>JAUMJK010001975.1:0-353595 GCA_033558105.1 Coccyzus lansbergi | reverse complement strand
GAACCTTCTAATGCCACTCAGGGCCTTTCTAAAGGCTGCGAGACCCTTATAATCCCCCTGAGGACCTTTTAAAAGGCCCCCAGACCCTTCTGGACCCCCTAAGGACGCTTCTAATAGACCCCAGACCCTTCTAGAGCCCCTCAGGGCCTTTCTAAAGGCCTCCACACCCTTCTAATGACCCTCAAGACCCATGTAAAGGCCTTTAGACCCTTCTAGATTGCCTCAGGACCCATCTAAAAGCCTCCAGACCCTTCCAATGCCTTTCAGGACCATTATGAAGGCCACAAGACCCTTCTAATGCCCCTGAGGACCTTTCTAAAGGCCCTCAGACCCTTCTAATGCCTTTAAGGGCATTTATAAGGGTTCCCAGACCCTTCTAGAGCCTGTCAGGACCCTTATAAAGGCCCCCAGATCATTCTAGAGCCCATCAGGACACTTCTAAAGGCCCGCAGACCATTCTAATAAAGGTCCCCAGACCCTTATAGAGCCCCTCAGGAGCATTCTAAAGGCCCACAGACCATTCTAATGCCCGTCAGGGCCTTTATAATGGTCCTCAGAACCTTCTACTGCCCCTCAGGAGCATTCTAAAGGCCCCAAGACCCTTCTAATGCCCCACAGGGCCTTTCTAAAGGTCCCCAGACCCTTCTAGAGCCCCTGAAGACCCTTCTAAAGGCCCCCAGACCCTTATAGAGCCCCTCAGGACCCTTCTAAAGTCCCCCAGACCCTGCTAATTCCTTTCAGGGCTTTTATAAGGGCACCCAGACCCTTCTAAGGCCCCTCAGGACCCATGTAAAGGCCCCTAGACCCTTCTAGATTGCCTCAGGACCCATCTAAAAGCCCCCAGACCCTTCTAATGCCTTTCAGGACCCTTATGAAGGCCACAAGAACCTTCTAATGCCCCTCAGGACCTTTCTATAGGCCCTTAGACCCTAATAATGCCCCTCAGGGCATTTATAAAGCTTCCCAGACCCTTCTAGAGCCAGTCAGGACACTTATAAAGGTCCCCAGACCCTTATAGAGCCCCTCAGGAGCATTCTAAATGCCCCCAGACCCTTCTAATGCCCCACAGGGCCTTTCTAAAGGTCCCCAGACCCTTCTAGAGCCCCTGAAGACCCTTCTAAGGGCCCCCAGACCCTTATAGAGCCCCTCAGGACCCTTCTAAAGTCCCCCAGACCCTGCTAATTCCTCTCAGGGCTATTATAAGGGCCACAAGACCCTTCAAATGCCCCTCAGGACTCTTATAAAGGCACCCAGACCCTTCTAGAGCCTCTCAGGACAGTTTTAAAGGCCCCCAGACCCTTCCAATGCACCTCAGGAACCTTCTAAAGGCCCCCAGACCCTTCTAATGCACCTCAGGGCCAATCTAAAGTACCCCAGACACTTCTAGAACCTCTCAGGGCTTTTCTATATGACACCAGACCCTTGTAATGCCCCTCAGGGCCTTTCTAAAGGCCCCCATACCCTTCTAATGACCCTGAGGACATTTCTAAAGGCCCCCAGACCCTTCTAATGCCCCTCAGGACATTTCTAAAGGCACCCAGAACCTTCTAATGCCACTCACGTCCTTTCTAAAGGCTGCGAGACCCTTATAATCCCCCTAAGGACCTTTAAAAAGGCACCCAGACCCTTCTGGACCCCCTCAGGACGCTTCTAATAGCCCCCAGACCCTTCTAGAGCCCCTCAGGGCCTTTCTAAAGGCCTCCACACCCTTCTAATGACCCTCAAGACCCATGTAAAGGCCCCCAGACCCTTCTAGATTGCATCAGGACCCATCTAAAAGCCCCCAGACCCTTCTAATGCCTTTCAGGGCCTTTCTAAAGGCCTCCACACCCTTCTAATGACCCACAAGAACCATGTAAAGGCGCCTAGACCTTTCTAGATTGCCTCAGGACCCATCTAAAGGCCCCCAGACCCTTCTAATGCCTTTCAGGACCCTTATGAAGGCCACAAGACCCTTCTAATGCCCCTCAGGACCTTTCTAAAGGCCCGCAGACCTTTCTAGTGCCCCTCAGGGCATTTATAAAGGTTCCCAGACCCTTCTAGAGCCTGTCAGGACCCTTATAAAGCCCCCAGACCATTCTAGAGCCCCTGAAGACCCTTCTAAAGGCCCCCAGAATCTTATAGAGCCCCTCAGGACCCTTCTAAATTCCCCCAGACCCTGCTAATACCCCTCAGGGCTTTTATAAGGGCACCCAGACCCATCTAATGCCCCTCAGGACATTTCTAAAGGCCCCCAGACCCTTCTAGAGCCCCTCAGGACATTTCTAAAGGCACCCAGACCCTTCTAATGCCACTCAGGGCCTTTCTAAAGGCCGCGAGACCCTTATAATCCCCCTGAGGGCCTTTAAAAAGGTCCCCAGACCCTTCTGGACCCCCTCTGGACGCTTCTAATAGCCCCCAGACCCTTCTAGAGCCCCTCAGGGCCTTTCTAAAGGCCTCCACACCCTTCTAATGACACTCAAGACCCATGTAAAGGCCCCCAGACCCTTCTAGATTGCCTCAGGACCCATCTAAAAGCCCCCAGACCCTTCTAATGCCTTTCAGGGCCTTTCTAAAGGCCTCCACACCCTTCTAATGACTTTCAAGACCCATGTAAAGGCCCCTAGACCCTTCTAGATTGCCTCAGGACCCATCTAAAAGCCCCCAGACCCTTCTAATGCCTTTCAGGACCCTTATGAAGGCCACCAGACCCTTCTAATGCCCCTCAGGACCTTTCTAAAGGCCCTCAGACCCTTCTAATGCCCCTCAGGGCATTTATAAAGGTTCCCAGACCCTTCTAGAGCCCGTCAGGACCCTTATAAATGCCCCCAGACCATTCTAGAGCCCCTCAGGACACTTCTAAAGGCCCACAGACCATTCTAATACCCGTCAGGGCCTTCATAAAGGTCCCCAGACCCTTCTACTGCCCCTCAGGAGCATTCTAAAGGCACCCAGACCCTTCTAATGCCCCACAGGGCCTTTCTAAAGGTCCCCCAGACCCTTATAGAGCCCCTCAGGACCCTTCTAATGTCCCCCAGACCCTGCTAATTCCCCTCAGGGCTTTTATAAGGGCCACAAGACCCTTCTAATGCCCGTCAGGACCCTTCTAAAGGCCCCCAGACCCTTCTAATGCCCCTCAGGACCCTTATAAAGGCCCCCAGACCCTTCTAATGCCCCGCAGGGCCTTTCTAAATTACCCCAGACCCTTCTAGAACCTCTCAGGACCTTTCTATATGACCCCAGACCCTTGTAATGCCCCTCAGGGCCTTTCTAAAGGCCCCCACACCCTTCTAATGACCCTCAGGACATTTCTAAAGGCCCCCAGACCATTCAAGAGCCCCTCAGGACATTTCTAAAGGCACCCAGACCCTTCTAATGCCACTCAGGGCCTTTCTAAAGGCTGCGAGACCCTTATAATCCCCCTGAGGACCTTTAAAAAGGCCCCCAGACCCTTCTGGACCCCCTCAGGACGCTTCTAATAGCCCCCAGACCCTTCTAGAGCCCCTCAGCGCCTTTCTAAAGGCCTCCACACCCTTCTAATGACCCTCAAGACCCATGTAAAGGCCCCCAGACCCTTCTAGATTGCATCAGGACCCATCTAAAAGCCCCCAGACCCTTCTAATGCCTTTCAGGGCCTTTCTAAAGGCCTCCACACCCTTTCTAATGACCCTCAAGACCCATGTAAAGGCCCCCAGACCCTTCTAGATTGCCTCAGGACCCATCTAAAAGACCCCAGACCCTTCTAATGCATTTCAGGACCCTTATGAAGGCCACAAGACCCTTCTAATGCCCCTCAGGGCATTTATAAAGGCCCCCAGACCATTCTAGAGCCCCTCAGGACACTTCTAAAGGCCCGCAGACCATTCTAATGCCCGTCAGGGCCTTTATAAAGGTCCCCAGACCCTTCTACTGCCCCTCAGGAGCATTCTAAAGGCCCCCAGACCCTTCTAATGCCCCACACGGCCTTTCTAAATGTCCCCAGACCCTTCTAGAGCCCCTGAAGACCCTTCTAAAGGCCCCCAGACCCTTATAGAGCCCCTCAGGACCCTTCTAAAGTCCCCCAGACCCTGCTAATTCCCTTCAGGGCTTTTATAAGGGCCACAAGACCCCTCTAATGCCCCTCAGGACCCTTATAAAGGCACCCAGACCCTTCTAGAGCCTCTCAGGACAGTTTTAAAAGCCTCCAGACCCTTCTAGACCCCCTCAGGACCATTCTAAAGGCCCCCAGACCCTTCTAATGCCCCTCAGGACCCTTATAAAGGCCCCCAGACCCTTCTAATGCCCCTCAGGACCCTTATAAAGTCCCCCAGACCCTTCTAATGCCCCGCAGGGCCTTTCTAAATTACCCCAGACACTTCTAGAACGTCTCAGGGCATTTCTATATCACCCCAGACCCTTGTAATGCCCCTCAGGGCCTTTCTAAAGGCCCCCACACCCTTCTAAAGGCCCCCAGACCATTCAAGAGCCCCTCAGGACATTTCTAAAGGCACCCAGACCCTTCTAATGCCACTCAGGGCCTTTCTAAATGCTGCGAGACCCTTATAATCCCCCTGAGGACCTTTAAAAAGGCACCCAGACCCTTCTGGACCCCCTCAGGACTCTTCTAATAGCCCCCAGACCCTTATAGAACCCCTCAGGGCCTTTCTAAAGGCCTCCACACCCTTCTAATGACCCTCAAGACCCATGTAAAGGCCCCCAGACCCTTCTAGATTGCATCAGGACCCATCTAAAAGCCCCCAGACCCTTCTAATGCCTTTCAGGGCCTTTCTAAAGGCTTCCACACCCTTCTAATGACCCTCAAGACCCATGTAAAGGCGCCCAGACCCTTCTAGATTGCCTCAGGACCCATCCAAAAGCCCCCAGACCCTTCTAATGCCTTTCAGGACCCTTATGAAGGCCACAAGACCCTTCTAATGCCACTCAGGACCTTTCTAAATGCCCGCAGACCTTTCTAGTGCCCCTCAGGGCATTTATAAAGGTTCCCAGACCCTTCTAGAGCCTGTCAGGACCCTTATAAATGCCCCCAGACCATTCTAGACCCCCTGAAGACCCTTCTAAAGGCCCCCAGACCCTTATAGAGCCCCTCAGGACCATTGTAAAGTCCCCCAGACACTGCTAATTCCCCTCAGGGCTTTTATAAGGGCACCCAGACCCATCTAATGCCCCTCAGGACATTTCTAAAGGCCCCCAGACCCTTCTAGAGCCCCTCAGGACATTTCTAAAGGCACCCAGACCCTTCTAATGCCACTCAGGGCCTTTCTAAAGGCCGCGAGACCCTTATAATCCCCCTGAGGGCCTTTAAAAAGGCCCCCAGACCATTCTGGACCCCCTCAGGACGCTTCTAATAGCCCCCAGACCCTTCTAGAGCCCCTCAGGGCCTTTCTAAAGGCCTCCACACCCTTCTAATGACCCTCAAGACCCATGTAAAGGCCTCTAGACCCTTCTAGATTTGCTCAAGACCAACCTAAAAGACCCCAGACCCTTCTAATGCCTTTCAGGACCCTTATGAAGGCCACAAGACCCTTGTAATGCCCCTCAGGACCTTTCTAAAGGCCCTCAGACCCTTCTAATGCCCCTCAGGGCATTTATAAAGGTTCCCAGACCCTTCTAGAGCCCGTCAGGACCCTTATAAAGGCCCCCAGACCATTCTAGAGCCCCTCAGGACACTTCTACAGGCCCGCAGACCATTCTAATGCCCGTCAGGGCCTTTCTAAAGGTCCCCAGACCCTTCTAGAGCCCCTGAAGACCCTTCAAAAGGCCCCCAGACCATTATAGAACCACTCAGGACCCTTCTAAAGTCCCCCAGACCCTGCTAATTCCTCTCAGGTCTTTTATAAGGGCACCCAGACCCTTCTAATGCCCCTCAGGACCCTTATAAAGGCACCCAGACCCTTCTAGAGCCTCTCAGGACAGTTTTAAATGCCTCCAGACCCTTCTAGACCCCCTCAGGACCATTCTAAAGGCCCCCAGACCCTTCTAATGCCCCTCAGGGCCTTTCTAAAGGCCCCCAGACCCTTGTAATGCTCCTCAGGGCCTTTTTAAAGGCCCCCAGACCCTTCTAATGCCACTCAGGACATATCTAAAGGCCCCCAGACCCTTCTAGACCCGCTCAGGACATTTCTAAAGGCACCCAGACCATTCTAATGCCACTCAGGGCCTTTCTAAAGGCCGCGAGACCCTTATAATCCCCCTGAGGGCCTTTAAAAAGGCCCCCAGACCCTCCGGGACCCCCTCAGGATGCTTCTAATAGCCCCCAGACCCTTCTAATGCATTTCAGGGCCTTTCTAAAGGCCTCCACACCCTTCTAATGACCCTCAAGACCCATGTAAACGCCCCCAGACCCTTCTAGATTGCCTCAGGACCCATCTAAAAGCCCCCAGACCCTTCTAATGCCTTTCAGGACCTTTCTAAAGGCCCTCAGACCCTTCTAATGCCCCTCAGGGCATTTATAAAGGTTCCCAGACCCTTCTAGAGCCAGTCAGGACACTTATAAAGGTCCCCAGACCCTTATAGAGCCCCTCAGGAGCATTCTAAAGGCCCACAGACCATTCTAATGCCCGTCAGGGCCTTTATAATGGTCCTCAGAACCTTCTACTGCCCCTCAGGAGCATTCTAAAGGCCCCAAGACCCTTCTAATGCCCCACAGGGCCTTTCTAAAGGTTCCCAGACCCTTCTAGAGCCCCTGAAGACCCTTCTAAAGGCCCCCAGACCCTTATAGAGCCCCTCAGGACCCTTCTAAAGTCCCCCAGACCCTGCTAATTCCTTTCAGGGCTTTTATAAGGGCACCCAGACCCTTCTAAGGCCCCTCAGGACCCATGTAAAGGCCCCTAGACCCTTCTAGATTGCCTCAGGACCCATCTAAAAGCCCCCAGACCCTTCTAATGCCTTTCAGGACCCTTATGAAGGCCACAAGAACCTTCTAATGCCCCTCAGGACCTTTCTATAGGCCCTTAGACCCTTCTAATGCCCCTCAGGGCATTTATAAAGCTTCCCAGACCCTTCTAGAGCCAGTCAGGACACTTATAAAGGTCCCCAGACCCTTATAGAGCCCCTCAGGAGCATTCTAAATGCCCCCAGACCCTTCTAATGCCCCACAGGGCCTTTCTAAAGGTCCCCAGACCCTTCTAGAGCCCCTGAAGACCCTTCTAAGGGCCCCCAGACCCTTATAGAGCCCCTCAGGACCCTTCTAAAGTCCCCCAGACCCTGCTAATTCCTCTCAGGGATATTATAAGGGCCACAAGACCCTTCAAATGCCCCTCAGGACTCTTATAAAGGCACCCAGACCCTTCTAGAGCCTCTCAGGACAGTTTTAAAGGCCCCCAGACCCTTCCAATGCACCTCAGGAACCTTCTAAAGGCCCCCAGACCCTTCTAATGCACCTCAGGGCCATTCTAAAGTACCCCAGACACTTCTAGAACCTCTCAGGGCTTTTCTATATGACACCAGACCCTTGTAATGCCCCTCAGGGCCTTTCTAAAGGCCCCCATACCCTTCTAATGACCCTGAGGACATTTCTAAAGGCCCCCAGACCCTTCTAATGCCCCTCAGGACATTTCTAAAGGCACCCAGAACCTTCTAATGCCACTCACGTCCTTTCTAAAGGCTGCGAGACCCTTATAATCCCCCTAAGGACCTTTAAAAAGGCACCCAGACCCTTCTGGACCCCCTCAGGACGCTTCTAATAGCCCCCAGACCCTTCTAGAGCCCCTCAGGGCCTTTCTAAAGGCCTCCACACCCTTCTAATGACCCTCAAGACCCATGTAAAGGCCCCCAGACCCTTCTAGATTGCATCAGGACCCATCTAAAAGCCCCCAGACCCTTCTAATGCCTTTCAGGGCCTTTCTAAAGGCCTCCACACCCTTCTAATGACCCACAAGAACCATGTAAAGGCGCCTAGACCTTTCTAGATTGCCTCAGGACCCATCTAAAGGCCCCCAGACCCTTCTAATGCCTTTCAGGACCCTTATGAAGGCCACAAGACCCTTCTAATGCCCCTCAGGACCTTTCTAAAGGCCCGCAGACCTTTCTAGTGCCCCTCAGGGCATTTATAAAGGTTCCCAGACCCTTCTAGAGCCTGTCAGGACCCTTATAAAGCCCCCAGACCATTCTAGAGCCCCTGAAGACCCTTCTAAAGGCCCCCAGAATCTTATAGAGCCCCTCAGGACCCTTCTAAATTCCCCCAGACCCTGCTAATTCCCATCAGGGCTTTTATAAGGGCACCCAGACCCATCTAATGCCCCTCAGGACATTTCTAAAGGCCCCCAGACCCTTCTAGAGCCCCTCAGGACATTTCTAAAGGCACCCAGACCCTTCTAATGCCACTCAGGGCCTTTCTAAAGGCCGCGAGACCCTTATAATCCCCCTTAGGGCCTTTGAAGAGGCACCCAGACCCTTCTGGACCCTTTCAGGACGCTTCTAATAGCCCCCAGACCCTTCTAGAGCCCCTCAGGGCCTTTCTAAAGGCCTCCACACCCTTCTAATGACCCTCAAGACCCATGTAAAGGCCCCCAGACCCTTCTAGATTGCCTCAGGACCCATCTAAAAGTCCCCAGACCCTTCTAATGCTTTTCAGGACCATTATGAAGGCCACAAGACCCTTCTAATGCCCCTCAGGACCTTTCTAAAAGCCCTCAGACCCTTCTAATGCCCCTCAGGGCCCTTCTAAAGGCCCCCAGACCCTTCTAATGCCCCTCAGGGCCTTTCTAAAGTACCCCAGACACTTCTAGAACCTCTCAGGGCCTTTCTATATCACCCCAGACCCTTGTAATGCCCCTCAGGGCTTTTCTAAAGGCCCCCATACCCTTCTAATGCCCCTCAGGACAATTCTAAAGGCACCCAGACCCTTCTAATGCCACTCAGGGCCTTTCTAAAGGCCGCGAGACCCTTATAATCCCCCTGAGGTCCTTTAAAAAGGCACCCAGACCCTTCTGGACCCCCTCAGGACGCTTCTAATAGCCCCCAGACCCTTTTAGAGCCCTTCAGGGCCTTTCTAAAGGCCTCCACACCCTTCTAATGACCCTCAAGACCCATGTAAAGGCCCCTAGACCTTTCTAGATTGCCTCAGGACCCATCTAAAAGCCCCCAGACCCTTCTAATGCCTTTCAGGACCCTTATCAATGCCACAAGACCCTTCTAATGCCCCTCAGGACCTTTCTAAAGGCCCTCAGACCCTTCTAATGCCCCTCAGGGCATTTATAAAGGTTCCCAGACCATTCTAGAGCCCGTCAGGACACTTATAAAGGTGACCAGACCCTTCTACTGCCCCTCAGGAGCATTCTAAAGGCCCCCAGACCCTTCTAATGCCCCACAGGGCCTTTCTAAAGGTCCCCAGACCCTTCTAGAGCCCCTGAAGACCCTTCAAAAGGCCCCCAGACCATTATAGAGCCACTCAGGACCCTTCTAAAGTCCCCCAGACCCTGCTAATTCCTCTCAGGGCTTTTATAAGGGCACCCAGACCCTTCTAATGCCCCTCAAGACCCTTATAAAGGCACCCAGACCCTTCTAGAGCCTCTCAGGACAGTTTTAAATGCCTCCAGACCCTTCTAGACCCCCTCAGGACCATTCTAAAGGCCCCCAGACCCTTCTAATGCCCCTCAGGGCCTTTCTAAAGGCCCCCAGACCCTTGTAATGCCCCTCAGGGCCTTTTTAAAGTCCCCCAGACCATTCTAATGCCCCTCAGGACATTTCTAAAGGCCCCCAGACCCTTCTAGACCCGCTCAGGACATTTCTAAAGGCACCCAGACCCTTCTAATGCCACTCAGGGCCTTTCTAAAGGCCGCGAGACCCTTATAATCCCCCTGAGGGCCTTTAAAAAGGCCCCCAGACCCTCCGGGACCCCCTCAGGATGCTTCTAATAGCCCCCAGACCCTTCTAATGCATTTCAGGGCCTTTCTAAAGGCCTCCACACCCTTCTAATGACCCTCAAGACCCATGTAAACGCCCCCAGACCCTTCTAGATTGCCTCAGGACCCATCTAAAAGCCCCCAGACCCTTCTAATGCCTTTCAGGACCCTTATGAAGGCCACAAGACCCTTCTAATGCCTCTCAGGACCTTTCTAAAGGCCCTCAGACCCTTCTAATGCCCCTCAGGGCATTTATAAAGGTTCCCAGACCCTTCTAGAGCCCTTCAGGACCCTTATAAAGGCCCCCAGACCATTCTAGAGCCCCTCAGGACACTTCTAAAGGCCCACAGACCATTCTAATGCCCGTCAGGGCCTTTATAAAGGTCCTCAGAACCTTCTACTGCCCCTCAGGAGCATTCTAAAGGCCCCCAGACCCTTCTAATGCCCCACAGGGCCTTTCTAAAGGTCCCCAGACCCTTCTAGAGCCCCTGAAGACCCTTCTAAAGGCCCCCAGACCCTTATAGAGCCCCTCAGGACCCTTCTAAAGTCCCCCAGACCCTGCTAATTCCTTTCAGGGCTTTTATAAGGGCACCCAGACCCTTCTAAGGCCCCTCAGGACCCATGTAAAGGCCCCTAGACCCTTCTAGATTGCCTCAGGACCCATCTAAAAGCCCCCAGACCCTTCTAATGCCTTTCAGGACCCTTATGAAGGCCACAAGAAAATTCTAATGCCCCTCAGGACCTTTCTATAGGCCCTTAGACCCTTCTAATGCCCCTCAGGGCATTTATAAAGCTTCCCAGACCCTTCTAGAGCCAGTCAGGACACTTATAAAGGTCCCCAGACCCTTATAGAGCCCTTCAGGAGCATTCTAAAGGCCCCCAGACCCTTCTAATGCCCCACAGGGCCTTTCTAAAGGTCCCCAGAGCCTTCTAGAGCCCCTGAAGACCCTTCTAAGGGCCCCCAGACCCTTATAGAGCCCCTCAGGACCCTTCTAAAGTCCCCCAGACCCTGCTAATTCCTCTCAGGGCTATTATAAGGGCCACAAGACCCTTCAAATGCCCCTCAGGACCCTTATAAAGGCACCCAGACCCTTCTAGAGCCTCTCAGGACAGATTTCAATGCCTCCAGACCCTTCTAGACCCCCTCAGGACCATTCTAAAGGCCCCCAGACCCTTCCAATGCACCTCAGGACCCTTCTAAAGGCCCCCAGACCCTTCTAATGCACCTCAGGGCCTTTCTAAAGTACCCCAGACACTTCTAGAACCTCTCAGGGCTTTTCTATATGACACCAGACCCTTGTAATGCCCCTCAGGGCCTTTCTAAAGGCCCCCATACCCTTCTAATGATCCTGAGGACATTTCTAAAGGCCCCCAGACCTTTCTAATGCCCCTCAGGACATTTCTAAAGGCACCCAGAACCTTCTAATGCCACTCAGGGCCTTTCTAAAGGCTGCGAGACCCTTATAATCCCCCTGAGGACCTTTAAAAAGGCCCCCAGACCCTTCTGGACCCCCTCAGGACGCTTCTAATAGACCCCAGACCCTTCTAGAGCCCCTCAGGGCCTTTCTAAAGGCCTCCACACCCTTCTAATGACCCTCAAGACCCATGTAAAGGCCTTTAGACCCTTCTAGATTGCCTCAGGACCCATCTAAAAGCCTCCAGACCCTTCCAATGCCTTTCAGGACCATTATGAAGGCCACAAGACCCTTCTAATGCCCCTGAGGACCTTTCTAAAGGCCCTCAGACCCTTCTAATGCCTTTAAGGGCATTTATAAGGGTTCCCAGACCATTCTAGAGCCTGTCAGGACCCTTATAAAGGCCCCCAGATCATTCTAGAGCCCATCAGGACACTTCTAAAGGCCCGCAGACCATTCTAATGCACGTCAGGGCCTTTATAAAGGACCCCAGACCCTTCTACTGCCCCTCAGGAGCATTCTAAAGGCCCCCAGACCAATCTAATGCCCCACAGGGCCTTTCTAAAGGTCCCGAGACCCTTCTAGAGCCCCTGAAGACCCTTCTAAAGGCCCCCAGACCCTTCTAATGCCCCTCAGGGCCTTTCTAAAAGCCCCCAGACCCTTCTAATGCCTTTCAGGGCCTTTCTAAAGGCCTCCACAGCCTTCTAATGACCCTCAAGACCCATGTAAAGGCCCCTAGACCCTTCTAGATTGCCTCAGGACCCATCTAAAAGCCCCCAGACCCTTCTAATGCATTTCAGGACCCTTATGAAGGCCACAAGACCCTTCTAATGCCCCTCAGGACCTTTCTAAAGGCCCTCAGACCCTTCTAATGGACCTCAGGGCATTTATAAAGGTTCCCAGACCCTTCTAGAGCCCGTCAGGACCCTTATAAATGCCCCCAGACCCTTATAGAGCCCTTCAGGACACTTCTAAATCCCGCAGACCATTCTAATGCCCGTCAGGGCCTTTCTAAAGGTCCCCAGACCCTTCTACTGCCCCTCAGGAGCATTCTAAAGGCCCCCAGACCCTTCTAATGCCCCACAGGGCCTTTCTAAAGGTCCCCAGAGCCTTCTAGAGCCCCTGAAGACCCTTCTAAGGGCCCCCAGACCCTTATAGAGCCCCTCAGGACCCTTCTAAAGTCCCCCAGACCCTGCTAATTCCCCTCAGGGCTTTTATAAGGGCACCCAGACCCTTCTAATGCCCCTCAGGACCCTTATAAAGGCACCCAGACCCTTCTAGAGCCTCTCAGGACTGTTTTAAATGCCTCCAGACCATTCTAGACCCCCTCAGGACCATTTTAAAGGCCCCCAGACCCTTCTAATGCCCCTCAGGACCCTTCTAAAGGCCCCCAGACCCTTCTAATGCCCCTCAGGGCCTTTCTATATGACCCCAGACCCTTCTAATGCCCCTCAGGGCCTTTCTATATGACCCCAGACCATTCTAATGCCCCTCAGGGCCTTTCTAAAGGCCCCCAGACCCTTCTAATGCCCCTCAGGGCCTTTCTAAAGGCCCCCAGACCCTTCTAATGCCCTTCAGGACATTTCTAAAGGCCCCCAGACCCTTCTAGAGCCCCTCAGGACATTTCTAAAGGCACCCAGACCCTTCTAATGCCACTCAGGGCCTTTCTAAAGGCCGCGAGACCCTTATAATCCCCCTTAGGGCCTTTGAAGAGGCCCCCAGACCCTTCTGGACCCTTTCAGGACGCTTCTAATAGCCCCCAGACCCTTCTAGAGCCCCTCAGGGCCTTTCTAAAGGCCTCCACACCCTTCTAATGACCCTCAAGACCCATGTAAAGGCCCCCAGACCCTTCTAGATTGCCTCAGGACCCATCTAAAAGCCCCCAGACCCTTCTAATGCCTTTCAGGGCCTTTCTAAAGGCCTCCACACCATTCTAATGACCCTCAAGACCCATGTAAAGGCCTCTAGACCCTTCTAGATTGCCTCAGGTCCCATCTAAAAGTCCCCAGACCCTTCTAATGCTTTTCAGGACCATTATGAAGGCCACAAGACCCTTCTAATGCCCCTCAGGACCTTTCTAAAAGCCCTCAGACCCTTCTAATGCCCCTCAGGGCCCTTCTAAAGGCCCCCAGACCCTTCTAATGCCCCTCAGGGCCTTTCTAAAGTACCCCAGACACTTCTAGAACCTCTCAGGGCCTTTCTATATGACCCCAGACCCTTGTAATGCCCCTCAGGGCTTTTCTAAAGGCCCCCATACCCATCTAATGCCCCTCAGGACATTTCTAAAGGCCCCCAGACCCTTCTAGATCCCCTCAGGACATTTCTAAAGGCACCCAGACCCTTCTAATGCCACTCAGGGTCTTTCTAAAGGACGCGAGACCCTTATAATCCCCCTGAGGGCCTTTAAAAAGGCCCCCAGACCCTTCTGGACCCCCTCAGGACGCTTCTAATAGCCCCCAGACCCTTCTAATGCCTTTCAGGGCCTTTCTAAAGGCCTCCACACCCTTCTAATGACCCTCAAGACCCATGTAAAGGGCCCCAGACCCTTCTAGATTGCCTCAGGACCCATCTAAAAGCCCCCAGACCCTTCTAATGCCTTTCAGGACCATTATGAAGGCCACAAGACCCTTCTAATGCCCCTCAGGACCTTTCTAAAGGCCCTCAGACCCTTCTAATGCCCCTCAGGGCATTTATAAAGGTTCCCAGACCCTTCTAGAGCCCGTCAGGACCCTTATAAAGGCCCCCAGACCATTCTAGAGCCCCTCAGGACACTTCTAAAGGCCCACAGACCATTCTAATGCCCGTCAGGGCCTTTATAAAGGTCCTCAGAACCTTCTACTGCCCCTCAGGAGCATTCTAAAGGCCCCCAGACCCTTCTAATGCCCCACAGGGCCTTTCTAAAGGTCCCCAGACCCTTCTAGAGCCCCTGAAGACCCTTCTAAAGGCCCCCAGACCCTTATAGAGCCCCTCAGGACCCTTCTAAAGTCCCCCAGACCCTGCTAATTCCTTTCAGGGCTTTTATAAGGGCACCCAGACCCTTCTAAGGCCCCTCAGGACCCTTATAAAGGCACCCAGACCCTTCTAGAGCCTCTCAGGACAGTTTTAAATGCCCCCAGACCCTTCTAGACCCCCTCAGGGCCTTTCTAAAGGCCTCCACACCCTTCTAATGACCCTCAAGACCCATGTAAAGGCCCCCAGACCCTTCTCGATTGCCGCAGGACTCATCTAAAAGCCCCCAGACCCTTCTAATGCCCCTCAGGACCCTTCTAAAGGCGCCCAGACCATTCTAATGCCCCTCAGGACCCTTCTAAAGTCCCCCAGACCCTGCTAATTCCACTCAGGGCTATTATAAGGGCCACAAGACCCTTCAAATGCCCCTCAGGACCCTTATAAAGGCCCCCAGACCCTTCTAGAGCCTCTCAGCAAAGTTTTAAATGCCTCCAGACCCTTCTAGACTCCCTCAGGACCATTCTAAAGGCCCCCAGACACTTCCAATGCCCCTGAGGACCTTTCTAAAGGTCCCCAGACCCTTCTAATGCCCCTCAGGACCCTTCTAAAGGCCCCCAGACCCTTCTAATGCACCTCAGGGCCTTTCTAAAGTACCCCAGACACTTCTAGAACCTCTCAGGGCCTTTCTATATGACACCAGACCCTTGTAATGCCTCTCAGGGCCTTTATAAAGGCACCCATACCCTTCTAATGACCCTCAGGACATTTCTAAAGGTCCCCAGATCCTTCAAGATCCCCGCAGGACATTTCTAAAGGCACCCAGTACCTTCTAGAGCATCTCAGGACAGTTTTAAATGCCTCCAGACCCTTCTAGACCCCCTCAGGACCATTCTAAAGGCCCCCAGACCCTTCTAATGCCCCTCAGGACCCTTCTAAAGGCCCCCAGACCCTTCTAATGCACCTCAGGGCCTTTCTAAAGTACCCCAGACACTTCTAGAACCTCTCAGGACCTTTCTATATGACCCCAGACCATTGTAATGCCCCTAAGGTCCTTTCTAAAGGCCCCCATACACTTCTAATGACCCTCAGGACATTTCTAAAGGCCCCCAGACCCTTCTAATGCCCCTCAGGGCCTTTCTAAAGGCACCCAGAACCTTCTAGAACCTCTCAGGGCTTTCTATATGACCCCAGACCCTTGTAATGCCCCTCAGGGCCTTTCTAAAGGCCCCCATACCCTTCTAATGACCCTCAGGACATTTCTAAAGGCCCCCAGACCCTTCAAGATCCCCTCAGGACATTTCTAAAGGCACCCAGAACCTTCTAATGCCACTCAGGGCCTTTCTAAAGGCTGCGAGACCCTTATAATCCCCCTGAGGACCTTTAAAAAGGCCCCCAGACCCTTCTGGACCCCCTCAGGACGCTTCTAATAGCCCCCAGACCCTTCTAGAGCTCCTCAGGGCCTTTCTAAAGGCCTCCACACCCTTCTAATGACCCTCAAGACCCATGTAAAGGCCCCCAGACCCTTCTAGATTGCATCAGGACCCATCTAAAAGCCCTCAGACCCTTCTAATGCCTTTCAGGACCCTTATGAAGGCCACAAGACCCTTCTAATGCCCCTCAGGACCTTTCTAAAGGCCCTCAGACCCTTCTAATGCCCCTCAGGGCATTTATAAAGGTTCCCAGACCATTCTAGAGCCCGTCAGGACCCTTATAAAGGCCCCCAGACCATTCTAGAGCCCCTCAGGACACTTCTAAATCCCGCAGACCATTCTAATGCCCGTCAGGGCCTTTATAAAGGTCCCCAGACCATTCTACTGCCCCTCAGGAGCATTCTAAAGGCCCCCAGACCATTCTAATGCCCCACACGGCCTTTCTAAAGGTCCCCAGACCCTTCTAGAGCCCCTGAAGACCCTTCTAAAGGCCCCCAGACCCTTATAGAGCCCCTCAGGACCCTTCTAAAGTCCCCCAGACCCTGCTAATTCCTCTCAGGGCTATTATAAGGGCCACAAGACCCTTCAAATGCCCCTCAGGACTCTTATAAAGGCACCCAGACCCTTCTAGAGCCTCTCAGGACAGTTTTAAAGGCCCCCAGACCCTTCCAATGCACCTCAGGAACCTTCTAAAGGCCCCCAGACCCTTCTAATGCACCTCAGGGCCATTCTAAAGTACCCCAGACACTTCTAGAACCTCTCAGGGCTTTTCTATATGACACCAGACCCTTGTAATGCCCCTCAGGGCCTTTCTAAAGGCCCCCATACCCTTCTAATGACCCTGAGGACATTTCTAAAGGCCCCCAGACCCTTCTAATGCCCCTCAGGACATTTCTAAAGGAACCCAGAACCTTCTAATGCCACTCACGTCCTTTCTAAAGGCTGCGAGACCCTTATAATCCCCCTAAGGACCTTTAAAAAGGCACCCAGACCCTTCTGGACCCCCTCAGGACGCTTCTAATAGCCCCCAGACCCTTCTAGAGCCCCTCAGGGCCTTTCTAAAGGCCTCCACACCCTTCTAATGACCCTCAAGACCCATGTAAAGGCCCCCAGACCCTTCTAGATTGCATCAGGACCCATCTAAAAGCCCCCAGACCCTTCTAATGCCTTTCAGGGCCTTTCTAAAGGCCTCCACACCCTTCTAATGACCCTCAAGACCCATGTAAAGGCCCCCAGACCCTTCTAGATTGCCTCAGGACCCATCTAAAAGCCCCCAGACCCTTCTAATGCCTTTCAGGACCCTTATGAAGGCCACCAGACCCTTCTAATGCCCCTCAGGACCTTTCTAAAGGCCCTCAGACCCTTCTAATGCCCCTCAGGGCATTTATAAAGGTTCCCAGACCCTTCTAGAGCCCGTCAGGACCCTTATAAAGGCCCCCAGAACATTCTAGAGCCCCTAAGGACACTTCTAAAGGCTTGCAGACCCTGCTAATTCCCCTCATTGCTTTTATAAGGGCACCCAGACCCTTCTAATGCCCCTCAAGACCCTTATAAAGGCACCCAGACCCTTCTAGAGCCTCTCAGGACAGTTTTAAATGCCTCCAGACCCTTCCAGACCCCCTCAGGACCATTCTAATGGCCCCCAGACCCTTCTAATGCCCCTCAGGGCCTTTCTAAAGGCCCCCAGACCCTTCTAATGCCCCTCAGGACCATTCTAAAGGCCGCCAGACCACTCTAATGCCCCTCAGGGCCTTTCTAAAGTACCCCAGACACTTCTAGAACCTCTCAGGGCCTTTCTATATGACCCCAGACCCTTGTAATGCCACTCAGGGCCTTTCTAAAAGCCACGAGACGCTTATAATGCCCCTGAGGACATTTCTAAAGGCCCCCAGACCCTTCAAGAGCCCCTCAGGACATTTCTAAAGGCACCCAGAACCTTCTAATGCAACTCAGGGCCTTTCTAAAAGCCACGAGACCCTTATAATTCCCCTGAGGACCTTTAAAAAGGCCCCCAGACCCTTCTAGATTGCATCAGGACCCATCTAAAAGCACCCAGACCCTTTTAATGCCTTTCAGGGCCTTTCTAAAGGCCTCCACACCCTTCTAATGACCCTCAAGACCCATGTAAAGGCCCCCAGACCCTTCTAGATTGCCTCAGGACCCATCTAAAAGACCCCAGACCCTTCTAATACCTTTCAGGACCCTTATGAAGGCCACAAGACCCTTGTAATGCCCCTCAGGACCTTTCTAAAGGCCCTTAGACCCTTTTAATGCCCCTCAGGGCATTTATAAAGGTTCCCAGACCCTTCTAGAGCCTGTCAGGACCCTTATAAAGCCCCCAGACCATTCTAGAGCCCCTGAAGACCCTTCTAAAGGCCCCCAGAATCTTATAGAGCCCCTCAGGACCCTTCTAAAGTCCCCCAGACCCTGCTAATTCCCATCAGGGCTTTTATAAGGGCACCCAGACCCATCTAATGCCCCTCAGGACATTTCTAAAGGCCCCCAGACCCTTCTAGAGCCCCTCAGGACATTTCTAAAGGCACCCAGACCCTTCTAATGCCACTCAGGGCCTTTCTAAAGGCCGCGAGACCCTTATAATCCCCCTTAGGGCCTTTGAAGAGGCCCCCAGACCCTTCTGGACCCTTTCAGGACGCTTCTAATAGCCCCCAGACCCTTCTAGAGCCCCTCAGGGCCTTTCTAAAGGCCTCCACACCCTTCTAATGACCCTCAAGACCCATGTAAAGGCCCCCAGACCCTTCTAGATTGCCTCAGGACCCATCTAAAAGCCCCCAGACCCTTCTAATGCCTTTCAGGGCCTTTCTAAAGTCCTCCACACCATTCTAATGACCCTCAAGACCCATGTAAAGGCCTCTAGACCCTTCTAGATTGCCTCAGGTCCCATCTAAAAGTCCCCAGACCCTTCTAATGCTTTTAAGGACCATTATGAAGGCCACAAGACCCTTCTAATGCCCCTCAGGACCTTTCTAAAAGCCCTCAGACCCTTCTAATGCCCCTCAGGGCCCTTCTAAAGGCCCCCAGACCCTTCTAATGCCCCTCAGGGCCTTTCTAAAGTACCCCAGACACTTCTAGAACCTCTCAGGGCCTTTCTATATGACCCCAGACCCTTGTAATGCCCCTCAGGGCTTTTCTAAAGGCCCCCATACCCATCTAATGCCCCTCAGGACATTTCTAAAGGCCCCCAGACCCTTCTAGATCCCCTCAGGACATTTCTAAAGGCACCCAGACCCTTCTAATGCCACTCAGGGCCTTTCTAAAGGCCGCGAGACCCTTATAATCCCCCTGAGGGCCTTTAAAAAGGCCCCCAGACCCTTCTGGACCCCCTCAGGACGCTTCTAATAGCCCCCAGACCCTTCTAATGCCTTTCAGGGCCTTTCTAAAGGCCTCCACACCCTTCTAATGACCCTCAAGACCCATGTAAAGGGCCCCAGACCCTTCTAGATTGCCTCAGGACCCATCTAAAAGCCCCCAGACCTTTCTAATGCCTTTCAGGACCATTATGAAGGCCACAAGACCCTTCTAATGCCCCTCAGGACCTTTCTAAAGGCCCTCAGACCCTTCTAATGCCCCTCAGGGCATTTATAAAGGTTCCCAGACCCTTCTAGAGCCCGTCAGGACCCTTATAAAGGCCCCCAGACCATTCTAGAGCCCCTCAGGACACTTCTAAAGGCCCACAGACCATTCTAATGCCCGTCAGGGCCTTTATAAAGGTCCTCAGAACCTTCTACTGCCCCTCAGGAGCATTCTAAAGGCCCCCAGACCCTTCTAATGCCCCACAGGGCCTTTCTAAAGGTCCCCAGACCCTTCTAGAGCCCCTGAAGACCCTTCTAAAGGCCCCCAGACCCTGCTAATTCCTTTCAGGGCTTTTATAAGGGCACCCAGACCCTTCTAAGGCCCCTCAGGACCCTTATAAAGGCACCCAGACCCTTCTAGAGCCTCTCAGGACAGTTTTAAATGCCCCCAGACCCTTCTAGACCCCCTCAGGGCCTTTCTAAAGGCCTCCACACCCTTCTAATGACCCTCAAGACCCATGTAAAGGCCCCCAGACCCTTCTCGATTGCCGCAGGACTCATCTAAAAGCCCCCAGACCCTTCTAATGCCCCTCAGGACCCTTCTAAAGGCGCCCAGACCATTCTAATGCCCCTCAGGACCCTTCTAAAGTCCCCCAGACCCTGCTAATTCCACTCAGGGCTATTATAAGGGCCACAAGACCCTTCAAATGCCCCTCAGGACCCTTATAAAGGCCCCCAGACCCTTCTAGAGCCTCTCAGCAAAGTTTTAAATGCCTCCAGACCCTTCTAGACTCCCTCAGGACCATTCTAAAGGCCCCCAGACACTTCCAATGCCCCTGAGGACCTTTCTAAAGGTCCCCAGACCCTTCTAATGCCCCTCAGGACCCTTCTAAAGGCCCCCAGACCCTTCTAATGCACCTCAGGGCCTTTCTAAAGTACCCCAGACACTTCTAGAACCTCTCAGGGCCTTTCTATATGACACCAGACCCTTGTAATGCCTCTCAGGGCCTTTATAAAGGCACCCATACCCTTCTAATGACCCTCAGGACATTTCTAAAGGTCCCCAGATCCTTCAAGATCCCCGCAGGACATTTCTAAAGGCACCCAGTACCTTCTAGAGCATCTCAGGACAGTTTTAAATGCCTCCAGACCCTTCTAGACCCCCTCAGGACCATTCTAAAGGCCCCCAGACCCTTCTAATGCCCCTCAGGACCCTTCTAAAGGCCCCCAGACCCTTCTAATGCACCTCAGGGCCTTTCTAAAGTACCCCAGACACTTCTAGAACCTCTCAGGACCTTTCTATATGACCCCAGACCATTGTAATGCCCCTAAGGTCCTTTCTAAAGGCCCCCATACACTTCTAATGACCCTCAGGACATTTCTAAAGGCCCCCAGACCCTTCTAATGCCCCTCAGGGCCTTTCTAAAGGCACCCAGAACCTTCTAGAACCTCTCAGGGCTTTCTATATGACCCCAGACCCTTGTAATGCCCCTCAGGGCCTTTCTAAAGGCCCCCATACCCTTCTAATGACCCTCAGGACATTTCTAAAGGCCCCCAGACCCTTCAAGATCCCCTCAGGACATTTCTAAAGGCACCCAGAACCTTCTAATGCCACTCAGGGCCTTTCTAAAGGCTGCGAGACCCTTATAATCCCCCTGAGGACCTTTAAAAAGGCCCCCAGACCCTTCTGGACCCCCTCAGGACGCTTCTAATAGCCCCCAGACCCTTCTAGAGCTCCTCAGGGCCTTTCTAAAGGCCTCCACACCCTTCTAATGACCCTCAAGACCCATGTAAAGGCCCCCAGACCCTTCTAGATTGCATCAGGACCCATCTAAAAGCCCTCAGACCCTTCTAATGCCTTTCAGGACCCTTATGAAGGCCACAAGACCCTTCTAATGCCCCTCAGGACCTTTCTAAAGGCCCTCAGACCCTTCTAATGCCCCTCAGGGCATTTATAAAGGTTCCCAGACCATTCTAGAGCCCGTCAGGACCCTTATAAAGGCCCCCAGACCATTCTAGAGCCCCTCAGGACACTTCTAAATCCCGCAGACCATTCTAATGCCCGTCAGGGCCTTTATAAAGGTCCCCAGACCATTCTACTGCCCCTCAGGAGCATTCTAAAGGCCCCCAGACCATTCTAATGCCCCACACGGCCTTTCTAAAGGTCCCCAGACCCTTCTAGAGCCCCTGAAGACCCTTCTAAAGGCCCCCAGACCCTTATAGAGCCCCTCAGGACCCTTCTAAAGTCCCCCAGACCCTGCTAATTCCTCTCAGGGCTATTATAAGGGCCACAAGACCCTTCAAATGCCCCTCAGGACTCTTATAAAGGCACCCAGACCCTTCTAGAGCCTCTCAGGACAGTTTTAAAGGCCCCCAGACCCTTCCAATGCACCTCAGGAACCTTCTAAAGGCCCCCAGACCCTTCTAATGCACCTCAGGGCCATTCTAAAGTACCCCAGACACTTCTAGAACCTCTCAGGGCTTTTCTATATGACACCAGACCCTTGTAATGCCCCTCAGGGCCTTTCTAAAGGCCCCCATACCCTTCTAATGACCCTGAGGACATTTCTAAAGGCCCCCAGACCCTTCTAATGCCCCTCAGGACATTTCTAAAGGCACCCAGAACCTTCTAATGCCACTCACGTCCTTTCTAAAGGCTGCGAGACCCTTATAATCCCCCTAAGGACCTTTAAAAAGGCACCCAGACCCTTCTGGACCCCCTCAGGACGCTTCTAATAGCCCCCAGACCCTTCTAGAGCCCCTCAGGGCCTTTCTAAAGGCCTCCACACCCTTCTAATGACCCTCAAGACCCATGTAAAGGCCCCCAGACCCTTCTAGATTGCATCAGGACCCATCTAAAAGCCCCCAGACCCTTCTAATGCCTTTCAGGGCCTTTCTAAAGGCCTCCACACCCTTCTAATGACCCTCAAGACCCATGTAAAGGCCCCCAGACCCTTCTAGATTGCCTCAGGACCCATCTAAAAGCCCCCAGACCCCTCTAATGCCTTTCAGGACCCTTAGGAAGGCCACAAGACCCTTCTAATGCCCCTCAGGACCTTTCTAAATGCCCTCAGACCTTTCTAGTGCCCCTCAGGGCATTTATAAAGGTTCCCAGACCCTTCTAGGGCCTGTCAGGACCCTTATAAAGGCCCCCAGACCATTCTACAGCCCCTGAAGACCCTTCTAAAGGCCCCCAGACCCTTATAGAGCCCCTCAGGACCCTTCTAAAGTCCCCCAGACCCTGCTAATTCCCCTCAGGGCTTTTATAAGGGCACCCAGACCCATCTAATGCCCCTCAGGACATTTCTAAAGGCCCCCAGACCCTTCTAGAGCTCCTCAGGACATTTCTAAAGGCACCCAGACCCTTCTAATGCCACTCAGGGCCTTTCTAAAGGCCGCGAGACCCTTATAATCCCCCTTAGGGCCTTTGAAGAGGCCCCCAGACCCTTCTGGACCCTTTCAGGACGCTTCTACTAGCCCCCAGACCCTTATAGAGCCCCTCAGGGCCTTTCTAAAGGCCTCCACACCCTTCTAATGACCCTCAAGACCCATGTAAAGGCCTCCAGACCCTTCTAGATTGCCGCAGGACCCATCTAAAAGCCCCCAGACCCTTCTAATGCCTTTCAGGGCCTTTCTAAAGGCCTCCACACCCTTCTAATGACCCTCAAGACCCATGTAAAGGCCTCTAGACCCTTCTAGATTGCCTCAGGACCCATCTAAAAGTCCCCAGACCCTTCTAATGCTTTTCAGGACCCTTATGAAGGCCACAAGACCCTTCTAATGCCCCTCAGGACCTTTCTAAAAGCCCTCAGACCCTTCTAATGCCCCTCAGGGAACTTCTAAAAGACCCCAGACCCTTCTAATGCCCCTCAGGTCCTTTCTAAAGTACCCCAGACACTTCTAGAACCTCTCAGGGCCTTTCTATATGACCCCAGACCCTTGTAATGCCCTTCAGGGCTTTTCTAAAGGCCCCCATACCCTTCTAATGCCCCTCAGGACATTTCTAAAGGCCCCCAGACCCTTCTAGACCCCTCAGGACATTTCTAAAGGCACCCAGACCCTTCTAATGCCACTCAGGGCCTTTCTAAAGGCCGCTAGACCCTTATAATCCCCCTGAGGGCCTTTAAAAAGGCCCACAGACCCTTCTGGACCCCCTCAGGACGCTTCTAATAGCCCCCAGACCATTCTAGAGCCCCTCAGGGCCTTTCTAAAGGCCTCCACACCCTTCTAATGACCCTCAAGACCCATGTAAAGGCCCCCAGACCCTTCTAGATTTGCTCAAGACCCACCTAAAAGACCCCAGACCCTTCTAATGCCTTTCAGGACCCTTATGAAGGCCACAAGACCCTTCTAATGCCCCTCAGGACCTTTCTAAAGGCCCTCAGACCCTTCTAATGCCCCTCAGGGCATTTATAAAGGTCCCCAGACCCTTCTACTGCCCCTCAGGAGCATTCTAAAGGCCCCCAGACCCTTCTAATGCCCCACAGGGCCTTTCTAAAGGTCCCCAGACCCTTCTAGAGCACTTGAAGACCCTTCTAAAGGCCCCCAGACCCTTGTAATGCCCCTCAAGGCCTTTCTAAAGTACGCCAGACACTTCTAGAAACTATCAGGACCTTTCTATATGACCCGAGACCATTCTAATGCCTGTCAGGGCCTTTCTAAAGGCCGCGAGACCCTTATAATCCCCCTGAGGTCCTTGAAAAAGGCACCCAGACCCTTCTGGACCCCCTCAGGACGCTTCTAATAGCCCCCAGACCCTTTTAGAGCCCCTCAGGGCCTTTCTAAAGGCCTCCACAACCTTCTAATGACCATCAAGACCCATGTAAAGGCCCCCAGACCCTTCTAGATTGCCTCAGGACCCATCTAAAAGCCCCCAGACCCTTCTAATGCCTTTCAGGACACTTATGAAGGCCACAAGACCCTTCTAATGCCCCTCAGGACCTTTCTAAAGGCCCACAGACCATTCCAGTGCCCCTCAGGGCATTTATAAAGGTTCCCAGACCCTTCGAGAGCCTGTAAATACCCTTATAAAGGCCCCCAGACCATTCTAGAGCACCTCAGGACACTTCTAAAGGCCCGCAGACCATTCTAATGCCCGTCAGGGCCTTTCTAAAGGCCCCCAGACGCTTCTACTGCCCCTCAGGAGCATTCTAAAGGCCCCCAGACCCTTCTAATGCCCCACAGGGCCTTTCTAAAGGTCCCCAGACCCTTCTAGAGCCCCTGAAGACCCTTCAAAAGGCCCCCAGACCATTATAGAGCCACTCAGGACCCTTCTAAAGTCCCCCAGACCCTGCTAATTCCTCTCAGGGCTTTTATAAGGGCACCCAGACCCTTCTAATGCCCCTCAGGACCCTTATAAAGGTACCCAGACCCTTCTAGAGCCTCTCAGGACAGTTTTAAATGCCTCCAGACCCTTCTAGACCCCCTCAGGACCATTCTAAAGGCCCCCAGACCCTTCTAATGCCCCTCAGGGCCTTTCTAAAGGCCCCCAGACCCTTGTAATGCCCCTCAGGACATTTCTAAAGGACCCCAGACCCTTCTAGACCCGCTCAGGACATTTCTAAAGGCCCCCAGACCCTTCTAATGCCCATCAGGGCCTTTCTAAAGTACCCCAGACACTTCTAGAAACTCTCAGGCCCTTTCTATATGATCCGAGACCCTTGTAATGCCCCTCAGGGCCTTTCTAAAGACCCCCATACCCCTCTAATGCCATTCAGGACATTTCTAAAGGCCCCCAGACCCTTCTAGAGCCCCTCAGGACATATCTAAAGGCCCCCAGACCCTTCTAGAGCCCCTCAGGACATTTCTAAAGGCACCCAGACCCTTCTAATGCCACTCAGGGCCTTTCTAAAGGCCGCGAGACCCTTATAATCCCCCTGAGGGCCTTTAAAAAGGCCCACAGACCCTTCTGGACCCCCTCAGGACGCTTCTAATAGCCCCCAGACCATTCTAGAGCCCCTCAGGGCCTTTCTAAAGGCCTCCACACCCTTCTAATGACCCTCAAGACCCATGTAAAGGCCCCCAGACCCTTCTAGATTTGCTCAAGACCCACCTAAAAGACCCCAGACCCTTCTAATGCCTTTCAGGACCCTTATGAAGGCCACAAGACCCTTCTAATGCCCCTCAGGACCTTTCTAAAGGCCCTCAGACCCTTCTAATGCCCCTCAGGGCATTTATAAAGGTTCCCAGACCATTCTAGAGCCCCTCAGGACAATTCTACAGGCCCGCAGACCATTCTAATGCCCGTCAGGGCCTTTATAAAGGTCCCCAGACCCTTCTACTGCCCCTCAGGAGCATTCTAAAGGCCCCCAGACCCTTCTAATGCCCCACAGGGCCTTTCTAAAGGTCCCCAGACCCTTCTATAGCACTTGAAGACCCTTCTAAAGGCCCCCAGACCCTTGTAATGCCCCTCAAGGCCTTTCTAAAGTACGCCAGACACTTCTAGAAACTATCAGGACCTTTCTATATGACCCGAGACCATTCTAATGCCTGTCAGGGCCTTTCTAAAGGCCGCGAGACCCTTATAATCCCCCTGAGGTCCTTGAAAAAGGCACCCAGACCCTTCTGGACCCCCTCAGGACGCTTCTAATAGCCCCCAGACCCTTTTAGAGCCCCTCAGGGCCTTTCTAAAGGCCTCCACAACCTTCTAATGACCCTCAAGACCCATGTAAAGGCCCCCAGACCCTTCTAGATTGCCTCAGGACCCATCTAAAAGCCCCCAGACCCTTCTAATGCCTTTCAGGACACTTATGAAGGCCACAAGACCCTTCTAATGCCCCTCAGGACCTTTCTAAAGGCCAACAGACCCTTCCAGTGCCCCTCAGGGCATTTATAAAGGTTCCCAGACCCTTCGAGAGCCTGTAAATACCCTTATAAAGGCCCCCAGACCATTCTAGAGCACCTCAGGACACTTCTAAAGGCCCGCAGACCATTCTAATGCCCGTCAGGGCTTTTCTAAAGGCCCCCAGACCCTTCTACTGCCCCTCAGGAGCATTCTAAAGGCCCCCAGACCCTTCTAATGCCCCACAGGGCCTTTCTAAAGGTCCCCAGACCATTCTAGAGCCCCTGAAGACCCTTCAAAAGGCCCCCAGACCATTATAGAGCCACTCAGGACCCTTCTAAAGTCCCCCAGACCCTGCTAATTCCTCTCAGGGCTTTTATAAGGGCACCCAGACCCTTCTAATGCCCCTCAGGACCCTTATAAAGGTACCCAGACCCTTCTAGAGCCTCTCAGGACAGTTTTAAATGCCTCCAGACCCTTCTAGACCCCCTCAGGACCATTCTAAAGGCCCCCAGACCCTTCTAATGCCCCTCAGGGCCTTTCTAAAGGACCCCAGACCCTTGTAATGCCCCTCAGGACATTTCTAAAGGACCCCAGACCCTTCTAGACCCGCTCAGGACATTTCTAAAGGCCCCCAGACCCTTCTAATGCCCATCAGGGCCTTTCTAAAGTACCCCAGACACTTCAAGAAACTCTCAGGCCCTTTCTATATGATCCGAGACCCTTGTAATGCCCCTCAGGGCCTTTCTAAAGACCCCCATACCCATCTAATGCCCCTCAGGACATTTCTAAAGGCCCCCAGACCCTTCTAGAGCCCCTCAGGACATATCTAAAGGCCCCCAGACCCTTCTAGAGCCCCTCAGGACATTTCTAAAGGCACCCAGACCCTTCTAATGCCACTCAGGGCCTTTCTAAAGGCTGCGAGACCCTTATAATCCCCCTAAGGACCTTTAAAAAGGCCCCCAGACCCTTGTGGACTCCCTCAGGACGCTTCTAATAGCCCCCAGACCCTTCTAGAGCCTCTCAGGGCCTTTCTAAAGGCCTCCACACCCTTCTAATGACCCTCAAGACCCATGTAAAGGCCCCAAGACCCTTCTAGATTGCCGCAGGACCCATCTAAAAGCCCCCAGACCCTTCTAATGCCCCTCAGGACCCTTCTAAAGGCGCCCAGACCATTCTAATGCCCCTCAGGACCCTTCTAAAGTCCCCCAGACCCTGCTAATTCCACTCAGGGCTATTATAAGGGCCACAAGACCCTTCAAATGCCCCTCAGGACCCCTATAAAGGCCCCCAGACCCTTCTAGAGCCTCTCAGGAAAGTTTTAAATGCCTCCAGACCCTTCTAGACCCCATCAGGACAATTCTAAAGGCCCCCAGACACTTCTAATGCCCCTGAGGACCTTTCTAAAGGCCCCCAGACCCTTCTAATGCACCTCAGGGCGTTTCTAAAGTACCCCAGACACTTCTAGAACCTCTCAGGGCCTTTCTATATGACACCAGACCCTTGTAATCCCCCTCAGGGCCTTTCTAAAGGCCCCCATACCCTTCTAATGACCCTCAGGACATTTCTAAAGGCCCCCAGACCCTTCAAGAGCCCCTCAGGACATTTCTAAAGGCACCCAGAACCTTCTAATGCAACTCAGGGCCTTTCTAATGGCTGCGAGACCCTTATAATCCCCCTGAGGACCTTTAAAAAGGCCCCCAGACCCTTCTGGACCCCCTCAGGACGCTTCTAATAGACCCCAGACCCTTCTAGAGCCCCTCAGGGCCTTTCTAAAGGCCTCCACACCCTTCTAATGACCCTCAAGACCCATGTAAAGGCCCCTAGACCCTTCTAGATTGCCTCAGGACCCATCTAAAAGCCCCCAGACCCTTCTAATGCCTTTCA
The DNA here is from genome assembly GCA_033558105.1 of Coccyzus lansbergi. Classification (NCBI taxonomy): domain Eukaryota; kingdom Metazoa; phylum Chordata; class Aves; order Cuculiformes; family Coccyzidae; genus Coccyzus; species Coccyzus lansbergi. The sequence goes on along the minus strand of JAUMJK010001975.1, from coordinate 325,782 downwards.
GGACCCTTATGAAGGCCACAAGACCCTTCTAATGCCCCTCAGGACCTTTCTAAAGGCCCTCAGACCCTTCTAATGCCCCTCAGGGCAATTATAGTGGTTCCCAGACCCTTCTAGACCCCCTCAGGACCATTCTAAATGCCCCCAGACCCTTCTAATGCCCCACAGGGCCTTTCTAAAGGTCCCCAGACCCTTCTAGAGCCCCTGAAGACCCTTCTAAAGGCGCCCAGACCCTTATAGAGCCCCTCAGGACCCTTCTGAAGTCCTCCAGACCCTGCTAATTCTCCTCAGGGCTATTATAAGGGCACCCAGACCCTTCTAATGCCCCTCAGGACCCTTATAAAGGCACCCAGACCCTTCTAGAGCCTCCCAGGACAGTTTTAAATGCCTCCAGACCCTTCTAGACCCCCTCAGGACCATTCTAAAGGCCCCCAGACCCTTCTAATGCCCCTCAGGGCCTTTCTAAAGGCCCCCATACCCTTGTAATGCCCCTCAGGTCATTTCTAAAGGCACCCAGACCCTTCTAATGCCACTCAGGGCCTTTCTAAATGCCGCGAGACCCTTATAATCCCCCTGAGGGCCTTTAAAAAGGCCCCCAGACCCTTCTGGACCCCCTCAGGACGCTTCTAATAGCCCCCAGACCCTTCTAGAGCCTCTCAGGGCCTTTCTAAAGGCCTCCACACCCTTCTAATGACCCTCAAGACCCATGTAAAGGCCCCAAGACCCTTCTAGATTGCCGCAGGACCCATCTAAAAGCCCCCAGACCCTTCTAATGCCCCTCAGGACCCTTCTAAAGGCGCCCAGACCATTCTAATGCCCCTCAGGACCCTTCTAAAGTCCCCCAGACCCTGCTAATTCCACTCAGGGCTATTATAAGGGCCACAAGACCCTTCAAATGCCCCTCAGGACCCCTATAAAGGCCCCCAGACCCTTCTAGAGCCTCTCAGGAAAGTTTTAAATGCCTCCAGACCCTTCTAGACCCCATCAGGACAATTCTAAAGGCCCCCAGACACTTCTAATGCCCCTGAGGACCTTTCTAAAGGCCCCCAGACCCTTCTAATGCACCTCAGGGCGTTTCTAAAGTACCCCAGACACTTCTAGAACCTCTCAGGGCCTTTCTATATGACACCAGACCCTTGTAATCCCCCTCAGGGCCTTTCTAAAGGCCCCCATACCCTTCTAATGACCCTCAGGACATTTCTAAAGGCCCCCAGACCCTTCAAGAGCCCCTCAGGACATTTCTAAAGGCACCCAGAACCTTCTAATGCAACTCAGGGCCTTTCTAATGGCTGCGAGACCCTTATAATCCCCCTGAGGACCTTTAAAAAGGCCCCCAGACCCTTCTGGACCCCCTCAGGACGCTTCTAATAGACCCCAGACCCTTCTAGAGCCCCTCAGGGCCTTTCTAAAGGCCTCCACACCCTTCTAATGACCCTCAAGACCCATGTAAAGGCCCCTAGACCCTTCTAGATTGCCTCAGGACCCATCTAAAAGCCCCCAGACCCTTCTAATGCCTTTCAGGACCCTTATGAAGGCCACAAGACCCTTCTAATGCCCCTCAGGACCTTTCTAAAGGCCCTCAGACCCTTCTAATGCCCCTCAGGGCAATTATAGTGGTTCCCAGACCCTTCTAGACCCCCTCAGGACCATTCTAAATGCCCCCAGACCCTTCTAATGCCCCACAGGGCCTTTCTAAAGGTCCCCACACCCTTCTAGAGCCCCTGAAGACCCTTCTAAAGGCGCCCAGACCCTTATAGAGCCCCTCAGGACCCTTCTGAAGTCCTCCAGACCCTGCTAATTCTCCTCAGGGCTATTATAAGGGCACCCAGACCCTTCTAATGCCCCTCAGGACCCTTATAAAGGCACCCAGACCCTTCTAGAGCCTCCCAGGACAGTTTTAAATGCCTCCAGACCCTTCTAGACCCCCTCAGGACCATTCTAAAGGCCCCCAGACCCTTCTAATGCCCCTCAGGGCCTTTCTAAAGGCCCCCATACCCTTGTAATGCCCCTCAGGTCATTTCTAAAGGCACCCAGACCCTTCTAATGCCACTCAGGGCCTTTCTAAATGCCGCGAGACCCTTATAATCCCCCTGAGGGCCTTTAAAAAGGCCCCCAGACCCTTCTGGACCCCCTCAGGACGCTTCTAATAGCCCGCAGACCCTTCTAGAGCCATTCAGGGCCTTTCTAAAGGCCTCCACACCCTTCTAATGACCCTCAAGACCCATGTAAATGCTCCCAGACCCTTCTAGATTGCCTCAGGACCCATCTAAAAGCCCCCAGACCCTTCTAATGCCTTTCAGGACCCTTATGAAGGCCACAAGACCCTTCTAATGCCCCTCAGGACCTTTCTAAAGGCCCTCAGACCCTTCTAATGCCCCTCAGGGCATTTATAAAGGTTCCCAGACCATTCTAGAACCCGTCAGGACACTTATAAAGGTCCCCAGACCCTTCTACTGCCCCTCAGGAGCATTCTAAAGGCCTCCAGACCCTTCTAATGCCCCACAGGGCCTTTCTAAAGGTCCCCAGACCCTTCTAGAGCCCCTGAAGACCCTTCTAAAGGCCCCCAGACCCTTATAGAGCCCCTCAGGACCCTTCTAAAGTCCCCCAGACCCTGCTTATTCCCCTCAGGGCTTTTATAAAGGCACCCAGACCCTTCTAGAGCCTCTCAGGACCGTTTTAAATGCCTCCAGACCCTTCTAGACCCCCTCAGGACCATTCTAAAGGCCCCCAGACCCTTCTAATGACCCTCAGGGCCTTTCTATATGACCCCAGGCCCTTGTAATGCCACTCAGGGCCTTTCTAAAGGCCGCGAGACCTTTATAATCCCCCTGAGGGCCTTTAAAAAGGCCCCCAGACCCTTCTGGACCCACTCAGGACGCTTCTAATAGCCCCCAGACCCTTCTAGAGCCCCTCAGGGCCTTTCTAAAGGCCTCCACACCCTTCTAATGACCCTCAAGACCCATGTAAAGGCCCCTAGACCCTTCTAGATTGCCTCAGGACCCATCTAAAAGCCCCCAGACCCTTCTAATGCCTTTCAGGACCCTTATGAAGGCCACAAGACCCTTCTAATGCCCCTCAGGACCTTTCTAATGGCCCTCAGACCATTCTAATGCCCCTCAGGGCATTTATAAAGGTTCCCAGTCCCTTCTAGAGCCCGTCAGGACCCTTATAAAGGCCCCCAGGCCATTCTAGAGCCCCTCAGGACACTTCTAAATCCCGCAGACCATTCTAATGCCCGTCAGGGCCTTTATAAAGGTACCCAGACCCTTCTACTGCCCCTCAGGAGCATTCTAAAGGCCCCCAGACCCTTCTAATGCCCCACAGGGCCTTTCTAAAGGTCCCCAGACCCTTCTAGAGCCCCTGAAGACCCTTCTAAAGGCCCCCAGACCCTTATAGAGCCCCTCAGGGCCTTTCTAAAGGCCTCCACACCATTCTAATGACCCTCAAGACCCATTTAAAGGCCCCCAGACCCTTCTAGATTGCCTCAGGACCCATCTAAAAGCACCCAGACCCTTCTAATGCCTTTCAGGGCCTTTCTAAAGGCCTCCACACCCTTCTAATGACCCTCAAGACCCATGTAAAGGCCCCTAGACCCTTCTAGAGTGCCTCAGGACCCATCTAAAAGCCCCCAGAGCCTTCTAATGCCTTTCAGGACCCTTATGAAGGCCACAAGACCCTTCTAATGCCCCTCAGGGCATTTATAAAGGTTCCCAGACCCTTCTAGAGCCCATCAGGACCGTTATAAAGGCCCCCAGAACATTCTAGAGCCTCTCAGGACACTTCTAAATCCCGCAGACCATTCTAATGCCCGTCAGGGCCTTTATAAACGTCCCCTGACCCTTCTACTGCCCCTCAGGAGCATTCTAAAGGCCCCCAGACCCTTCTAATGCCCCACAGGGCCTTTCTAAAGGTCCCCAGACCCTTCTAGAGCCCCTGAAGACCCTTGTAAAGGCCCCCAGACACTTATAGAGCCCCTCAGGACCCTTCTAAGGACCCAGACCCTGCTAATTCCTTTCAGGGCTTTTATAAGGGCACCCAGACCCTTCTAATGCCCCTCAGGACCCTTATAAAGGCACCCAGACCCTTCTAGAGCCTCTCAGGACAGTTTTAAATGCCTCCAGACCCTTCTAATGCCCCTCAGGACCCTTCTAAAGGCCCCCAGACCCTTCTAATGCCCCTCAGAGCCTTTCTAAAGGCCCCCATACCCTTCTAATGACCCTCAGGACATTTCTAAAGGTCCCCAGACCCTTCAAGAGCCCCTCAGGACATTTCTAAAGGCACCCAGAACCTTCTAATGCAACTCAGGGCCTTTCTAAAGGCTGCGAGACCCTTATAATCCCCCTGAGGACCTTTAAAAAGGCCCCCAGACCCTTCTGGACCCCCTCAGGACGCTTCTAATAGACCCCAGACCCTTCTAGAGCCCCTCAGGGCCTTTCTAAAGGCCTCCACACCCTTCTAATGACCCTCAAGACCCATGTAAAGGTCCCTAGACCCTTCTAGATTGCCTCAGGACCCATCTAAAAGCCCCCAGACCCTTCTAATGCCTTTCAGGACCATTATGAAGGCCACAAGACCCTTCTAATGCCCCTGAGGACCTTTCTAAAGGCCCTCAGACCCTTCTAATGCCCCTCAGGGCATTTATAGTGGTTCCCAGACCCTTCTAGACCCCCTCAGGACCATTCTAAAGGCCCCCAGACCCTTCTAATGCCCCACAGGGCCTTTCTAAAGGTCCCCAGACCCTTCTAGAGCCCCTGAAGACCCTTCTAAAGGCCCCCAGACCCTTATAGACCCCTCAGGACCCTTCTGAAGTCCTCCAGACCCTGCTAATTCTCCTCAGGGCTATTATAAGGGCACCCAGACCCTTCTAATGCCCCTCAGGACCCTTATAAAGGCACCCAGACCCTTCTAGATCCTCCCAGGACAGTTTTAAATGCCTCCAGACCCTTCTAGACCCCCTCAGGACCATTCTAAAGGCCCCCATACCCTTGTAATGCCCCTCAGGTCATTTCTAAAGGCACCCAGACCCTTCTAATGCCACTCAGGGCCTTTCTAAATGCCGCGAGACCCTTATAATCCCCCTGAGGGCCTTTAAAAAGGCCCCCAGACCCTTCTGGACCCCCTCAGGACGCTTCTAATAGCCCGCAGACCCTTCTAGAGCCCTTCAGGGCCTTTCTAAAGGCCTCCACACCCTTCTAATGACCCTCAAGACCCATGTAAATGCTCCCAGACCCTTCTAGATTGCCTCAGGACCCATCTAAAAGCCCCCAGACCCTTCTAATGCCTTTCAGGACCCTTATGAAGGCCACAAGACCCTTCTAATGCCCCTCAGGACCTTTCTAAAGGCCCTCAGACCCTTCTAATGCCCCTCAGGGCATTTATAAAGGTTCCCAGACCATTCTAGAACCCGTCAGGACACTTATAAAGGTCCCCAGACCCTTCTACTGCCCCTCAGGAGCATTCTAAAGGCCTCCAGACCCTTCTAATGCCCCACAGGGCCTTTCTAAAGGTCCCCAGACCCTTCTAGAGCCCCTCAGGACCCTTCTAAAGTCCCCCAGACCCTGCTTATTCCCCTCAGGGCTTTTATAAAGGCACCCAGACCCTTCTAGAGCCTCTCAGGACCGTTTTAAATGCCTCCAGACCCTTCTAGACCCCCTCAGGACCATTCTAAAGGCCCCCAGACCCTTCTAATGACCCTCAGGGCCTTTCTATATGACCCCAGGCCCTTGTAATGCCACTCAGGGCCTTTCTAAAGGCCGCGAGACCTTTATAATCCCCCTGAGGGCCTTTAAAAAGGCCCCCAGACCCTTCTGGACCCACTCAGGACGCATCTAATAGCCCCCAGACCCTTCTAGAGCCCCTCAGGGCCTTTCTAAAGGCCTCCACACCCTTCTAATGACCCTCAAGACCCATGTAAAGGCCCCTAGACCCTTCTAGATTGCCTCAGGACCCATCTAAAAGCCCCCAGACCCTTCTAATGCCTTTCAGGACCCTTATGAAGGCCACAAGACCCTTCTAATGCCCCTCAGGACCTTTCTAAAGGCCCTCAGACCATTCTAATGCCCCTCAGGGCATTTATAAAGGTTCCCAGTCCCTTCTAGAGCCCGTCAGGACCCTTATAAAGGCCCCCAGGCCATTCTAGAGCCCCTCAGGACACTTCTAAATCCCGCAGACCATTCTAATGCCCGTCAGGGCCTTTATAAAGGTCCCCAGACCCTTCTACTGCCCCTCAGGAGCATTCTATAGGCCCCCAGACCCTTCTAATGCCCCACAGGGCCTTTCTAAAGGTCCCCAGACCCTTCTAGAGCCCCTGAAGACCCTTCTAAAGGCCCCCAGACCCTTATAGAGCCCCTCAGGGCCTTTCTAAAGGCCTCCACACCATTCTAATGACCCTCAAGACCCATTTAAAGGCCCCCAGACCCTTCTAGATTGCCTCAGGACCCATCTAAAAGCACCCAGACCCTTCTAATGCCTTTCAGGGCCTTTCTAAAGGCCTCCACACCCTTCTAATGACCCTCAAGACCCATGTAAAGGCCCCTAGACCCTTCTAGAGTGCCTCAGGACCCATCTAAAAGCCCCCAGAGCCTTCTAATGCCTTTCAGGACCCTTATGAAGGCCACAAGACCCTTCTAATGCCCCTCAGGGCATTTATAAAGGTTCCCAGACCCTTCTAGAGCCCATCAGGACCGTTATAAAGGCCCCCAGAACATTCTAGAGCCTCTCAGGACACTTCTAAATCCCGCAGACCATTCTAATGCCCGTCAGGGCCTTTACAAACGTCCCCAGACCCTTCTACTGCCCCTCAGGAGCATTCTAAAGGCCCCCAGACCATTCTAATGCCCCACAGGGCCTTTCTAAAGGTCCCCAGACCCTTCTAGAGCCCCTGAAGACCCTTGTAAAGGCCCCCAGACACTTATAGAGCCCCTCAGGACCCTTCTAAGGACCCAGACCCTACTAATTCCTTTCAGGGCTTTTATAAGGGCACCCAGACCCTTCTAATGCCCCTCAGGACCCTTATAAAGGCACCCAGACCCTTCTAGAGCCTCTCAGGACAGTTTTAAATGCCTCCAGACCCTTCTAATGCCCCTCAGGACCCTTCTAAAGGCCCCCAGACCCTTCTAATGCCCCTCAGGGCCTTTCTAAAGGCCCCCATACCCTTCTAATGACCCTCAGGACATTTCTAAAGGTCCCCAGACCCTTCAAGAGCCCCTCAGGACATTTCTAAAGGCCCCCAGACCCTTCTAGAGCTCCTCAGGGCCTTTCTAAAGGCCTCCACACCCTTCTAATGACCCTCAAGACCCATGTAAAGGCCCCCAGACCCTTCTAGATTGCCTCAGGACCCATCTAAAAGCACCCAGACCCTTCTAATGCCTGTCAGGGCCTTTCTAAAGGCCCCCAGACCCTTATAGAGCCCCTGAAGACCCTTCTAAAGGCCCCCAGACCCTTATAGAGCCCCTCAGGACCCTTCTGAAGTCCCCCAGGCCCTGCTAATTCTCCTCAGGGCTTTTATAAGGGCACCCAGACCCTTCTAATGCCCCTCAGGACCCTTATAAAGGCACCCAGACCCTTCTAGAGCCTCTCAGGACAGTTTTAAATGCCTCCAGACCCTTCTAGACCCCCTCAGGACCATTCTAAAGGCCCCCAGACCCTTCTAATGCCCCTCAGGGCCTTTCTAAAGGCCCCCATACCCTTGTAATGCCCCTCAGGTCATTTCTAAAGGCACCCAGACCCTTCTAATGCCACTCAGGGCCTTTCTAAAGGCCGCGAGACCCTTATAATCCCCCTGAGGGCCTTTAAAAAGGCCCCCAGACCCTTCTGGACCCCCTCAGGACGCTTCTAATAGCCCCCAGACCCTTCTAGAGCCCTTCAGGGCCTTTCTAAAGGCCTCCACACCCTTCTAATGACCCTCAAGACCCATGTAAAGGCCCCTAGACCCTTCTAGATTGCCTCAGGACCCATCTAAAAGCCCCCAGACCCTTCTAATGCCTTTCAGGACCCTTATGAAGGCCACAAGACCCTTCTAATGCCCCTCAGGACCTTTCTAAAGGCCCTCAGACCCTTCTAGAGCCCGTCAGGACCCTTATAAAGGTCCCCAGACCCTTCTAGAGCCCGTCAGGACCCTTATAAAGGTCCCCAGACCCTTCTACTGCCCCTCAGGAGCATTCTAAAGGCGCCCAGACCCTTCTAATGCCCCACAGGGCCTTTCTAAAGGTCCCCAGACCCCTCTAGAGCCCCTGAAGACCCTTCTAAAGGCCCCCAGACCCATATACAGCCCCTCAGGACCCTTCTAAAGGCCCCCAGACCCTGCTAATTCCCCTCAGGGCTTTTATAAGGGCACCCAGACCCTTCTAATGCTCCTCAGGACCCTTATAAAGGCACCCAGACCCTTCTAGAGCCTCTCAGGACAGTTTTAAATGCCTCCAGACCCTTCTAGACCCCCTCAGGACCATACTAAAGGCCCCCAGACCCTTCTAATGCCCCTCAGGGCCTTTCTAAAGTACCCCAGACACTTCTAGAACCTCTCAGGGCCTTTCTATATGACCCCAGGCCCTTGTAATGCCACTCAGGGCCTTTCTAAAGGCCGCGAGGCCCTTGTAATGCCACTCAGGGCCTTTCTAAAGGCCGCGAGACCCTTATAATTCCCCTTGAGGGCCTTTAAAAAGTCCCCCAGACCCTTCTGGACCCTCTCAGGACGATTCTAATAGCCCCCAGACCCTTCTAGAGCCCCTCAGGGCCTTTCTAAAGGCCTCCTCACCCTTCTAATGACTCTCAAGACCAATGTAAAGGCCCCCAGACCCTTCTAGATTGCCTCAGGACCCATCTAAAAGCCCCCAGACCCTTCTAATGCCTTTCAGGGCCTTTCTAAAGGCCTCCACACCCTTCTAATGACCATCAAGACCCATGTAAAGGCCCCTAGACCCTTCTAGATTGCCTCAGGACCCATCTAAAAGCCCCCAGACCCTTCTAATGCCTTTCAGGACCCTTATGAAGGCCACAAGACCCTTCTAATGCCCCTCAGGACCTTTCTAAAGGCCCTCGGACCCTTCTAATGCCCCTCAGGGCATTTATAAAGGTTCCCAGACCCTTCTAGAGCCCGTCAGGACACTTATAAAGGTCCCCAGACCCTTCTACTGCCCCTCAGGAGCATTCTAAAGGCCCCCAGACCCTTCTAGAGCCCCTCAGGGCCTTTCTAAAGGTCCCCAGACCCTTCTAGAGCCCCTGAAGACCCTTCTAAAGGCCCCCAGACCCTTCTAATGCCCCACAGGGCCTTTCTAAAGGTCCCCAGACCCTTCTAGAGCCCCTCAAGACCCTTCTAAAGGCCCCCAGACCCTTATAGAGCCCCTCAGGACCATTCTAAAGGCCCCCAGACCCTTCTAATGCCCCTCAGGTCCTTTCTAAAGGCCCCCATACCCTTCTAATGCCCCTCAGGTCATTTCTAAAGGCACCCTGACCCATCTAATGCCACTCAGGGCCTTTCTAAAGGCCGCGAGACCCTTATAATCCCCCTGAGGGCCATTAAAAAGGCCCCCAGACCCTTCTGGACCCCCTCAGGATGCTTCTAATAGCCCCCAGACCCTTCTAGAGCCCCTCAGGGCTTTTCTAAAGGCATCCACACCCTTCTAATGACCCTCAAGACCCATGTAAAGGCCCCCAGACCCTTCTAGAATGCCTCAGGACCCATCTAAAAGCCCCCAGACCCTTCTAATGCCTTTCAGGGCCTTTCTAAAGGCCTCCACACCCTTCTAATGACCCTCAAGACCCATGTAAAGGCCCCTAGACCCTTCTAGATTGCCTCAGGAGCCATCTAAAAGCCCCCAGACCCTTCTAATGCCTTTCAGGACCCTTATGAAGGCCACAAGACCCTTCTAATGCCCCTCAGGACCTTTATAAAGGCCCTCAGACCCTTCTAATGCCCCTCAGGGCATTTATAAAGGTCCCCAGACCCTTCTACTGCCCCTCAGGAGCATTCTAAAGGCCTCCAGACCCTTCTAATGCCCCACAGGGCCTTTCTAAAGGTCCCCAGACCCTTCTAGAGCCCCTGAAGACCATTCTAAAGGCCCCCAGACCCTTCTAATTCCCCACAGGGTCTTTCTAAAGGTCCCCAGACCCTTCTAGAGCCCCTGTAGACCCTTCTAAAGGCCCCGAGACCCTTATAGAGCCCCTCAGGACCCTTCTAAAGTCCCCCAGACCCTGCTAATTCCTCTCAGGGCTTTTATAAGGGCACCGAAACCCTTCTAATGCCCCTCAGGACCCTTATAAAGGCACCCAGACCCTTCTAGAGCCTCTCAGGAAAGTTTTAAATGCCTCCAGACCCTTCTAGACCCCCTCAGGACCATTCTAAAGGCCCCCAGACCCTTCTAATGCCCCTCAGGGCCTTTCTATACGACCCCAGGCCCTTGTAATGCCACTCAGGGCCTTTCTAAAGGCCGCCAGGCCCTTATAATCCCCCTGAGGGCCTTTAAAAAGGCCCCCAGACCCTTCTGGACCACTCAGGACGCTTCTAATAGCCCCCAGACCCTTCTACAGCCCCTCAGGGCCTTTCTAAAGGCCTCCACACCCTTCTAATGACCCTCAAGACCCATGTAAAGTCCCCTAGACCCTTCTAGATTGCCTCAGGACCCATCTAAAAGCCCCCAGACCCTTCTAATGCCTTTCAGGACCCTTATCAAGGCCACAAGACCCTTCTACTGCCCCTCAGGAGCATTCTAAAGGCCCCCAGACCCTTCTAATGCCCCACAGGGCCTTTCTAAAGGTCCCCAGACCCTTCTAGAGCCCCTGAAGACCCTTCTAAAGGCCCCAAGACCCTTATAGAGCACTTCAGGGCCTTTCTAAAGGCCTCCACACCATTCTAATGACCCTCAAGACCCATTTAAAGGCCCCCAGACCCTTCTAGATTGCCTCAGGACCCATCTAAAAGAACCCAGACCCTTCTAAGGCCTTTCAGGGCCTTTCTAAAGGCCTCCACACCCTTCTAATGACTCTCAAGACCCATGTAAAGGCCCCTAGACCATTCTAGATTGCCTCAGGACCCATCTAAAAGCCCCCAGACCCTTCTAATGCCTTTCAGGACCCTTATGAAGGCCACAAGACCCTTCTACTGCCCCTCAGGAGCATTCTAAAGGCCCTCAGACCCTTCTAATGCCCCTCAGGGCATTTATAAAGGTCCCCAGACCCTTATAGAGCCCCTCAGGAGCATTCTAAAGGCCCCCAGACCCTTCTAATGCCCGTCAGGGCCTTTCTAAAGGTCCCCAGACCCTTCTAGAGCCCCTGAAGACCCTTCTAAGGGCCCCCAGACCCTTATAGAGCCCCTCAGGACACTTCTAAAGTCCCCCAGACCCTGCTAATTCCCCTCAGGGCTTTTATAAGGGCACCCAGACCCTTCTAAAGCCCCTCAGGACCCTTATAAAGGCACCCAGACCCTTCTAGAGCCTCTCAGGACAGTTTTAAATGCCTCCAGACCCTTCTAGACCCCCTCAGGACCATTCTAAAGGCCCCCAGACCCTTCTAATGACCCACAGGGCCTTTCTAAATGCCCGATTACCCTTCTAATGCCCCTCAGGTCATTTCTAAAGGCACCCAGACCCTTCTAATGCCACTCAGGGCCTTTCTAAAGGCCGCGAGACCCTTATAATCCCCCTGAGGGCCTCTAAAAAGGCCCCCAGACCCTTCTGGACCCCCTCAGGACGCTTCTAATAGCCCCCAGACCCTTCTAGAGCCCCTCAGGGCCTTTCTAAAGGCCTCCACACCCTTCTAAGGACACTCAAGACCCATGTAAAGGCCCCCAGACCCTTCTACATTGCCATAGGACCCATCTAAAAGCCCCAGACCCTTCTAATGCATTTCAGGACCCTTATGAAGGCCACAAGACCCTTCTAATGCCCCTCAGGACATTTATAAAGGCCCTCAGACCCTTCTAATGCCACTCAGGGCCTTTCTAAAGGTCCCCAGACCCTTCTAGAGCCCCTCAAGACCCTTCTAAAGGCCCCCAGACCCTGCTAATTCTCCTCAGGGCGTTTATAAGGGCACCCAGACCCTTCTAATGCCCCTCAGGACCCTTATAAAGGCACCCAGACCCTTCTAGAGCCTCTCAGAACAGTTTTAAGTGCCTCCAGACCCTTCTAGACCCCCTCAGGACCATTCTAAAGGCCCCCAGACCCTTCTAATGCCCCTCAGGACTTTTCTAAAGGCACTCAGACCCTTCTAATACCCTTTAGGGCATTTATAAAGGTTCCCAGACCCTTCTAGAGCATGTCAGTACCCTTATAAAGGCCCCCAGACCATTCTACAGCCCCTCAGGACACTTCTAAAGGCCCGCAGACCATTCTAATGCCCGTCAGGGCCTTATAAAGGTCCCCAGACCCTTCTACTGCCCCTCAGGAGCATTCTAAAGGCCCCCAGACCCTTCTAATGCCCCACAGGGCCTTTCTAAAGGTCCCCAGACCCTTCTAGAGACCCTGAAGACCCTTCTAAAGGCCCCCAGACCATTATAGAGCCCCTCAGGACCCTTCTAAAGGCCCCCAGACCCTGCTAATTCCTTTCAGTGCTTTTATAAGGGCACCCAGACCCTTCTAATGCCCATCAGGACCCTTATAAAGGCACCCAGACCCTTCTAGAGCCTCTCAGGACAGTTTTAAATGCCTCCAGACCCTTCTAGACCCCCTCAGGACCATTCTAAAGGCCCCCAGACCCTTCTAATGCCCATCAGGGCCTTTCTAAAGGCCCCCATACCCTTCTAATGCCCCTCAGGTCATTTCTAAAGGCACACAGACCCTTCTAATGCCACTCAGGGCTTTTCTAAAGGCCGCGAGACCCTTATAATCCCCCTGAGGGCCTTTAAAAAGGCCCCCAGACCTTTCTAGACCCCGTCAGGACGCTTCTAATAGCCCCCATACCGTTCTAGAGCCCCTCCGGGACTTTCTAAAGGCCTCCACACCCTTCTAATGACCCTCAAGACCCATGTAAAGGTCCCTAGACCATTCTAGACTGCCTCAGATCCCATCTAAAAGCCCCCAGACCCTTCTAATGCCTTTCAGGGCCTTTCTAAAGGCCTCCACACCCTTCTAATGACCCTCAAGACCCATGTAAAGGCCCCTAGACCCTTCTAGATTGCCTCAGGACTCATCTAAAAGCCCCCAGACCCTTCTAATGCCTTTCAGGACCCTTATGAAGGCAACAAGACCCTTCTAATGCCACTCAGGACCTTTCTAAAGGCCCACAGACCCTTGTAATGCCCCTCAGGGCTTTTATAAAGGTTCCCAGACCATTCTAGAGCCCGTCAGGACCCTTATAAAGGCCCCAAGACCATTCTAGAGCCCCTCAGGACTCTTCTAAAGGCCCGCAGACCATTCTAATGCCCGTCAGGGCCTTTATAAATGTCCCCAGACCCTTCTACTGCCCCTCAGGAGCATTCTAAAGGACCCCAGACCCTTCTAATGCCACTCAGGGCCTTTCTAAAGGCCGCGAGACCCTTATAATCCCCCTGAGGGCCTTCAAAAAGGCACCCAGACCCTTCTGGACCCCCTCAGGACGCTTCTAATATCCCCCAGACCCTTCTAATGCCCCTCAGGACCTTTCTAAAGGCCCTCAGACTATTCAAATGCCCCTCAGGACTCTTTTAAAGGCCCCCAGACCCTTCTAATGCACCTCAGGACACTTCTAAAGGCCCCCAGACCCTTCTAATGTCCCTCAGGGCCTTTCTAAATTACCCCAGACACTTCTGGAACATCTCAGAGCCTTTCTATATGACCCCAGACCCTTGTAATGCCACTCAGGGCCCTTCTAAAGGCCGCGAGACCCTTATCATCTCCCTGAGGGCCTTTAAAAAGGCCCCCAGACCCTTCTGGACCCCCTCAGGACGCTTCTAATAGCCCCCAGACCCTTCTAGAGCCCCTCGGGGCCTTTCTAAAGGCCTCCACACCCTTCTAATGGCCCTCAAGACCCATGTAAAGGCCCCTAGACCCTTCTAGATTGCCTCAGGACCCATCTAAAAGCCCGCAGACCCTTCTAATGCCTTTCAGGACCATTATGAAGGCCACAAGACCCTTCTAATGCCCCTCAGGACCTTTCTAAAGGCCCTCAGACCCTTCTAATGCCCCTCAGGGCATTTATAAAGGTTCCCAGACCCTTCTAGAGCCCCTCAGGACCCTTATAAAGGCCCCCAGACCAATCTAGAGCCCCTCAGGACACTTCTAAAGGCCCGCAGACCATTCTAATGCCTGTCAGGGCCTTTATAAATGTCCCCAGACCCTTCTACTGCCCCTCAGGATCATTCTAAAGGCCCCCAGACCCTTCTAATGCCCCACAGGGCCGTTCTAAAGGTCCCCAGACCCTTCTAGAGCCCCTCAAGACCCTTCTAAAGGCCCCCAGACCCTGCTAATTCTCCTCAGGGCGTTTATAAGGGCACCCAGACCCTTCTAATGCCCCTCAGGACCCTTATAAAGGCACCCAGACCCTTCTAGAGCCTCTCAGAACAGTTTTAAGTGCCTCCAGACCCTTCTAGACCCCCTCAGGACCATTCTAAAGGCCCCCAGACCCTTCTAATGCCCCTCAGGACTTTTCTAAATGCACGCAGACCCTTCTAATGCCCTTTAGGGCATTTATAAAGGTTCCCAGACCCTTCTAGAGCATGTCAGTACCCTTATAAAGGCCCCCAGACCATTCTAGAGCCCCTCAGGACACTTCTAAAGGCCCGCAGACCATTCTAATGCCCGTCAGGGCCTTATAAAGGTCCCCAGACCCTTCTACTGCCCCTCAGGAGCATTCTAAAGGCCCCCAGACCCTTCTAATGCCCCACAGGGCCTTTCTAAAGGTCCCCAGACCCTTCTAGAGACCCTGAAGACCCTTCTAAAGGCCCCCAGACCATTATAGAGCCCCTCAGGACCCTTCTAAAGGCCCCCAGACCCTGCTAATTCCTTTCAGTGCTTTTATAAGGGCACCCAGACCCTTCTAATGCCCATCAGGACCCTTATAAAGGCACCCAGACCCTTCTAGAGCCTCTCAGGACAGTTTTAAATGCCTCCAGACCCTTCTAGACCCCCTCAGGACCATTCTAAAGGCCCCCAGACCCTTCTAATGCCCATCAGGGCCTTTCTAAAGGCCCCCATACCCTTCTAATGCCCCTCAGGTCATTTCTAAAGGCACACAGACCCTTCTAATGCCACTCAGGGCTTTTCTAAAGGCCGCGAGACCCTTATAATCCCCCTGAGGGCCTTTAAAAAGGCCCCCAGACCTTTCTAGACCCCGTCAGGACGCTTCTAATAGCCCCCATACCGTTCTAGAGCCCCTCCGGGACTTTCTAAAGGCCTCCACACCCTTCTAATGACCCTCAAGACCCATGTAAAGGTCCCTAGACCATTCTAGACTGCCTCAGATCCCATCTAAAAGCCCCCAGACCCTTCTAATGCCTTTCAGGGCCTTTCTAAAGGCCTCCACACCCTTCTAATGACCCTCAAGACCCATGTAAAGGCCCCTAGACCCTTCTAGATTGCCTCAGGACTCATCTAAAAGCCCCCAGACCCTTCTAATGCCTTTCAGGACCCTTATGAAGGCAACAAGACCCTTCTAATGCCACTCAGGACCTTTCTAAAGGCCCACAGACCCTTGTAATGCCCCTCAGGGCTTTTATAAAGGTTCCCAGACCATTCTAGAGCCCGTCAGGACCCTTATAAAGGCCCCAAGACCATTCTAGAGCCCCTCAGGACTCTTCTAAAGGCCCGCAGACCATTCTAATGCCCGTCAGGGCCTTTATAAATGTCCCCAGACCCTTCTACTGCCCCTCAGGAGCATTCTAAAGGACCCCAGACCCTTCTAATGCCACTCAGGGCCTTTCTAAAGGCCGCGAGACCCTTATAATCCCCCTGAGGGCCTTCAAAAAGGCACCCAGACCCTTCTGGACCCCCTCAGGACGCTTCTAATATCCCCCAGACCCTTCTAATGCCCCTCAGGACCTTTCTAAAGGCCCTCAGACTATTCAAATGCCCCTCAGGACTCTTTTAAAGGCCCCCAGACCCTTCTAATGCACCTCAGGACACTTCTAAAGGCCCCCAGACCCTTCTAATGTCCCTCAGGGCCTTTCTAAATTACCCCAGACACTTCTGGAACATCTCAGAGCCTTTCTATATGACCCCAGACCCTTGTAATGCCACTCAGGGCCCTTCTAAAGGCCGCGAGACCCTTATCATCCCCCTGAGGGCCTTTAAAAAGGCCCCCAGACCCTTCTGGACCCCCTCAGGACGCTTCTAATAGCCCCCAGACCCTTCTAGAGCCCCTCGGGGCCTTTCTAAAGGCCTCCACACCCTTCTAATGGCCCTCAAGACCCATGTAAAGGCCCCTAGACCCTTCTAGATTGCCTCAGGACCCATCTAAAAGCCCGCAGACCCTTGTAATGCCTTTCAGGACCATTATGAAGGCCACAAGACCCTTCTAATGCCCCTCAGGACCTTTCTAAAGGCCCTCAGACCCTTCTAATGCCCCTCAGGGCATTTATAAAGGTTCCCAGACCCTTCTAGAGCCCCTCAGGACCCTTATAAAGGCCCCCAGACCAATCTAGAGCCCCTCAGGACACTTCTAAAGGCCCGCAGACCATTCTAATGCCTGTCAGGGCCTTTATAAATGTCCCCAGACCCTTCTACTGCCCCTCAGGATCATTCTAAAGGCCCCCAGACCCTTCTAATGCCCCACAGGGCCGTTCTAAAGGTCCCCAGACCCTTCTAGAGCCCCTGAAGACCCTTCAAAAGCCCCCAGACCGTAATAGAGCCCCTCAGGACCCTTCTAAAGTCCCCCAGACCCTGCTAATTCCCCTCAGGGCTTTTATAAGGGCCACAAGACCCTTCTAATGCCCCTCAGGACCTTTATAAAGGCACCCAGACCCTTCTAGAGCCTCTCAGGACAGTTTTAAATTCCTCCAGACCCTTCTAGACCACGTCAGGGCCATTCTAAAGTCCCCCAGACCCTTCTAATGACCCTCAGGACCCTTCTAAAGGCCCTCAGGGCCTTTCTAAAGTAACCCAGACACTTCTAGAACCTCTCAGGGCCTTTCTATATGACCCCAGACCCTTGTAATGTCACTCAGGGCCTTTCTAAAGGCCCCCAGACCCTTCTAGAGCCCCTCAGGACATTTCTAAAGGCACCCAGACCCTTCTAATGCCACTCAGGGCCTTTCTAAAGGCCACGAGACCCTTATAATCCCATTGAGGGCCTTTAAAAAGGCCCCCAGACCCTTCTGGACCCCCTCAGGAAGCTTCTAATAGCCCCCAGACCCTTCTAGAGCCCCTCCGGGCCTTTCTAAAGGCCTCCACACCCTTCTAATGACCCTCAAGACCCATGTAAAGGTCCCTAGACCATTCTAGACTGCCTCAGATCCCATCTAAAAGCCCCCAGACCCTTCTAATGCCTTTCAGGGCCTTTCTAAAGGCCTCCACACCCTTCTAATGACCCTCAAGACCCATGTAAAGGCCCCTAGACCCTTCTAGATTGCCTCAGGACTCATCTAAAAGCCCCCAGACCCTTCTAATGCCTTTCAGGACCCTTATGAAGGCAACAAGACCCTTCTAATGCCACTCAGGACCTTTCTAAAGGCCCACAGACCCTTGTAATGCCCCTCAGGGCTTTTATAAAGGTTCCCAGACCATTCTAGAGCCCGTCAGGACCCTTATAAAGGCCCCAAGACCATTCTAGAGCCCCTCAGGACTCTTCTAAAGGCCCGCAGACCATTCTAATGCCCGTCAGGGCCTTTATAAATGTCCCCAGACCCTTCTACTGCCCCTCAGGAGCATTCTAAAGGACCCCAGACCCTTCTAATGCCACTCAGGGCCTTTCTAAAGGCCGCGAGACCCTTATAATCCCCCTGAGGGCCTTCAAAAAGGCACCCAGACCCTTCTGGACCCCCTCAGGACGCTTCTAATATCCCCCAGACCCTTCTAATGCCCCTCAGGACCTTTCTAAAGGCCCTCAGACTATTCAAATGCCCCTCAGGACTCTTTTAAAGGCCCCCAGACCCTTCTAATGCACCTCAGGACACTTCTAAAGGCCCCCAGACCCTTCTAATGTCCCTCAGGGCCTTTCTAAATTACCCCAGACACTTCTGGAACATCTCAGAGCCTTTCTATATGACCCCAGACCCTTGTAATGCCACTCAGGGCCCTTCTAAAGGCCGCGAGACCCTTATCATCCCCCTGAGGGCCTTTAAAAAGGCCCCCAGACCCTTCTGGACCCCCTCAGGACGCTTCTAATAGCCCCCAGACCCTTCTAGAGCCCCTCGGGGCCTTTCTAAAGGCCTCCACACCCTTCTAATGGCCCTCAAGACCCATGTAAAGGCCCCTAGACCCTTCTAGATTGCCTCAGGACCCATCTAAAAGCCCGCAGACCCTTGTAATGCCTTTCAGGACCATTATGAAGGCCACAAGACCCTTCTAATGCCCCTCAGGACCTTTCTAAAGGCCCTCAGACCCTTCTAATGCCCCTCAGGGCATTTATAAAGGTTCCCAGACCCTTCTAGAGCCCCTCAGGACCCTTATAAAGGCCCCCAGACCAATCTAGAGCCCCTCAGGACACTTCTAAAGGCCCGCAGACCATTCTAATGCCTGTCAGGGCCTTTATAAATGTCCCCAGACCCTTCTACTGCCCCTCAGGATCATTCTAAAGGCCCCCAGACCCTTCTAATGCCCCACAGGGCCGTTCTAAAGGTCCCCAGACCCTTCTAGAGCCCCTGAAGACCCTTCAAAAGCCCCCAGACCGTAATAGAGCCCCTCAGGACCCTTCTAAAGTCCCCCAGACCCTGCTAATTCCCCTCAGGGCTTTTATAAGGGCCACAAGACCCTTCTAATGCCCCTCAGGACCTTTATAAAGGCACCCAGACCCTTCTAGAGCCTCTCAGGACAGTTTTAAATTCCTCCAGACCCTTCTAGACCACGTCAGGGCCATTCTAAAGTCCCCCAGACCCTTCTAATGACCCTCAGGACCCTTCTAAAGGCCCTCAGGGCCTTTCTAAAGTAACCCAGACACTTCTAGAACCTCTCAGGGCCTTTCTATATGACCCCAGACCCTTGTAATGTCACTCAGGGCCTTTCTAAAGGCCCCCAGACCCTTCTAGAGCCCCTCAGGACATTTCTAAAGGCACCCAGACCCTTCTAATGCCACTCAGGGCCTTTCTAAAGGCCACGAGACCCTTATAATCCCATTGAGGGCCTTTAAAAAGGCCCCCAGACCCTTCTGGACCCCCTCAGGAAGCTTCTAATAGCCCCCAGACCCTTCTAGAGCCCCTCAGGGCCTTTCTAAAGGCCTCCACACCCTTCTAATGACCCTCAAGACCCATGTAAAGGTCCCTAGACCATCCTAGACTGCCTCAGGTCCCATCTAAAAGCCCCCAGACCATTCTAATGCCTTTCAGGGCCTTTCTAAAGGCCTCCACAGCCTTCTAATGACCCTCAAGACCCATGGAAAGGCCCCTAGACCCTTCTAGATTGCCTCAGGACCCATCTAAAAGCCCCCAGACCCTTCTAATGCCTTTCAGGACCCTTATGAAGGCCACAAGACCCTTCAAATACCCCTCAGGACCTTTCTAAAGGCCCTCAGACCCTTGTAATGCCCCTCAGGGCTTTTATAAATATTCCCAGACCCTTCTAGAGCCCGTCAGGACCCTTATAAAGGCCCCAAGACCATTCTAGAGCCCCTCAGGACACTTCTAAAGGCCCACAGATTATTCTAATGCCCGTCAGGGCTTTCTAAAAATCCCCAGACCCTTCTACTGCCCCTCCGGAGCATTCTAAAGGCCCCCAGACCCTTCTAATGCCCCACAGGGCCTTTCTAAAGGTCCCCAGACCCTTCTAGAGCCCCTAAAGACCCTTCTAAAGGCCCCCAGACCCTTCTAATGCCACTCAGGGCCTTTCTAATGGCCGCGAGACTTTTATAATCCCCCTGAGGGCCTTTAAAAAGGCACCCAGACCCTTCTGGACCCCCTCAGGACGCTTCTAATAGCCCCCAGACCCTTCTAGAGCCTCTCAGGGCCTTTCTAAAGGCCTCCACACATTTCTAATGACCCTCAAGACCCATGTAAAGGCCCCCAGACCCTTCTAGATTGCCTCAGGACCCATCTAAAAGCCCGCAGACCCTTCTAATGCCTTTCAGGACCCTTATGAAGGCCACAAGACCCTTCTAATGTCCCTCAGGACCTTTCTAAAGGCCCTCAGACTATTCAAATGCCCCTCAGGACTCTTTTAAAGGCCCCCAGACCATTCTAATGTCCCTCAGGGCCTGTCTAAATTACCTCAGAAACTTCTGGAACATCTCAGAGCCTTTCTATATGACCCCAGACCCTTGTAATGCCACTCATGGCCCTTCTAAAGGCCGAGAGACCATTATCATCCCCCTGAGGGCCTTTAAAAAGGCCCCCAGACCCTTCTAGACCCCCTCAGGACGCTTCTAATAGCCCCCAGACCCTTCTAGAGCCCCTCGGGCCATTCTAAAGGCCTCCACACCCTTCTAATGACACTCAAGACCAATGTAAAAGCCCCTAGACCCTTCTAGATTGCCTCAGGACCCATCTAAAAGCCCCCAGACCCTTCAAATGCCTTTCAGGACCCTTATGAAGACCACAAGACCCTTCTAATGCCCCTCAGGGCATTTATAAAGGTTCCCAGACCCTTCTAGAGCCCCTCAGGACCCTTATAAAGGCCCCCAGACCATTCTAGAGCCCCTCAGGACACTTCTAAAGGCCCGCAGACCATTCTAATGCCTGTCAGGGCCTTTATAAATGTCCCCAGACTCTTCTACTGCCCCTCAGGATCATTCTAAAGGCCCCCAGACCCTTCTAATGCCCCACAGGGCCTTTCTAAAGGTCCCCAGACCCTTCTAGAGCACCTGAAGACCGTTCTAAAGGCCCCCAGACCGTAATAGAGCCCCTCAGGACCCTTCTAAAGTCCCCCAGACCCTGCTAATTCCCCTCAGGGCTTTTATAAGGGCCACAAGACCCTTCTAATGCCCCTCAGGACCTTTATAAAGGCACCCAGACCCTTCTAGAGCCTCTCAGGACAGTTTTAAATGCCTCCAGACCCTTCTAGACCCCGTCAGGGCCATTCTAAAGGCCCCCAGACCCTTCTAATGCCCCTCAGGACCCTTCTAAAGGCCCTCAGGGCCTTTCTAAAGTAACCCAGACATTTCTAGAAGCTCTCAGGGCCTTTCTATATGACCCCAGACCCTTGTAATGCCCCTCAGGGCCTTTCTAAAGGCCCCCAGACCCTTCTAGACCCGCTCAGGACATTTCTAAAGGCACCCAGACCCTTCTAATGCCACTCAGGGCCTCTCTAAAGGCCACGAGACCCTTATAATCCCCCTGAGGGCCTTTAAAAAGGCCCCCAGACCCTTCTGGACCCCCTCAGGACGCTTCTAATAGCCCCCAGACCCTTCTAGAGCCCCTCCGGGCCTTTCTAAAGGCCTCCACACCCTTCTAATGACCCTCAAGACCCATGTAAATGTCCCTAGACCCTTCTAGACTGCCTCAGGTCCCATCTAAAAGCCCCCAGACCCTTCTAATGCATTTCAGGACCCTTATGAAGGCCACAAGACCCTTCAAATGCCCCTGAGGACCTTTCTAAAGGCCCTCAGACTATTCAAATGCACCTCAGGACTCTTTTAAAGGCCCCCAGACCGTTCTAATGCACCTCAGGACACTTCTAAAGGCCCACAGATCATTCTAATGCCCGTCAGGGCCTTTCTAAAAATCCCCAGACCCTTCTACTGCCCTCAGAATCATTCCAAAGGCCCCCAGACCCTTCTAATGCCCCACAGGGCCTTTCTAAAGGTCCCCAGACCCTTCTCTAGCCCCTGAAGACCGTTCTAAAGGCCCCCAGACCCTTCTAATGCCACTCAGGGCCTTTCTAAAGGCCGCGAGACACTTATAATCCCCCTAAGGTCCTTTAAAAAGGCACCCAGACCCTTCTGGACCCCCTCAGGACATTTCTAATTGCCCCCAGACCCTTCGAGAGCCTCACAGGGCCTTTCTAAAAGCCTCCACACCCTTCTAATGACCCTCAAGACCCATGTAAAGGCCCCCAGACCCTTCTAGATTGCCTCAGGACCCATCTAAAAGCCCCCAGAGCCTTCTAATGCCTTTCAGGACCCTTATGAATGCCACAAGACCCTTCTAATGCTCCTCAGGACCTTTCTAAAGGCCCTCAGACTATTCAAATGCCCCTCAGGACTCTTTTAAAGGCCCCCAGACCCTTCTAATGCACCTCAGGACACTTCTAAAAGCCCCCAGACCCTTCTAATGTCCCTCAGGGCCTTTCTAAATTACCCCTGACACTTCTGGAACATCTCAGAGCCTTTCTATATGACCCCAGACCCTTGTAATGCCACTCAGGGCCCTTCTAAAGGCCGCGAAACCCTTATCATCCCCCTTAGTGCCTTTAAAAAGGCCCCCAGACCCTTCTGGACCACCTCAGGACGCTTCTAATAGCCCCCAGACCCTTCTAGAGCCCCTCGGGGCCTTTCTAAAGGCCTCCACACCCTTCTAATGACCCTCAAGACCAATGTAAAGGCCCCTAGACCCTTCTAGATTGCCTCAGGACCCATCTAAAAGCCCGCAGACCCTTCTAATGCATTTCAGGACCCTTATGAAGGACAAAAGACCCTTCTAATTCCCCTCAGGACCTTTCTAAAGGCCCTCAGACCCTTCTAATGCCCCTCAGGGCTTTTATAAAGGCCCCCAGACCATTCTAGAGCCCCTCAGGACACTTCTAAAGGCCCGCAGACCATTCTAATGCCCGTCAGGGCCTTTTTAAATGTCCCCAGACCCTTCTACTGCCCCTCAGGAGCATTCTAAAGGCACCCAGACCATTCTAGAACCTCTCAGGACAGTTTGAAATGCCTCCAGACCCTTCTAGACCCCCTCAGGACCATTCTAAAGACCCCCAGACTATTCTACTGCCTCTCAGGAGCACTCTAAATGTCCCCAGACCCTTCTAATGCCCCACAGAGCCTTTCTAAAGGTCCCCAGACCCTTCTAGAGCCCTTGAAGACCCTTCTAAAGGCTCACAGACCATTCTAATGCCACTCAGGGCCTTTCTAAAGGTCGCGAGACCCTTATAATCCCCCTGAGGGCCTTTAAAAAGGCCCCCAGACCCTTCTGGACCCCCTCAGGACGTTTCTAATAGCCTCCAGACCCATCTAGAGCCCCTCCGGGCTTTTCTAAAGGCCTCCACACCCTTCTAATGACCCTCAAGACCCATATAAAGGTCCCTAGACCCTTCTTGACTGCCTCAGGTCCCATCTAAAAGCCCCCAGGCCATTCTAATGCCTTTCAGGGCCTTTCTAAAGGCCTCCACACCCTTCTAGTGACCCTCAAGACCCCTGGAAAGGCCCCTAGACCCTTCTAGATTTCCTCAGGACCCATCTAAAAGCCCGCAGACCCTTCTAATGCCTTTCAGGACCATTATGAAGGCCACAAGACCCTTCTAATGCCCCTCAGGACCTTTCTAAAGGCCCTCAGACCCTTCTAATGCCTTTCAGGGCCTTTATAAAGGTTCCCAGACCCTTCTAGGGCCCGTCAGGACCCTTATAAAGGCCGCCAGATCATTCTAGAGCCCCTCAGGACAATTCTAAAGGCCCGCAGACCATTCTACTACACCTCAGGAGCATTCTAAAGGACCCCAGAACCTTCTAATGCCCCACAGGGCCTTTCTAATGGCCCCCAGACCCTTCTAGAGCCCCTGAAGACCTTTCTAAAGGCACCCAGACCTTTATGGAGCCCCTCAGGACCCTTCTAAAGTCCCCCAGACCCTGCTAATTCCCCTCAGGGCATTTATAAGGGCACCCAGACCCTTCTAATGCCCCTCAGGACCCTTATAAAGGCACCCAGACCATTCTAGAGCCTCTCAGGACAGTTTTAAATGCCTCCAGACCATTCTAGACCCCTCAGGACCATTCTAAAGACCCCCAGACCATTCTACTTCCTCTCAGGAGCACTCTAAATGCCCCCAGACCCTTCTAATGCCCCACAGGGCCTTTCTAAAGGTCCCCAGACCCTTCTAGAGCCCTTGAAGACCCTTCTAAAGGCTCCCAGACCATTCTAATGCCACTCAGGGCCTTTCTAAATGCCGCGAGACCCTTATAATCCCCCTGAGGGCCTTTAAAAAAGCCCCCAGACCATTCTGGACCCACTCAGGACGCTTCTAATAGCCCCCAGACCCTTCTAGAGCCCCTCAGGGCCTTTCTAAAGGCCTCCACACCCTTCTAATGACCCTCAAGACCCATGTAAATGCCCCCAGACCCTTCTAGATTGCCTCAGGACCCATCTAAAAGCCCCCAGACCCTTCTAATGCCTTTCAGGACACTTATGAAGGCCACAAGACCCTTCTAATACCCCTCAGGACCTTCTAAAGGCCCTCAGACTATTCAAATGCCCCTCAGGACTGTTTAAAGGCCCCCAGACCCTTCTAATGCAACTCAGGACAATTCTAAAGGCCCCCAGACCCTTCTAATGCCCCTCAGGGCCTTTCTAAATTACCCCAGACACTTCTAGAACCTCTCAGAGCCTTTCTATATGACCCCAGACCCTTGTAATGCCACTCAGGGCCTTTCTAAAGGCCGCGACACCCTTCTAATCCCCCTGAGGGCCTTTAAAAAGGCACCCAGACCTTTCTGGACCCCCTCAGGACGCTTCTAATATTCCCCAGACCCTTCTAGAGCCCCTCAGGGCCTTTCTAAAGGTCGCCAGACCCTTCTAGAGCCCCTGAAGACCCTTCTAAAGGCCCCCAGACCCTTCTAATGCCCCACAGGGCCTTTCTAAAGTACCCCAGACACTTCTAGAACCTATCAGGACCTATCTATATGACCCCAGACCATTGTAATGCCACTCAGGGCCTTTCTAAAGGCACCCATACCCTTCTATTGCCCTTCAGGACATTTCTAAAGGCCCCCAGACCCTTCTAGAGCCCCTCAGGACATTTCTATAGGCACCCAGACCCTTCTAATGTCACTCAGGGCCATTCTAAAGGCCGCGAGACCCTTATAATCCCCCTGAGGGCCTTTAAAAAGGCCCCCAGACCCTTCTGGACCCCCTCAGGACGCTTCTAATAGCCGCCAGACCCTTCTAGAGCCCCTCAGGGCCTTTCTAAAGGCCTCCACACCCTTCTAATGACCCTCAAGACCCATGTAAAGGCCCCCAGACCCTTCTAGATTGCCTCAGGACCCATTTAAAAGCCCCCAGACCAATCTAATGCCTTTCAGGACCCTTATAAAGGCCCCCAGACCATTCTAGAGCCCCTCAGGACACTTCTAAAGGCCCACAGACCATTCTAATGCCCGTCAGGGCCTTTATAAATGACCCCTGACCATTCAAATGCCCCTCAGGAGCATTCTAAAGGCCCCCAGACCCTTCTAATGCCTCACAGGGCCTTTCTAAAAGTCCCCAGACCCTTCTAGAGCCCCTGAAGACCCTTCTAAAGGCCCCCAGACCCTTATAGAGCCCCTCAGGACAATTCTAAAGTCCCCCAGACCCTGCTAATTCCCCCCAGGTCTTTTATAAGGGCACCCGGACCCTTCTAATGCCCCTAAGGACCCTTCTAAAGGCCCCCAGACCCTTCTAATGCCACTCAGGGCCTTTCTAAAGGCCGTGAGACCCTTATAATCCCACTGAGAGCCTTTAAAAAGACCCCCAGACCCTTCTGGACCCCCTCAGGACGCTTCTAATAGCCCCCAGACCCTACTAATGCCACTCAGGGCCTTTCTAAAGGTCGCGAAACCATTATAATCCCTTTTAGGGCCATTAAAAAGGCCCCCAGACCCTTCTGGACCCCCTCAGGACGCTTCTAATAGCCCCCACACCATTCTAGAGCACCTCAGGGCCTTTCTAAAGGTATCCACACCCTTCTAATGACCCTCAAGACCCATGTAAAGGCCCCCAGACCCTTCTAGATTGCCTCAGGACCCATCTAAAAGACCCCAGACCCTTCTAATGCCTTTCAGGACCTTTCTAAAGGCCTCCACACCCTTCTAATGACCCTCAAGACCCATGTAAAGGCCCCTAGACCCTTCTAGATTGCCTCAGGACCCAGCTAAAAGCCCCCAGACCCTTCTAATGCCCGTCAGGGCCTTTCTAAAGGTCCCCAGACCCTTCTACTGCCCCTCAGCAGCATTCTAAAGGCCCCCAGACCTTTCTAATGCCCCATAGGGTCTTTCTAAAGGTCCCCAGACCCTTCTAGAGCCCCTGAAGACCCTTCTAAAGGCCCCCAGACCCTTATAGAGGCCCTCAGGACCCTTCTAAAGTCCCCCAGACCCTGCTAATTCCGCTCAGGGCTTTTATAAGGGCACCCAGACCCTTCTAATTCCCCTCAGGACCCTTACAAAGGCCCCCAGACCCTTCTAGAGCCTCTCAGGACAGTTTTAAATGCCTCCAGACCCTTCTAGACCCCCTCAGGATACTTCTAAAGGCCCCCAGACCCTTCTAATGCCCCTCAGGACCCTTCTAAAGGCCCCCAGACCCTTCTAATGCCCCTCAGGGCCTTTCTAAATTACCCCAGACACTTCTAGAACCTCTCAGAGCCTTTCTATATGACCCCAGACCCTTGTAATGCCACTCAGGGCCTTTCTAAAGGCACCCATACCCTTCTATTGCCCTTCAGGACATTTCTAAAGGCCCCCAGACCCTTCTAGAGCCCCTCAGGACATTTGTATAGGCACCCAGACCCTTCTAATGTCACTCAGGGCCATTCTAAATGCCGCGAGACCCTTATAATCCCCCTGAGGGCCTTTAAAAAGGCTCCCAGACCATTCTGGACCCCCTCAGGACGCTTCTAATAGCACCCAGACCCTTCTAGATCCCCTCAGGGTCTTTCTAAAGGCCTCCACACCCTTCTAATGACCCTCAAGACCCACGTAAAGGCCCCCAGACGCTTCTAGATTGCCTCAGGACCCAGCTAAAAGACCCCAGAGCCTTCTAATGCCTTTCAGGACCCTTATGAAGGCCACAAGACCCTTCTAATGCCCCTCAGGACCTTTCTAAAGGCCCTCAGACCCTTCTAATGCCTTTCAGGGCCTTTGTAAAGGTTCCCAGACCCTTCTAGAGCCCGTCAGGACCCTTATAAAGGCTCCCAGATCATTCTAGAGCCCCTCAGGACACTTCTAAAGGCCCGCAGACCATTCTACTGCCTCTCAGGAGCACTCTAAATGTCCCCAGACCCTACTAATGCCCCACAGGGCCTTTCTAAAGGTCCCCAGACCTTTCTATAGCCCCTGAAGTCCCTTCTAAAGGCCCCCAGACCCTTCTAATGCCACTCAGGGCCTTTCTAAAGGCCGCGAGACCCTTATAATCCCCCTGAGGGCCTTTAAAAAGGCACCCAGACATTTCTGGACCCCCTCAGGACGCTTCTAAAAGCTCCCAGACCCTCCTAATGCCACTCAGGGCCTTTCTAAAGGCCGCGAGACCCTTATAATCCCCCTGAGGGCCTTTAAAAAGGCACCCAGACCCTTCTGGACCCCCTCAGGACGCTTCTAATATCCCCCAGACCCTTCTAATGCCCCTCAGGACCTTTCTAAAGGCCCTCAGACTATTCAAATGCCCCTCAGGACTCTTTTAAAGGCCCCCAGACCCTTCTAATGCACCTCAGGACACTTCTAAAGGCCCCCAGACCCTTCTAATGTCCCTCAGGGCCTTTCTAAATTACCCCAGACACTTCTGGAACATCTCAGAGCCTTTCTATATGACCCCAGACCCTTGTAATGCCACTCAGGGCCCTTCTAAAGGCCGCGAGACCCTTATCATCCCCCTGAGGGCCTTTAAAAAGGCCCCCAGACCCTTCTGGACCCCCTCAGGACGCTTCTAATAGCCCCCAGACCCTTCTAGAGCCCCTCGGGGCCTTTCTAAAGGCCTCCACACCCTTCTAATGGCCCTCAAGACCCATGTAAAGGCCCCTAGACCCTTCTAGATTGCCTCAGGACCCATCTAAAAGCCCGCAGACCCTTGTAATGCCTTTCAGGACCATTATGAAGGCCACAAGACCCTTCTAATGCCCCTCAGGACCTTTCTAAAGGCCCTCAGACCCTTCTAATGCCCCTCAGGGCATTTATAAAGGTTCCCAGACCCTTCTAGAGCCCCTCAGGACCCTTATAAAGGCCCCCAGACCAATCTAGAGCCCCTCAGGACACTTCTAAAGGCCCGCAGACCATTCTAATGCCTGTCAGGGCCTTTATAAATGTCCCCAGACCCTTCTACTGCCCCTCAGGATCATTCTAAAGGCCCCCAGACCCTTCTAATGCCCCACAGGGCCGTTCTAAAGGTCCCCAGACCCTTCTAGAGCCCCTGAAGACCCTTCAAAAGCCCCCAGACCGTAATAGAGCCCCTCAGGACCCTTCTAAAGTCCCCCAGACCCTGCTAATTCCCCTCAGGGCTTTTATAAGGGCCACAAGACCCTTCTAATGCCCCTCAGGACCTTTATAAAGGCACCCAGACCTTTCTAGAGCCTCTCAGGACAGTTTTAAATGCCTCCAGACCCTTCTAGACCACGTCAGGGCCATTCTAAAGTCCCCCAGACCCTTCTAATGACCCTCAGGACCCTTCTAAAGGCCCTCAGGGCCTTTCTAAAGTAACCCAGACACTTCTAGAACCTCTCAGGGCCTTTCTATATGACCCCAGACCCTTGTAATGTCACTCAGGGCCTTTCTAAAGGCCCCCAGACCCTTCTAGAGCCCCTCAGGACATTTCTAAAGGCACCCAGACCCTTCTAATGCCACTCAGGGCCTTTCTAAAGGCCACGAGACCCTTATAATCCCATTGAGGGCCTTTAAAAAGGCCCCCAGACCCTTCTGGACACCCTCAGGAAGCTTCTAATAGCCCCCAGACCCTTCTAGAGCCCCTCAGGGCCTTTCTAAAGGGCTCCACACCCTTCTAATGACCCTCAAGACCCATGTAAAGGTCCCTAGACCATCCTAGACTGCCTCAGGTCCCATCTAAAAGCCCCCAGACCATTCTAATGCCTTTCAGGGCCTTTCTAAAGGCCTCCACAGCCTTCTAATGACCCTCAAGACCCATGGAAAGGCCCCTAGACCCTTCTAGATTGCCTCAGGACCCATCTAAAAGCCCCCAGACCCTTCTAATGCCTTTCAGGACCCTTATGAAGGCCACAAGACCCTTCAAATGCCCCTCAGGACCTTTCTAAAGGCCCTCAGACCCTTGTAATGCCCCTCAGGGCTTTTATAAATATTCCCAGACCCTTCTAGAGCCCGTCAGGACCCTTATAAAGGCCCCAAGACCATTCTAGAGCCCCTCAGGACACTTCTAAAGGCCCACAGATTATTCTAATGCCCGTCAGGGCTTTCTAAAAATCCCCAGACCCTTCTACTGCCCCTCCGGAGCATTCTAAAGGCCCCCAGACCCTTCTAATGCCCCACAGGGCCTTTCTAAAGGTCCCCAGACCCTTCTAGAGCCCCTGAAGACCCTTCTAAAGGCCCCCAGACCCTTCTAATGCCACTCAGGGCCTTTCTAATGGCCGCGAGACTTTTATAATCCCCCTGAGGGCCTTTAAAAAGGCACCCAGACCCTTCTGGACCCCCTCAGGACGCTTCTAATAGCCCCCAGACCCTTCTAGAGCCTCTCAGGGCCTTTCTAAAGGCCTCCACACATTTCTAATGACCCTCAAGACCCATGTAAAGGCCCCCAGACCCTTCTAGATTGCCTCAGGACCCATCTAAAAGCCCGCAGACCA
This sequence comes from Coccyzus lansbergi, assembly GCA_033558105.1. Taxonomy (NCBI): domain Eukaryota; kingdom Metazoa; phylum Chordata; class Aves; order Cuculiformes; family Coccyzidae; genus Coccyzus; species Coccyzus lansbergi. The sequence goes on along the minus strand of JAUMJK010001975.1, from coordinate 296,092 downwards.
TTCTAATGCCTTTCAGGACCCTTATGAAGGCCACAAGACCCTTCTAATGTCCCTCAGGACCTTTCTAAAGGCCCTCAGACTATTCAAATGCCCCTCAGGACTCTTTTAAAGGCCCCCAGACCATTCTAATGTCCCTCAGGGCCTGTCTAAATTACCTCAGAAACTTCTGGAACATCTCAGAGCCTTTCTATATGACCCCAGACCCTTGTAATGCCACTCATGGCCCTTCTAAAGGCCGAGAGACCATTATCATCCCCCTGAGGGCCTTTAAAAAGGCCCCCAGACCCTTCTAGACCCCCTCAGGACGCTTCTAATAGCCCCCAGACCCTTCTAGAGCCCCTCGGGGCCATTCTAAAGGCCTCCACACCCTTCTAATGACACTCAAGACCAATGTAAAAGCCCCTAGACCCTTCTAGATTGCCTCAGGACCCATCTAAAAGCCCCCAGACCCTTCAAATGCCTTTCAGGACCCTTATGAAGACCACAAGACCCTTCTAATGCCCCTCAGGGCATTTATAAAGGTTCCCAGACCCTTCTAGAGCCCCTCAGGACCCTTATAAAGGCCCCCAGACCATTCTAGAGCCCCTCAGGACACTTCTAAAGGCCCGCAGACCATTCTAATGCCTGTCAGGGCCTTTATAAATGTCCCCAGACTCTTCTACTGCCCCTCAGGATCATTCTAAAGGCCCCCAGACCCTTCTAATGCCCCACAGGGCCTTTCTAAAGGTCCCCAGACCCTTCTAGAGCACCTGAAGACCGTTCTAAAGGCCCCCAGACCGTAATAGAGCCCCTCAGGACCCTTCTAAAGTCCCCCAGACCCTGCTAATTCCCCTCAGGGCTTTTATAAGGGCCACAAGACCCTTCTAATGCCCCTCAGGACCTTTATAAAGGCACCCAGACCCTTCTAGAGCCTCTCAGGACAGTTTTAAATGCCTCCAGACCCTTCTAGACCCCGTCAGGGCCATTCTAAAGGCCCCCAGACCCTTCTAATGCCCCTCAGGACCCTTCTAAAGGCCCTCAGGGCCTTTCTAAAGTAACCCAGACATTTCTAGAAGCTCTCAGGGCCTTTCTATATGACCCCAGACCCTTGTAATGCCCCTCAGGGCCTTTCTAAAGGCCCCCAGACCCTTCTAGACCCGCTCAGGACATTTCTAAAGGCACCCAGACCCTTCTAATGCCACTCAGGGCCTCTCTAAAGGCCACGAGACCCTTATAATCCCCCTGAGGGCCTTTAAAAAGGCCCCCAGACCCTTCTGGACCCCCTCAGGACGCTTCTAATAGCCCCCAGACCCTTCTAGAGCCCCTCCGGGCCTTTCTAAAGGCCTCCACACCCTTCTAATGACCCTCAAGATCCATGTAAAGGTCCCTAGACCCTTCTAGACTGCCTCAGGTCCCATCTAAAAGCCCCCAGACCCTTCTAATGCATTTCAGGACCCTTATGAAGGCCACAAGACCCTTCAAATGCCCCTGAGGACCTTTCTAAAGGCCCTCAGACTATTCAAATGCACCTCAGGACTCTTTTAAAGGCCCCCAGACCCTTCTAATGCACCTCAGGACACTTCTAAAGGCCCACAGATCATTCTAATGCCCGTCAGGGCCTTTCTAAAAATCCCCAGACCCTTCTACTGCCCTCAGAATCATTCTAAAGGCCCCCAGACCCTTCTAATGCCCCACAGGGCCTTTCTAAAGGTCCCCAGACCCTTCTCTAGCCCCTGAAGACCGTTCTAAAGGCCCCCAGACCCTTCTAATGCCACTCAGGGCCTTTCTAAAGGCCGCGAGACACTTATAATCCCCCTAAGGTCCTTTAAAAAGGCACTCAGACCCTTCTGGACCCCCTCAGGACATTTCTAATTGCCCCCAGACCCTTCGAGAGCCTCACAGGGCCTTTCTAAAAGCCTCCACACCCTTCTAATGACCCTCAAGACCCATGTAAAGGCCCCCAGACCCTTCTAGATTGCCTCAGGACCCATCTAAAAGCCCCCAGAGCCTTCTAATGCCTTTCAGGACCCTTATGAATGCCACAAGACCCTTCTAATGCCCCTCAGGACCTTTCTAAAGGCCCTCAGACTATTCAAATGCCCCTCAGGACTCTTTTAAAGGCCCCCAGACCCTTCTAATGCACCTCAGGACATTTCTAAAAGCCCCCAGACCCTTCTAATGTCCCTCAGGGCCTTTCTAAATTACCCCTGACACTTCTGGAACATCTCAGAGCCTTTCTATATGACCCCAGACCCTTGTAATGCCACTCAGGGCCCTTCTAAAGGCCGCGAAACCCTTATCATCCCCCTTAGTGCCTTTAAAAAGGCCCCCAGACCCTTCTGGACCACCTCAGGACGCTTCTAATAGCCCCCAGACCCTTCTAGAGCCCCTCGGGGCCTTTCTAAAGGCCTCCACACCCTTCTAATGACCCTCAAGACCAATGTAAAGGCCCCTAGACCCTTCTAGATTGCCTCAGGACCCATCTAAAAGCCCGCAGACCCTTCTAATGCATTTCAGGACCCTTATGAAGGACAAAAGACCCTTCTAATTCCCCTCAGGACCTTTCTAAAGGCCCTCAGACCCTTCTAATGCCCCTCAGGGCTTTTATAAAGGCCCCCAGACCATTCTAGAGCCCCTCAGGACACTTCTAAAGGCCCGCAGACCATTCTAATGCCCGTCAGGGCCTTTATAAATGTCCCCAGACCCTTCTACTGCCCCTCAGGAGCATTCTAAAGGCACCCAGACCATTCTAGAACCTCTCAGGACAGTTTGAAATGCCTCCAGACCCTTCTAGACCCCCTCAGGACCATTCTAAAGACCCCCAGACTATTCTACTGCCTCTCAGGAGCACTCTAAATGTCCCCAGACCCTTCTAATGCCCCACAGAGCCTTTCTAAAGGTCCCCAGACCCTTCTAGAGCCCTTGAAGACCCTTCTAAAGGCTCACAGACCATTCTAATGCCACTCAGGGCCTTTCTAAAGGTCGCGAGACCCTTATAATCCCCCTGAGGGCCTTTAAAAAGGCCCCCAGACCCTTCTGGACCCCCTCAGCACGCTTCTAATAGACCCCAGACCCTTTTAATGCCACTCAGGGCCTTTCTAAAGGCCACGAGACCCTTATAATCCCATTGAGGGCCTTTAAAAAGGCCCCCAGACCCTTCTGGACCCCCTCAGGACGCTTCTAATAGCCTCCAGACCCATCTAGAGCCCCTCCGGGCTTTGCTAAAGGCCTCCACACCCTTCTAATGACCCTCAAGACCCATATAAAGGTCCCTAGACCCTTCTTGACTGCCTCAGGTCCCATCTAAAAGCCCCCAGGCCATTCTAATGCCTTTCAGGGCCTTTCTAAAGGCCTCCACACCCTTCTAGTGACCCTCAAGACCCCTGGAAAGGCCCCTAGACCCTTCTAGATTTCCTCAGGACCCATCTAAAAGCCCGCAGACCCTTCTAATGCCTTTCAGGACCCTTATGAAGGCCACAAGACCCTTCTAATGCCCCTCAGGACCTTTCTAAATGCCCTCAGACCCTTCTAATGCCTTTTAGGGCCTTTATAAAGGTTCCCAGACCCTTCTAGGGCCCGTCAGGACCCTTATAAAGGCCGCCAGATCATTCTAGAGCCCCTCAGGACAATTCTAAAGGCCCGCAGACCATTCTACTACACCTCAGGAGCATTCTAAAGGACCCCAGAACCTTCTAATGCACCACAGGGCCTTTCTAATGGCCCCCAGACCCTTCTAGAGCCCCTGAAGACCTTTCTAAAGGCACCCAGACCTTTATGGAGCCCCTCAGGACCCTTCTAAAGTCCCCCAGACCCTGCTAATTCCCCTCAGGGCATTTATAAGGGCACCCAGACCCTTCTAATGCCCCTCAGGACCCTTATAAAGGCACCCAGACCATTCTAGAGCCTCTCAGGACAGTTTTAAATGCCTCCAGACCATTCTAGACCCCTCAGGACCATTCTAAAGACCCCCAGACCATTCTACTTCCTCTCAGGAGCACTCTAAATGTCCCCAGACCCTTCTAATGCCCCACAGGGCCTTTCTAAAGGTCCCCAGACCCTTCTAGAGCCCTTGAAGACCCTTCTAAAGGCTCCCAGACCATTCTAATGCCACTCAGGGCCTTTCTAAAGGCCGCGAGACCCTTATAATCCCCCTGAGGGCCTTTAAAAAAGCCCCCAGACCATTCTGGACCCACTCAGGACGCTTCTAATAGCCCCCAGACCCTTCTAGAGCCCCTCAGGGCCTTTCTAAAGGCCTCCACACCCTTCTAATGACCCTCAAGACCCATGTAAATGCCCCCAGACCCTTCTAGATTGCCTCAGGACCCATCTAAAAGCCCCCAGACCCTTCTAATGCCTTTCAGGACACTTATGAAGGCCACAAGACCCTTCTAATACCCCTCAGGACCTTCTAAAGGCCCTCACACTATTCAAATGCCCCTCAGGACTGTTTAAAGGCCCCCAGACCCTTCTAATGCAACTCAGGACAATTCTAAAGGCCCCCAGACCCTTCTAATGCCCCTCAGGGCCTTTCTAAATTACCCCAGACACTTCTAGAACCTCTCAGAGCCTTTCTATATGACCCCAGACCCTTGTAATGCCACTCAGGGCCTTTCTAAAGGCCGCGACACCCTTCTAATCCCCCTGAGGGCCTTTAAAAAGGCCCCCAGACCTTTCTGGACCCCCTCAGGACGCTTCTAATATTCCCCAGACCCTTCTAGAGCCCCTCAGGGCCTTTCTAAAGGCCTCCACACCCTTCTAATGACCCTCAAGACCCATGTAAAGGCCCCTAGACCCTTCTAGATTGCCTCAGGACCCATTTAAAAGCCCCCAGACCAATCTAATGCCTTTCAGGACCCTTATAAAAGCCCCCAGACCATTCTAGAGCCCCTCAGGACACTTCTAAAGGCCCACAGACCATTCTAATGCCCGTCAGGGCCTTTATAAATGACCCCTGACCATTCAAATGCCCCTCAGGAGCATTCTAAAGGCCCCCAGACCCTTCTAATGCCACTCAGGGCCTTTCTAAAGGCCGTGAGACCCCTATAATCCCACTGAGAGCCTTTAAAAAGACCCCAAGACCCTTCTGGACCCCCTCAGGACGCTTCTAATAGCCCCCAGACCCTACTAATGCCACTCAGGGCCTTTCTAAAGGTCGCGAAACCATTATAATCCCTTTTAGGGCCATTAAAAAGGCCCCCAGACCCTTCTGGACCCCCTCAGGACGCTTCTAATAGCCCCCACACCATTCTAGAGCACCTCAGGGCCTTTCTAAAGGTATCCACACCCTTCTAATGACCCTCAAGACCCATGTAAAGGCCCCCAGACCCTTCTAGATTGCCTCAGGACCCATCTAAAAGACCCCAGACCCTTCTAATGCCTTTCAGGACCTTTCTAAAGGCCTCCACACCCTTCTAATGACCCTCAAGACCCATGTAAAGGCCCCTAGACCCTTCTAGATTGCCTCAGGACCCAGCTAAAAGCCCCCAGACCCTTCTAATGCCCGTCAGGGCCTTTCTAAAGGTCCCCAGACCCTTCTACTGCCCCTCAGCAGCATTCTAAAGGCCCCCAGACCTTTCTAATGCCCCATAGGGTCTTTCTAAAGGTCCCCAGACCCTTCTAGAGCCCCTGAAGACCCTTCTAAAGGCCCCCAGACCCTTATAGAGGCCCTCAGGACCCTTCTAAAGTCCCCCAGACCCTGCTAATTCCGCTCAGGGCTTTTATAAGGGCACCCAGACCCTTCTAATTCCCCTCAGGACCCTTACAAAGGCCCCCAGACCCTTCTAGAGCCTCTCAGGACAGTTTTAAATGCCTCCAGACCCTTCTAGACCCCCTCAGGATACTTCTAAAGGCCCCCAGACCCTTCTAATGCCCCTCAGGACCCTTCTAAAGGCCCCCAGACCCTTCTAATGCCCCTCAGGGCCTTTCTAAATTACCCCAGACACTTCTAGAACCTCTCAGAGCCTTTCTATATGACCCCAGACCCTTGTAATGCCACTCAGGGCCTTTCTAAAGGCACCCATACCCTTCTATTGCCCTTCAGGACATTTCTAAAGGCCCCCAGACCCTTCTAGAGCCCCTCAGGACATTTGTATAGGCACCCAGACCCTTCTAATGTCACTCAGGGCCATTCTAAATGCCGCGAGACCCTTATAATCCCCCTGAGGGCCTTTAAAAAGGCTCCCAGACCATTCTGGACCCCCTCAGGACGCTTCTAATAGCACCCAGACCCTTCTAGATCCCCTCAGGGTCTTTCTAAAGGCCTCCACACCCTTCTAATGACCCTCAAGACCCACGTAAAGGCCCCCAGACGCTTCTAGATTGCCTAAGGACCCAGCTAAAAGACCCCAGAGCCTTCTAATGCCTTTCAGGACCCTTATGAAGGCCACAAGACCCTTCTAATGCCCCTCAGGACCTTTCTAAAGGCCCTCAGACCCTTCTAATGCCTTTCAGGGCCTTTGTAAAGGTTCCCAGACCCTTCTAGAGCCCGTCAGGACCCTTATAAAGGCTCCCAGATCATTCTAGAGCCCCTCAGGACACTTCTAAAGGCCCGCAGACCATTCTACTGCCTCTCAGGAGCACTCTAAATGTCCCCAGACCCTACTAATGCCCCACAGGGCCTTTCTAAAGGTCCCCAGACCTTTCTATAGCCCCTGAAGTCCCTTCTAAAGGCCCCCAGACCCTTCTAATGCCACTCAGGGCCTTTCTAAAGGCCGCGAGACCCTTATAATCCCCCTGAGGGCCTTTAAAAAGGCACCCAGACATTTCTGGACCCCCTCAGGACGCTTCTAAAAGCTCCCAGACCCTCCTAATGCCACTCAGGGCCTTTCTAAAGGTCGCGAGACCCTTATAATCCCCCTGAGGGCCTTTAAAAAGGACCCCAGACCATTCTGGACCCCCTCAGGACGCTTCTAATAGCGCCCACACCCTTCTAGAGCCCCTCAGGGCCTTTCTAAAAAGCTCCACACCTTTCTAATGACCCTCAAGACCCATGTAAAGGCCCCCAGACCCTTCTAGATTGCCTCAGGACTCATCTAAAAGCTCCCAGACCCTTCTAATGCCTTTCAGGGCCATTCTAAAGGCCTCCACACCCTTCTAATGACCCTCAAGACCCATGTAAAGGCCCCTAGACCCTTCTAGATTGCCTCAGGAGCCATCTAGAAGCCCCCAGACCCTTCTAATTCCTTTCAAGACCCTTATGAAGGCCACAAGACCCTTCTAATGCCCCTCAGGACCTTTCTAAAGGCCCTCAGACCCTTCTAATGCCCCTCAGGGCATTTATAAATGTTCCTAGACCCCTCTAGAGCACGTCAGGACACTTATAAAGGCCCCCAGACCATTCTAGAGCCCCTCAGGACACTTATAAAGGCCCGCAGACCATTCTAATGCCCGTCAGGGCCTTTATAAATGTCCCCAGACCCTTCTACTGCCCCTCAGGAGCATTCTAAAGGCCCCCAGACCCTTCTAATGCCCCACAGGGCCTTTCTAAAGGTCCCCAGACCCTTCTAGAGACCGTGAAGACCCTTCTAAAGGCCCCCAGACCGATATAGATGCCCTCAGGACCCTTCTAAATTCCCCCAGACCCTTCTAATGCCCCTCAGGGCCTTTCTAAATTACCCCAGACACTTCTAGAACCTCTCAGAGCCTTTCTATATGAACCCAGACCCTTCTAATGCCACTCAGGGCCTTTCTAAAGGCACCCATACCCTTCTATTGCCCCTCAGGACATTTCTAAATGCCCCCAGACCCTTCTAGAGCCCCTCAGGACATTTCTATAGGCACCCAGACCCTTCTAATGCCACTCAGGGCCTTTCTAAAGGCCGCGAGACCCTTATAATTCCCCTGAGGGCCTTTAAAAAGGCCCCCAGACATTTCTGGACCCCCTCAGGACGCTTCTAAATGCCCCCAGACCCTTCTAATGCCCCTCAGGACCCTTCTAAAGGCCCGCAGACCCTTCTAATGCCCCTCAGGACCTTCTAAAGGCCCTCAGACTATTCAAATGCCCCTCAGCAGTCTTTTAAAGGCCCCCAGACCCTTCTAATGCCCCTCAGGACACTTCTAAAGGTCCCCAGACCCTTCTAATGCCCCTCAGGGCCTTTCTAAATTACCCCAGACACTTCTAGAACCTCTCAGAGCCTATCTATATGACCCCAGACCCTTGTAATGCCACTCAGGGCCTTTCTAAAGGCCGCGAGACCCTTATAATCCCCCAGAGGGCCTTTAAAAAGGCCCCCAGACCTTTCTGGAACCCCTCAGGACGCTTCTAATAGCCCCCAGACCCTTCTAGAGCGCCTCAGGGCCTTTCTAAAGGCCTCCACACCCTTCTAATGACCCTCAAGACCCATGTAAAGGCCCCTAGACCCTTCTAGATTGCCTCAGGACCCATCTAAAAGCCCCCAGACCATTCTAATGCCTTTCAGGACCCTTATAAAGGCCCCCAGATCATTCTAGAGCCCCTCAGGACACTTCTAAAGGCCCGCAGACCATTCTACTGCCTCTGAGGAGCATTCTAAATGTCCCCAGACCCTTCTAATGCCCCACAGGGCCTTTCTAAATGTCCCGAGACCATACTAGAGCCCCTGAAGACCCTTCTAAAGGCCCCCAGACCCTTCTTATGCCACTCAGAGCCTTTCTAAAGGCCGCGACACCCTTATAATCCCACCTGAGGGCCTTTAAAAAGGCCCCCAGACATATCTGGACCCCCTCAGGACGCTTCTAAAAGCCCCCAGACCCTCCTAATGCCACTCAGGGCCTTTCTAAAGGTCGCGAGACCCTTATAATCCCCCTGAGGGCCTTTAAAAAGGCCCCCAGACCCTTCTGGACCCCCTCAGGACGCTTCTAATAGCCCCCAGACCCTTCTAATGCCCCTCAGGGCCTTTCTAAAGGCCTCCACACCCTTCTAATGACCCTCAAGACCCATGTAAAGGCCCCCAGACCCTTCTAGATTGCCTCAGGACCCATGTAAAAGCCCCCAGACCCTTCTAATGCCTTTCAGGGCCTTTCTAAAGGCCTCCACACCCATCTAATGACCCTCAAGACCCATGTAAAGGCCCCTAGACCCTTCTAGATTGCCTCAGGACCCAGCTAAAAGCCCCCAGACCCTTCTAATGCCTTTCAGGACCCTTATGAAGGCCACTAGACCCTTCTAATGCCCCTCGGGACTTTTCTAAAGGCCCTCTTACCATTCTAATGCCCTTCAGGGCTTTTATAAAGGTTCCCAGACCTTTCTAGAGCCCGTCAGGACCCTTATAAAGGCCCCCAGACCATTCTAGAGCCCCTCAGGACACTTCTAAAGGCCCGCAGACCATTCTAATGCCCGTCAGGGCCTTTATAAATGTCCCCAGACCATTCAAATGCCCCTCAGGAGCATTCTAAAGGTCCCCAGACCATTCTAATGCCCCACAGGGCCTTTCTAGAAGTCCCCAGACCCTTCTAGAGCCACTGAAGACCCTTCTAAAGGCCCCCAGACCCTTATAGAGCCCCTCAGGTCCCTTCTAAAGTCCCCCAGACCCTGCTAATTCCCCTCAGGTCTTTTATAAGGGCACCCAGACCCTTCTAATGCCCCTCTGGACCATTATAAAGGCCCCCAGACCCTACTAGAGCTTCTCAGGACAGTTTTAAATGCCTCCAGACCCTTCTAGACCCCCTCAGGACCATTCTAAAGGCTCCCAGACCCTTCTAATGCCCCTCAGGACCCTTCTAAAGGCCACCAGACCCTTCTAATGCCCCACAGGGCCTTTCTAAAGGTCCCCAGACCCTTCTAGAGCCCCTGAAGACCCTTCTAAAGGCCCCCAGTCCCATCTAATGCCACTCAGTGCCTTTCTAAAGGACGCGAGACCCTTATAATCCCCCTGAGGGCTTTTAAAAAGGCCCCCAGACTCTTCTGGACCCCCTCAGGACGCTTCTAATAGCACCCACGCCATTCTAGAGCACCTCAGGGCCTTTCTAAGGGCCTCCACACCCTTCTAATGGCCCTCAAGACCCATGTAAAGGCCCCCAGACCCTTCTAGATTGCCTCAGGACCCATCTAAAAGCCCCTAGAGCCTTCTAATGCCTTTCAGGACCCTTATGAAGGCCACAAGACCCTTCTAATGCCCCTCAGGAGCTTTCTAAAGGCCCTCAGACCCTTCTAATGCCCCTCAGGGCATTTATAAAGGTTCCCAGACCCTTCTAGAGCAGGTTAGGACCCTTATAAAGGCCCCCAGACAATTCTAGAGCCCCTCAGGACACTTCTAAAGGCCCGCAGACCGTTCTAATGCCCGTCAGGGCCTTTATAAAGGTACCCAGACCCTTCTACTGCCCCTCAGGAGCATTCTAAATGCCCCCAGACCCTTCCAATGCCCCACAGGGCCTTTCTAAACGTACCCAGACCCTTCTAGAGACCCTGAAGACCCTTCTAAAGGCCCCCAGACCCTTATAGAGGCCCTCAGGACCCTTCTAAAGTCCTCCAGACCCTGCTAATTCCCCTCAGGGCTTTTATAAGGGCCACAAGACCCTTCTAATGCCCCTCAGGACCATTACAAAGGCCCCCGGACCCTTCTAGAGCCTCTCAGGACAGTTTTAAATGACCCCAGACCCTTCTAGACCACCTAAGAACCCTTCTAAATGCCCCCAGACCCTTCTAATGCCCCTCAGGGCCTTTCTAAAGGCACCCATACCCTTCTATTGCCCCTCAGGACATTTCTAAAGGCCCCCAGACCCTTCTAGAGCCCCTCAGGACATTTCTATAGGCACCCAGACCCTTCTAATGGCACTCAGTGCCATTCTAAAGGCCTCCACACCCTTCTAATGACCCTCAAGACCCATGTAAAGGCCCCTAGACCCTTCTAGATTGCCTCAGGACCCAGCTAAAAGCCCCCAGACCCTTCTAACGCCTTTCAGGGCCCTTATAAATGCACCCAGACCCTTCTAGAGCCTCTCAGGACAGTTTTAAATGCCTCCAGAACCTTCTAGACCCCCTCAGGACCATTCTAAATGCCCCCAGACCCTTCTAATGCCCCTCAGGGCATTTCTAATGGCCCCCAGACCCTTCTAATGCCCCTCAGGACATTTCTAAAGGCCCCCAGACCCTTCTAGAGCCCCTCAGGACATTTCTAAAGGCACCCAGACCCTTCTAATGCCACTCAGGGCCTTTCTAAATGCCGCTAGACCCTTATAATCCCCCTGAGGGCCTTTAAAAAGGCTCCCAGACCCTTCTGGACCTCCTCAGGATGCTTCTAATAGGCCCCAGACCGTTCTAGAGCCCCTCCGGGCCTTTCTAAAGGCCTCCACACCCTTCTAATGACCCTCAAGACCCATGTAAAGGCCCCTAGACCCTTCTAGATTGCCTCAGGACCCATCTAAAAGCCCCCAGACCCATCTAATGCCTTTCAGGACCTTTCTGAAGGCCTCCACACCCTTCCAATGACCCTCAAGACCCATGTAAATGCCCCCAGACCCTTCTAGATTGCCTCAGGACCCATCTAAAAGCCCCCAGACCCTTCTAATGCCTTTCAGGACCCTTATGAAGGCCACAAGACCCTTCTAATGCCCCTCAGGACCTTTCTAAAGGCCCTCAGACCATTTTAATGCCCCTCAGGGCATTTATAAAGGTTCCCAGACCCTTCTAGGGCCCGTCAGGACCCTTATAAAGGCCGCCAGATCATTCTAGAGCCCCTCAGGACAATTCTAAAGGCCCGCAGACCATTCTACTACACCTCAGGAGCATTCTAAAGGACCCCAGAACCTTCTAATGCCCCACAGGGCCTTTCTAATGGCCCCCAGACCCTTCTAGAGCCCCTGAAGACCTTTCTAAAGGCACCCAGACCTTTATGGAGCCCCTCAGGACCCTTCTAAAGTCCCCCAGACCCTGCTAATTCCCCTCAGGGCATTTATAAGGGCACCCAGACCCTTCTAATGCCCCTCAGGACCCTTATAAAGGCACCCAGACCATTCTAGAGCCTCTCAGGACAGTTTTAAATGCCTCCAGACCATTCTAGACCCCTCAGGACCATTCTAAAGACCCCCAGACCATTCTACTTCCTCTCAGGAGCACTCTAAATGTCCCCAGACCCTTCTAATGCCCCACAGGGCCTTTCTAAAGGTCCCCAGACCCTTCTAGAGCCCTTGAAGACCCTTCTAAAGGCTCCCAGACCATTCTAATGCCACTCAGGGCCTTTCTAAATGCCGCGAGACCCTTATAATCCCCCTGAGGGCCTTTAAAAAAGCCCCCAGACCATTCTGGACCCACTCAGGACGCTTCTAATAGCCCCCAGACCCTTCTAGAGCCCCTCAGGGCCTTTCTAAAGGCCTCCACACCCTTCTAATGACCCTCAAGACCCATGTAAATGCCCCCAGACCCTTCTAGATTGCCTCAGGACCCATCTAAAAGCCCCCAGACCCTTCTAATGCCTTTCAGGACACTTATGAAGGCCACAAGACCCTTCTAATACCCCTCAGGACCTTCTAAAGGCCCTCAGACTATTCAAATGCCCCTCAGGACTGTTTAAAGGCCCCCAGACCCTTCTAATGCAACTCAGGACAATTCTAAAGGCCCCCAGACCCTTCTAATGCCCCTCAGGGCCTTTCTAAATTACCCCAGACACTTCTAGAACCTCTCAGAGCCTTTCTATATGACCCCAGACCCTTGTAATGCCACTCAGGGCCTTTCTAAAGGCCGCGACACCCTTCTAATCCCCCTGAGGGCCTTTAAAAAGGCCCCCAGACCTTTCTGGACCCCCTCAGGACGCTTCTAATATTCCCCAGACCCTTCTAGAGCCCCTCAGGGCCTTTCTAAAGGTCGCCAGACCCTTCTAGAGCCCCTGAAGACCCTTCTAAAGGCCCCCAGACCCTTCTAATGCCCCACAGGGCCTTTCTAAAGTACCCCAGACACTTCTAGAACCTATCAGGACCTATCTATATGACCCCAGACCCTTGTAATGCCACTCAGGGCCTTTCTAAAGGCACCCATACCCTTCTATTGCCCTTCAGGACATTTCTAAAGGCCCCCAGACCCTTCTAGAGCCCCTCAGGACATTTCTATAGGCACCCAGACCCTTCTAATGTCACTCAGGGCCATTCTAAAGGCCGCGAGACCCTTATAATCCCCCTGAGGGCCTTTAAAAAGGCCCCCAGACCCTTCTGGACCCCCTCAGGACGCTTCTAATAGCCGCCAGACCCTTCTAGAGCCCCTCAGGGCCTTTCTAAAGGCCTCCACACCCTTCTAATGACCCTCAAGACCCATGTAAAGGCCCCCAGACCCTTCTAGATTGCCTCAGGACCCATTTAAAAGCCCCCAGACCAATCTAATGCCTTTCAGGACCCTTATAAAGGCCCCCAGACCATTCTAGAGCCCCTCAGGACACTTCTAAAGGCCCACAGACCATTCTAATGCCCGTCAGGGCCTTTATAAATGACCCCTGACCATTCAAATGCCCCTCAGGAGCATTCTAAAGGCCCCCAGACCCTTCTAATGCCTCACAGGGCCTTTCTAAAAGTCCCCAGACCCTTCTAGAGCCCCTGAAGACCCTTCTAAAGGCCCCCAGACCCTTATAGAGCCCCTCAGGACAATTCTAAAGTCCCCCAGACCCTGCTAATTCCCCCCAGGTCTTTTATAAGGGCACCCGGACCCTTCTAATGCCCCTAAGGACCCTTCTAAAGGCCCCCAGACCCTTCTAATGCCACTCAGGGCCTTTCTAAAGGCCGTGAGACCCTTATAATCCCACTGAGAGCCTTTAAAAAGACCCCCAGACCCTTCTGGACCCCCTCAGGACGCTTCTAATAGCCCCCAGACCCTACTAATGCCACTCAGGGCCTTTCTAAAGGTCGCGAAACCATTATAATCCATTTAGGGCCATTAAAAAGGCCCCCAGACCCTTCTGGACCCCCTCAGGACGCTTCTAATAGCCCCCACACCATTCTAGAGCACCTCAGGGCCTTTCTAAAGGTATCCACACCCTTCTAATGACCCTCAAGACCCATGTAAAGGCCCCCAGACCCTTCTAGATTGCCTCAGGACCCATCTAAAAGACCCCAGACCCTTCTAATGCCTTTCAGGACCTTTCTAAAGGCCTCCACACCCTTCTAATGACCCTCAAGACCCATGTAAAGGCCCCTAGACCCTTCTAGATTGCCTCAGGACCCAGCTAAAAGCCCCCAGACCCTTCTAATGCCCGTCAGGGCCTTTCTAAAGGTCCCCAGACCCTTCTACTGCCCCTCAGCAGCATTCTAAAGGCCCCCAGACCTTTCTAATGCCCCATAGGGTCTTTCTAAAGGTCCCCAGACCCTTCTAGAGCCCCTGAAGACCCTTCTAAAGGCCCCCAGACCCTTATAGAGGCCCTCAGGACCCTTCTAAAGTCCCCCAGACCCTGCTAATTCCGCTCAGGGCTTTTATAAGGGCACCCAGACCCTTCTAATTCCCCTCAGGACCCTTACAAAGGCCCCCAGACCCTTCTAGAGCCTCTCAGGACAGTTTTAAATGCCTCCAGACCCTTCTAGACCCCCTCAGGATACTTCTAAAGGCCCCCAGACCCTTCTAATGCCCCTCAGGACCCTTCTAAAGGCCCCCAGACCCTTCTAATGCCCCTCAGGGCCTTTCTAAATTACCCCAGACACTTCTAGAACCTCTCAGAGCCTTTCTATATGACCCCAGACCCTTGTAATGCCACTCAGGGCCTTTCTAAAGGCACCCATACCCTTCTATTGCCCTTCAGGACATTTCTAAAGGCCCCCAGACCCTTCTAGAGCCCCTCAGGACATTTGTATAGGCACCCAGACCCTTCTAATGTCACTCAGGGCCATTCTAAATGCCGCGAGACCCTTATAATCCCCCTGAGGGCCTTTAAAAAGGCTCCCAGACCATTCTGGACCCCCTCAGGACGCTTCTAATAGCACCCAGACCCTTCTAGATCCCCTCAGGGTCTTTCTAAAGGCCTCCACACCCTTCTAATGACCCTCAAGACCCACGTAAAGGCCCCCAGACGCTTCTAGATTGCCTCAGGACCCAGCTAAAAGACCCCAGAGCCTTCTAATGCCTTTCAGGACCCTTATGAAGGCCACAAGACCCTTCTAATGCCCCTCAGGACCTTTCTAAAGGCCCTCAGACCCTTCTAATACCTTTCAGGGCCTTTGTAAAGGTTCCCAGACCCTTCTAGAGCCCGTCAGGACCCTTATAAAGGCTCCCAGATCATTCTAGAGCCCCTCAGGACACTTCTAAAGGCCCGCAGACCATTCTACTGCCTCTCAGGAGCACTCTAAATGTCCCCAGACCCTACTAATGCCCCACAGGGCCTTTCTAAAGGTCCCCAGACCTTTCTATAGCCCCTGAAGTCCCTTCTAAAGGCCCCCAGACCCTTCTAATGCCACTCAGGGCCTTTCTAAAGGCCGCGAGACCCTTATAATCCCCCTGAGGGCCTTTAAAAAGGCACCCAGACATTTCTGGACCCCCTCAGGACGCTTCTAAAAGCTCCCAGACCCTCCTAATGCCACTCAGGGCCTTTCTAAAGGCCGCGAGACCCTTATAATCCCCCTGAGGGCCTTTAAAAAGGCACCCAGACCCTTCTGGACCCCCTCAGGACGCTTCTAATATCCCCCAGACCCTTCTAATGCCCCTCAGGACCTTTCTAAAGGCCCTCAGACTATTCAAATGCCCCTCAGGACTCTTTTAAAGGCCCCCAGACCCTTCTAATGCACCTCAGGACACTTCTAAAGGCCCCCAGACCCTTCTAATGTCCCTCAGGGCCTTTCTAAATTACCCCAGACACTTCTGGAACATCTCAGAGCCTTTCTATATGACCCCAGACCCTTGTAATGCCACTCAGGGCCCTTCTAAAGGCCGCGAGACCCTTATCATCCCCCTGAGGGCCTTTAAAAAGGCCCCCAGACCCTTCTGGACCCCCTCAGGACGCTTCTAATAGCCCCCAGACCCTTCTAGAGCCCCTCGGGGCCTTTCTAAAGGCCTCCACACCCTTCTAATGGCCCTCAAGACCCATGTAAAGGCCCCTAGACCCTTCTAGATTGCCTCAGGACCCATCTAAAAGCCCGCAGACCCTTGTAATGCCTTTCAGGACCATTATGAAGGCCACAAGACCCTTCTAATGCCCCTCAGGACCTTTCTAAAGGCCCTCAGACCCTTCTAATGCCCCTCAGGGCATTTATAAAGGTTCCCAGACCCTTCTAGAGCCCCTCAGGACCCTTATAAAGGCCCCCAGACCATTCTAGAGCCCCTCAGGACACTTCTAAAGGCCCGCAGACCATTCTAATGCCTGTCAGGGCCTTTATAAATGTCCCCAGACTCTTCTACTGCCCCTCAGGATCATTCTAAAGGCCCCCAGACCCTTCTAATGCCCCACAGGGCCTTTCTAAAGGTCCCCAGACCCTTCTAGAGCACCTGAAGACCGTTCTAAAGGCCCCCAGACCGTAATAGAGCCCCTCAGGACCCTTCTAAAGTCCCCCAGACCCTGCTAATTCCCCTCAGGGCTTTTATAAGGGCCACAAGACCCTTCTAATGCCCCTCAGGACCTTTATAAAGGCACCCAGACCCTTCTAGAGCCTCTCAGGACAGTTTTAAATGCCTCCAGACCCTTCTAGACCCCGTCAGGGCCATTCTAAAGGCCCCCAGACCCTTCTAATGCCCCTCAGGACCCTTCTAAAGGCCCTCAGGGCCTTTCTAAAGTAACCCAGACATTTCTAGAAGCTCTCAGGGCCTTTCTATATGACCCCAGACCCTTGTATTGCCCCTCAGGGCCTTTCTAAAGGCCCCCAGACCCTTCTAGACCCGCTCAGGACATTTCTAAAGGCACCCAGACCCTTCTAATGCCACTCAGGGCCTCTCTAAAGGCCACGAGACCCTTATAATCCCCCTGAGGGCCTTTAAAAAGGCCCCCAGACCCTTCTGGACCCCCTCAGGACGCTTCTAATAGCCCCCAGACCCTTCTAGAGCCCCTCCGGGCCTTTCTAATGGCCTCCACACCCTTCTAATGACCCTCAAGATCCATGTAAAGGTCCCTAGACCCTTCTAGACTGCCTCAGGTCCCATCTAAAAGCCCCCAGACCCTTCTAATGCATTTCAGGACCCTTATGAAGGCCACAAGACCCTTCAAATGCCCCTGAGGACCTTTCTAAAGGCCCTCAGACTATTCAAATGCACCTCAGGACTCTTTTAAAGGCCCCCAGACCCTTCTAATGCACCTCAGGACACTTCTAAAGGCCCACAGATCATTCTAATGCCCGTCAGGGCCTTTCTAAAAATCCCCAGACCCTTCTACTGCCCTCAGAATCATTCTAAAGGTCCCTAGACCCTTCTAATGCCCCACAGGGCCTTTCTAAAGGTCCCCAGACCCTTCTCTAGCCCCTGAAGACCGTTCTAAAGGCCCCCAGACCCTTCTAATGCCACTCAGGGCCTTTCTAAAGGCCGCGAGACACTTATAATCCCCCTAAGGTCCTTTAAAAAGGCACCCAGACCCTTCTGGACCCCCTCAGGACATTTTTAATTGCCCCCAGACCCTTCGAGAGCCTCACAGGGCCTTTCTAAAAGCCTCCACACCCTTCTAATGACCCTCAAGACCCATGTAAAGGCCCCCAGACCCTTCTAGATTGCCTCAGGACCCATCTAAAAGCCCCCAGAGCCTTCTAATGCCTTTCAGGACCCTTATGAATGCCACAAGACCCTTCTAATGCCCCTCAGGACCTTTCTAAAGGCCCTCAGACTATTCAAATGCCCCTCAGGACTCTTTTAAAGGCCCCCAGACCCTTCTAATGCACCTCAGGACACTTCTAAAAGCCCCCAGACCCTTCTAATGTCCCTCAGGGCCTTTCTAAATTACCCCTGACACTTCTGGAACATCTCAGAGCCTTTCTATATGACCCCAGACCCTTGTAATGCCACTCAGGGCCCTTCTAAAGGCCGCGAAACCCTTATCATCCCCCTTAGTGCCTTTAAAAAGGCCCCCAGACCCTTCTGGACCACCTCAGGACGCTTCTAATAGCCCCCAGACCCTTCTAGAGCCCCTCGGGGCCTTTCTAAAGGCCTCCACACCCTTCTAATGACCCTCAAGACCAATGTAAAGGCCCCTAGACCCTTCTAGATTGCCTCAGGACCCATCTAAAAGCCCGCAGACCCTTCTAATGCATTTCAGGACCCTTATGAAGGACAAAAGACCCTTCTAATTCCCCTCAGGACCTTTCTAAAGGCCCTCAGACCCTTCTAATGCCCCTCAGGGCTTTTATAAAGGCCCCCAGACCATTCTAGAGCCCCTCAGGACACTTCTAAAGGCCCGCAGACCATTCTAATGCCCGTCAGGGCCTTTATAAATGTCCCCAGACCCTTCTACTGCCCCTCAGGAGCATTCTAAAGGCACCCAGACCATTCTAGAGCCTCTCAGGACAGTTTGAAATGCCTCCAGACCCTTCTAGACCCCCTCAGGACCATTCTAAAGACCCCCAGACTATTCTACTGCCTCTCAGGAGCACTCTAAATGTCCCCAGACCCTTCTAATGCCCCACAGAGCCTTTCTAAAGGTCCCCAGACCCTTCTAGAGCCCTTGAAGACCCTTCTAAAGGCTCACAGACCATTCTAATGCCACTCAGGGCCTTTCTAAAGGCCGCGAGACCCTTATAATCCCCCTGAGGGCCTTTAAAAAGGCCCCCAGACCCTTCTGGACCCCCTCAGCACGCTTCTAATAGCCCCCAGACCCTTCTAATGCCACTCAGGGCCTTTCTAAAGGCCACGAGACCCTTATAATCCCATTGAGGGCCTTTAAAAAGGCCCCCAGACCCTTCTGGACCCCCTCAGGACGCTTCTAATAGCCTCCAGACCCATCTAGAGCCCCTCTGGGCTTCGCTAAAGGCCTCCACACCCTTCTAATGACCCTCAAGACCCATATAAAGGTCCCTAGACCCTTCTTGACTGCCTCAGGTCCCATCTAAAAGCCCCCAGGCCATTCTAATGCCTTTCAGGGCCTTTCTAAAGGCCTCCACACCCTTCTAGTGACCCTCAAGACCCCTGGAAAGGCCCCTAGACCCTTCTAGATTTCCTCAGGACCCATCTAAAAGCCCGCAGACCCTTCTAATGCCTTTCAGGACCCTTATGAAGGCCACAAGACCCTTCTAATGCCCCTCAGGACCTTTCTAAATGCCCTCAGACCCTTCTAATGCCTTTTAGGGCCTTTATAAAGGTTCCCAGACCCTTCTAGGGCCCGTCAGGACCCTTATAAAGGCCGCCAGATCATTCTAGAGCCCCTCAGGACAATTCTAAAGGCCCGCAGACCATTCTACTACACCTCAGGAGCATTCTAAAGGACCCCAGAACCTTCTAATGCCCCACAGGGCCTTTCTAATGGCCCCCAGACCCTTCTAGAGCCCCTGAAGACCTTTCTAAAGGCACCCAGACCTTTATGGAGCCCCTCAGGACCCTTCTAAAGTCCCCCAGACCCTGCTAATTCCCCTCAGGGCATTTATAAGGGCACCCAGACCCTTCTAATGCCCCTCAGGACCCTTATAAAGGCACCCAGACCATTCTAGAGCCTCTCAGGACAGTTTTAAATGCCTCCAGACCATTCTAGACCCCTCAGGACCATTCTAAAGACCCCCAGACCATTCTACTTCCTCTCAGGAGCACTCTAAATGTCCCCAGACCCTTCTAATGCCCCACAGGGCCTTTCTAAAGGTCCCCAGACCCTTCTAGAGCCCTTGAAGACCCTTCTAAAGGCTCCCAGACCATTCTAATGCCACTCAGGGCCTTTCTAAATGCCGCGAGACCCTTATAATCCCCCTGAGGGCCTTTAAAAAAGCCCCCAGACCATTCTGGACCCACTCAGGACGCTTCTAATAGCCCCCAGACCCTTCTAGAGCCCCTCAGGGCCTTTCTAAAGGCCTCCACACCCTTCTAATGACCCTCAAGACCCATGTAAATGCCCCCAGACCCTTCTAGATTGCCTCAGGACCCATCTAAAAGCCCCCAGACCCTTCTAATGCCTTTCAGGACACTTATGAAGGCCACAAGACCCTTCTAATACCCCTCAGGACCTTCTAAAGGCCCTCACACTATTCAAATGCCCCTCAGGACTGTTTAAAGGCCCCCAGACCCTTCTAATGCAACTCAGGACAATTCTAAAGGCCCCCAGACCCTTCTAATGCCCCTCAGGGCCTTTCTAAATTACCCCAGACACTTCTAGAACCTCTCAGAGCCTTTCTATATGACCCCAGACCCTTGTAATGCCACTCAGGGCCTTTCTAAAGGCCGCGACACCCTTCTAATCCCCCTGAGGGCCTTTAAAAAGGCCCCCAGACCTTTCTGGACCCCCTCAGGACGCTTCTAATATTCCCCAGACCCTTCTAGAGCCCCTCAGGGCCTTTCTAAAGGCCTCCACACCCTTCTAATGACCCTCAAGACCCATGTAAAGGCCCCTAGACCCTTCTAGATTGCCTCAGGACCCATTTAAAAGCCCCCAGACCAATCTAATGCCTTTCAGGACCCTTATAAAGGCCCCCAGACCATTCTAGAGCCCCTCAGGACACTTCTAAAAGCCCACAGACCATTCTAATGCCCGTCAGGGCCTTTATAAATGACCCCTGACCATTCAAATGCCCCTCAGGAGCATTCTAAAGGCCCCCAGACCCTTCTAATGCCACTCAGGGCCATTCTAAAGGCCGTGAGACCCCTATAATCCCACTGAGAGCCTTTAAAAAGACCCCAAGACCCTTCTGGACCCCCTCAGGACGCTTCTAATAGCCCCCAGACCCTACTAATGCCACTCAGGGCCTTTTTAAAGGTCGCGAAACCATTATAATCCCTTTTAGGGCCATTAAAAAGGCCCCCAGACCATTCTGGACCCACTCAGGACGCTTCTAATAGCCCCCACACCATTCTAGAGCACCTCAGGGCCTTTCTAAAGGTATCCACACCCTTCTAATGACCCTCAAGACCCATGTAAAGGCCCCCAGACCCTTCTAGATTGCCTCAGGACCCATCTAAAAGACCCCAGACCCTTCTAATGCCTTTCAGGACCTTTCTAAAGGCCTCCACACCCTTCTAATGACCCTCAAGACCCATGTAAAGGCCCCTAGACCCTTCTAGATTGCCTCAGGACCCAGCTAAAAGCCCCCAGACCCTTCTAATGCCCGTCAGGGCCTTTCTAAAGGTCCCCAGACCCTTCTACTGCCCCTCAGCAGCATTCTAAAGGCCCCCAGACCTTTCTAATGCCCCATAGGGTCTTTCTAAAGATCCCCAGACCCTTCTAGAGCCCCTGAAGACCCTTCTAAAGGCCCCCAGACCGTTATAGAGGCCCTCAGGACCCTTCTAAAGTCCCCCAGACCCTGCTAATTCCGCTCAGGGCTTTTATAAGGGCACCCAGACCCTTCTAATTCCCCTCAGGACCCTTACAAAGGCCCCCAGACCCTTCTAGAGCCTCTCAGGACAGTTTTAAATGCCTCCAGACCCTTCTAGACCCCCTCAGGATACTTCTAAAGGCCCCCAGACCCTTCTAATGCCCCTCAGGACCCTTCTAAAGGCCCCCAGACCCTTCTAATGCCCCTCAGGGCCTTTCTAAATTACCCCAGACACTTCTAGAACCTCTCAGAGCCTTTCTATATGACCCCAGACCCTTGTAATGCCACTCAGGGCCTTTCTAAAGGCACCCATACCCTTCTATTGCCCTTCAGGACATTTCTAAAGGCCCCCAGACCCTTCTAGAGCCCCTCAGGACATTTCTATAGGCACCCAGACCCTTCTAATGTCACTCAGGGCCATTCTAAAGGCCGCGAGACCCTTATAATCCCCCTGAGGGCCTTTAAAAAGGCTCCCAGACCATTCTGGACCCCCTCAGGACGCTTCTAATAGCACCCAGACCCTTCTAGATCCCCTCAGGGTCTTTCTAAAGGCCTCCACACCCTTCTAATGACCCTCAAGACCCACGTAAAGGCCCCCAGACGCTTCTAGATTGCCTAAGGACCCAGCTAAAAGACCCCAGAGCCTTCTAATGCCTTTCAGGACCCTTATGAAGGCCACAAGACCCTTCTAATGCCCCTCAGGACCTTTCTAAAGGCCCTCAGACCCTTCTAATGCCTTTCAGGGCCTTTGTAAAGGTTCCCAGACCCTTCTAGAGCCCGTCAGGACCCTTATAAAGGCTCCCAGATCATTCTAGAGCCCCTCAGGACACTTCTAAAGGCCCGCAGACCATTCTACTGCCTCTCAGGAGCACTCTAAATGTCCCCAGACCCTACTAATGCACCACAGGGCCTTTCTAAAGGTCCCCAGACCTTTCTATAGCCCCTGAAGTCCCTTCTAAAGGCCCCCAGACCCTTCTAATGCCACTCAGGGCCTTTCTAAAGGCCGCGAGACCCTTATAATCCCCCTGAGGGCCTTTAAAAAGGCACCCAGACATTTCTGGACCCCCTCAGGACGCTTCTAAAAGCTCCCAGACCCTCCTAATGCCACTCAGGGCCTTTCTAAAGGTCGCGAGACCCTTATAATCCCCCTGAGGGCCTTTAAAAAGGACCCCAGACCATTCTGGACCCCCTCAGGACGCTTCTAATAGCGCCCACACCCTTCTAGAGCCCCTCAGGGCCTTTCTAAAAAGCTCCACACCTTTCTAATGACCCTCAAGACCCATGTAAAGGCCCCCAGACCCTTCTAGATTGCCTCAGGACTCATCTAAAAGCTCCCAGACCCTTCTAATGCCTTTCAGGGCCATTCTAAAGGCCTCCACACCCTTCTAATGACCCTCAAGACCCATGTAAAGGCCCCTAGACCCTTCTAGATTGCCTCAGGGCCCAGCTAAAAGCCCCCAGACCCTTCTAATGCCTTTCAGGACCCTTTTAAAGGCACCCAGACCTTTCTAGAGCCTCTCAGGACAGTTTTAAATGCCTCCAGACCCTTCTAGACCCCCTCAGGACCATTCTAAAGGCCCCCAGACCCTTCTAATGCCCCTCAGGGCCTTTCTAAAGTACCCCAGACACTTCTAGAACCTCTCAGGGCCTTTCTATATGACCCCAGACCCTTGTAATGCCCCTCAGGGCCTTTCTAAAGCCCCCAGACCCTTCTAATGCCCCTCAGGACATTTCTAAAGGCACCCAGACCCTTCTAATGCCACTCAGGGCCTTTCTAAAGGCCGCGAGATCCTTATAATCCCCCTGTGGGCCTTTAAAAAGGCCCCCAGAGCCTTCTGGACCCCCTCAGGACGCTTCTAATAGCCCCCAGACCCTTCTATAGCCCATCAGGGCCTTTCTAAAGGCCTCCAAACCCTTCTAATGACCCTCAAGACCCATGTAGAGGCCCCTAGACCCTTCTAGATTGCCTCAGGACCCATCTAAAAGCCCCCAGACCCTTCTAATGCCTTTCAGGGCCTTTCTAAAGGCCTCCACACCCTTCTAATGACCCTCAAGACCCATGTAGAGGCCCCTAGACCCTTCTAGATTGCCTCAGGAGCCATCTAGAAGCCCCCAGACCCTTCTAATGCCTTTCAAGACCCTTATGAAGGCCACAAGACCCTTCTAATGCCCCTCAGGACCTTTCTAAAGGCCCTCAGACCCTTCTAATGCCCCTCAGGGCATTTATAAATGTTCCTAGACCCCTCTAGAGCACGTCAGGACCCTTATAAAGGCCCCCAGACCATTCTAGAGCCCCTCAGGACACTTATAAAGGCCCGCAGACCATTCTAATGCCCGTCAGGGCCTTTATAAATGTCCCCAGACCCTTCTACTGCCCCTCAGGAGCATTCTAAAGGCCCCCAGACCCTTCTAATGCCCCACAGGGCCTTTCTAAAGGTCCCCAGACCCTTCTAGAGACCGTGAAGACCCTTCTAAAGGCCCCCAGACCGATATAGATGCCCTCAGGACCCTTCTAAATTCCCCCAGACCCTTCTAATGCCCCTCAGGGCCTTTCTAAATTACCCCAGACACTTCTAGAACCTCTCAGAGCCTTTCTATATGAACCCAGACCCTTCTAATGCCTCTCAGGGCCTTTCTAAAGGCACCCATACCCTTCTATTGCCCCTCAGGACATTTCTAAATGCCCCCAGACCCTTCTAGAGCCCCTCAGGACATTTCTATAGGCACCCAGACCCTTCTAATGCCACTCAGGGCCTTTCTAAAGGCCGCGAGACCCTTATAATTCCCCTGAGGGCCTTTAAAAAGGCCCCCAGACATTTCTGGACCCCCTCAGGACGCTTCTAAATGCCCCCAGACCCTTCTAATGCCCCTCAGGACCCTTCTAAAGGCCCGCAGACCCTTCTAATGCCCCTCAGGACCTTCTAAAGGCCCTCAGACTATTCAAATGCCCCTCAGCAGTCTTTTAAAGGCCCCCAGACCCTTCTAATGCCCCTCAGGACACTTCTAAAGGTCCCCAGACCCTTCTAATGCCCCTCAGGGCCTTTCTAAATTACCCCAGACACTTCTAGAACCTCTCAGAGCCTATCTATATGACCCCAGACCCTTGTAATGCCACTCAGGGCCTTTCTAAAGGCCGCGAGACCCTTATAATCCCCCAGAGGGCCTTTAAAAAGGCCCCCAGACCTTTCTGGAACCCCTCAGGACGCTTCTAATAGCCCCCAGACCCTTCTAGAGCCCCTCAGGGCCTTTCTAAAGGCCTCCACACCCTTCTAATGACCCTCAAGACCCATGTAAAGGACCCTAGACCCTTCTAGATTGCCTCAGGACCCATCTAAAAGCCCCCAGACCATTCTAATGCCTTTCAGGACCCTTATAAAGGCCCCCAGATCATTCTAGAGCCCCTCAGGACACTTCTAAAGGCCCGCAGACCATTCTACTGCCTCTGAGGAGCATTCTAAATGTCCCCAGACCCTTCTAATGCCCCACAGGGCCTTTCTAAATGTCCCGAGACCATACTAGAGCCCCTGAAGACCCTTCTAAAGGCCCCCAGACCCTTCTTATGCCACTCAGAGCCTTTCTAAAGGCCGCGACACCCTTATAATCCCACCTGAGGGCCTTTAAAAAGGCCCCCAGACATATCTGGACCCCCTCAGGACGCTTCTAAAAGCCCCCAGACCCTCCTAATGCCACTCAGGGCCTTTCTAAAGGTCGCGAGACCCTTATAATCCCCCTGAGGGCCTTTAAAAAGGCCCCCAGACCCTCCTGGACCCCCTCAGGACGCTTCTAATAGCCCCCAGACCCTTCTAATGCCCCTCAGGGCCTTTCTAAAGGCCTCCACACCCTTCTAATGACCCTCAAGACCCATGTAAAGGCCCCCAGACCCTTCTAGATTGCCTCAGGACCCATGTAAAAGCCCCCAGACCCTTCTAATGCCTTTCAGGGCCTTTCTAAAGGCCTCCACACCCATCTAATGACCCTCAAGACCCATGTAAAGGCCCCTAGACCCTTCTAGATTGCCTCAGGACCCAGCTAAAAGCCCCCAGACCCTTCTAATGCCTTTCAGGACCCTTATGAAGGCCACTAGACCCTTCTAATGCCCCTCAGGACTTTTCTAAAGGCCCTCTTACCATTCTAATGCCCTTCAGGGCTTTTATAAAGGTTCCCAGACCTTTCTAGAGCCCGTCAGGACCCTTATAAAGGCCCCCAGACCATTCTAGAGCCCCTCAGGACACTTCTAAAGGCCCGCAGACCATTCTAATGCCCGTCAGGGCCTTTATAAATGTCCCCAGACCATTCAAATGCCCCTCAGGAGCATTCTAAAGGTCCCCAGACCATTCTAATGCCCCACAGGGCCTTTCTAGAAGTCCCCAGACCCTTCTAGAGCCACTGAAGACCCTTCTAAAGGCCCCCAGACCCTTATAGAGCCCCTCAGGACCCTTCTAAAGTCCCCCAGACCCTGCTAATTCCCCTCAGGTCTTTTATAAGGGCACCCAGACCCTTCTAATGCCCCTCTGGACCATTATAAAGGCCCCCAGACCCTACTAGAGCTTCTCAGGACAGTTTTAAATGCCTCCAGACCCTTCTAGACCCCCTCAGGACCATTCTAAAGGCTCCCAGACCCTTCTAATGCCCCTCAGGACCCTTCTAAAGGCCACCAGACCCTTCTAATGCCCCACAGGGCCTTTCTAAAGGTCCCCAGACCCTTCTAGAGCCCCTGAAGACCCTTCTAAAGGCCCCCAGTCCCTTCTAATGCCACTCAGTGCCTTTCTAAAGGACGCGAGACCCTTATAATCCCCCTGAGGGCCTTTAAAAAGGCCCCCAGACTCTTCTGGACCCCCTCAGGACGCTTCTAATAGCACCCACACCATTCTAGAGCACCTCAGGGCCTTTCTAAGGGCCTCCACACCCTTCTAATGGCCCTCAAGACCCATGTAAAGGCCCCCAGACCCTTCTAGATTGCCTCAGGACCCATCTAAAAGCCCCTAGAGCCTTCTAATGCCTTTCAGGACCCTTATGAAGGCCACAAGACCCTTCTAATGCCCCTCAGGAGCTTTCTAAAGGCCCTCAGACCCTTCTAATGCCCCTCAGGGCATTTATAAAGGTTCCCAGACCCTTCTAGAGCAGGTTAGGACCCTTATAAAGGCCCCCAGACAATTCTAGAGCCCCTCAGGACACTTCTAAAGGCCCGCAGACCGTTCTAATGCCCGTCAGGGCCTTTATAAAGGTACCCAGACCCTTCTACTGCCCCTCAGGAGCATTCTAAATGCCCCCAGACCCTTCCAATGCCCCACAGGGCCTTTCTAAACGTACCCAGACCCTTCTAGAGACCCTGAAGACCCTTCTAAAGGCCCCCAGACCCTTATAGAGGCCCTCAGGACCCTTCTAAAGTCCTCCAGACCCTGCTAATTCCCCTCAGGGCTTTTATAAGGGCCACAAGACCCTTCTAATGCCCCTCAGGACCATTACAAAGGCCCCCGGACCCTTCTAGAGCCTCTCAGGACAGTTTTAAATGACCCCAGACCCTTCTAGACCACCTAAGAACCCTTCTAAATGCCCCCAGACCCTTCTAATGCCCCTCAGGGCCTTTCTAAAGGCACCCATACCCTTCTATTGCCCCTCAGGACATTTCTAAAGGCCCCCAGACCCTTCTAGAGCCCCTCAGGACATTTCTATAGGCACCCAGACCCTTCTAATGGCACTCAGTGCCATTCTAAAGGCCTCCACACCCTTCTAATGACCCTCAAGACCCATGTAAAGGCCCCTAGACCCTTCTAGATTGCCTCAGGACCCAGCTAAAAGCCCCCAGACCCTTCTAACGCCTTTCAGGGCCCTTATAAATGCACCCAGACCCTTCCAGAGCCTCTCAGGACAGTTTTAAATGCCTCCAGAACCTTCTAGACCCCCTCAGGACCATTCTAAATGCCCCCAGACCCTTCTAATGCCCCTCAGGGCATTTCTAATGGCCCCCAGACCCTTCTAATGCCCCTCAGGACATTTCTAAAGGCCCCCAGACCCTTCTAGAGCCCCTCAGGACATTTCTAAAGGCACCCAGACCCTTCTAATGCCACTCAGGGCCTTTCTAAATGCCGCTAGACCCTTATAATCCCCCTGAGGGCCTTTAAAAAGGCTCCCAGACCCTTCTGGACCTCCTCAGGATGCTTCTAATAGGCCACAGACCGTTCTAGAGCCCCTCCGGGCCTTTCTAAAGGCCTCCACACCCTTCTAATGACCCTCAAGACCCATGTAAAGGCCCCTAGACCCTTCTAGATTGCCTCAGGACCCATCTAAAAGCCCCCAGACCCATCTAATGCCTTTCAGGACCTTTCTAAAGGCCTCCACACCCTTCCAATGACCCTCAAGACCCATGCAAATGCCCCCAGACCCTTCTAGATTGCCTCAGGACCCATCTAAAAGCCCCCAGACCCTTCTAATGCCTTTCAGGACCCTTATGAAGGCCACAAGACCCTTCTAATGCCCCTCAGGACCTTTCTAAAGGCCCTCAGACCCTTCTAATGCCCCTCAGGGCCTTTATAAAGGTTCCCAGACCATTCTAGAGCCCGTCAGGACCCTTATAAAGGCCCCCAGATCATTCTAGAGCCCCTCAGGACACTTCTAAAGGCCCGCAGACCATTCTACTGCCCCTAAGGAGCATTCTTAAGGCCCCCAGACCCTTCTAATGCCTTTCAGGGCCTTTCTAAAGGCCTCCACACCCTTCTAATGACCCTCAAGACCCAAGCAAAGGCCCCTAGACCCTTCTATATTGCCTCAGGACCCATCTAAAAGTCCCCAGAGCATTCTAATGCGTTTCAGGACCCTTATGAAGGCCACAAGACCCTTCTAATGCCCCTCAGGACGATTCTAAAGGCCCTCAGACCTTTATAGAGCCCCTCAGGACCATTCTAAAGTCCCCCAGACCCTGCTAATTCCCCTCAGGGCTGTTAAGGGCACCCAGACCCTTCTAATGCCCTTCAGGACCCTTATAAAGGCACCCAGACCCTTCTAGAGCCTCTCAGGACAGTTTTAAATGCCTCCAGACCCTTCTAGACCCCCTCAGGACGCTTCTAATAGCCCCCACACCATTCTAGAGCCCCTCCGGGCCTTTCTAAAGGCCTCCAGACCATTCTAATGACCCTCAAGACCCATGTAAAGTTCCCCAGACCCTTCTAGATTGCCTCAGGACCCATCTAAAAGCTCACAGACCCTTCTAATGCCTTTCAGAGCCTTTCTAAAGGCCTCCACACCCTTCTAATGACCTTCAAGACCCATGTAAAGGCCCCTAGACCCTTCTAGATTGCCTCAGGACCCAGCTAAAAGCCCCCAGACCCTTCTAATGCCTTTCAGGGCCCTTATAAATGCACCCAGACCATTCTAGAGCCTCTCAGGACAGTTTTAAATGCCTCCAGACCTTTCTAGACCACTCAGGACCATTCTAAATGCCCCCAGACCCTTCTAATGCCCCTCAGGACCCTTGTAAAGGCCCCTAGACCCTTCTAATGCCCGTCAGGGCCTTTCTAAAGTACCCCAGACACTTCTAGAACCTCTCAGGGCCTTTCTATATGACCCCAGACCCTTGTAATGCCCCTCAGGGCATTTCTAATGGCCCCCAGACCCTTCTAATGCCCCTCAGGACATTTCTAAAGGCCCCCAGACCCTTCTAGAGCCCGTCAGGACATTTCTAAAGGCACCCAGACCCTTCTAATGCCACTCAGGGCCTTTCTAAATGCCGCGAGACCCTTATAATCCCCCTGAGGGCCTTTAAAAAGGCTCCCAGACCCTTCTGGACCCCCTCAGGATGCTTCTAATAGCCCCCAGACCCTTCTAGAGCCCCTCCGGGCCTTTCTAAAGGCCTCCACACCCTTCTAATGACCCTCAAGACCCATGTAAAGGCCCCTAGACCCTTCTAGATTGCCTCAGGACCCATCTAAAAGTCCCCAGACCCATCTAATGCCTTTCAGGACCTTTCAAAAGGCCTCCACACCCTTCCAATGACCCTCAAGACCCATGTAAATGCCCCCAGACCCTTCTAGATTGCCTCAGGACCCATCTAAAAGCCCCCAGACCCTTCTAATGCCTTTCAGGACCCTTATGAAGGCCACAAGACCCTTCTAATGCCCCTCAGGACCTTTCTAAAGGCCCTCAGACCCTTCTAATGCCCCTCAGGGCTTTTATAAAGGTTCCCAGACCATTCTAGAGCACGTCAGGACCCTTATAAAGGCCCCCAGATCATTCTAGAGCCCCTCAGGACACTTCTAAAGGCCCGCAGACCATTCTACTGCCCTTAAGGAGCATTCTAAAGGCCCCCAGACCCTTCTAATGCCGTTCAGGGCCTTTCTAAAGGCCTCCACACCCTTCTAATGACCCTCAAGACCCAAGCAAAGGCCCCTAGACCCTTCTAGATTGCCTCAGGACCCATCTAAAAGCCCCCAGAGCATTCTAATGCCTTTCAGGACCCTTATGAAGGCCGCAAGACCCTTCTAATGCCCCTCAGGACGTTTCTAAAGGCCCTCAGAGCCTTATAGAGCCCCTCAGGACCATTCTAAAGTCCCCCAGACCCTGCTAATTCCCCTCAGGGCTTTTATAAGGGCACCCAGACCCTTCTAATGCCCCTCAGGACCCTTATAAAGGCACCCAGACCCTTCTAGAGCCTCTCAGGACAGTTTTAAATGCCTCCAGACCCTTCTAGACCCCCTCAGGGCCATTCTAAAGGCCCCCAGACCCTTCTAATGACCCTCAGGACCCTTCTAAAGGCCCCTAGACCCTTCTAATGCCCCTCAGGGCCTTTCTAAAGGTCCCCAGACCATTCTAGAGCCCCTGAAGGCCCTTCTAAAGGACCCCAGACCCTTCTAATGCCACTCAGGGCATTTCTAAAGGTCGCGAGACCCTTATAATCCCCCTGAGGTCCTTTAAAAAGGCCCCCAGACCCTTCTGGACCCCCTCAGGACGCTTCTAATAGCCCCCACACCCTTCTAATGCCCCTCAGGGCCTTTCTAAAGGCCTCCACACCCTTCTAATGACCCTCAAGACCCATGTAAAGGCCCCCAGACCCTTCTAGATTGCCTCAGGACCCATCTAAAAGCCCCCAGACCATTCTAATGCCTTTCAGGACCCTTATAAAGGCCCCCAGATAATTCTAGAGCCCCTCAAGACACTTCTAAAGGCCCGCAGACCATTCTACTGCCTCTCAGGAGCACTCTAAATGTCCCCAGACCCTACTAATGCCCCACAGGGCCTTTCTAAAGGTCCCCAGACCCTTCTATAGCCCCTGAAGACCCTTCTAAAGGCCCCCAGACCCTTCTAATGCCACTCAGGGCCTTTCTAAAGGCCGCGAGACCCTTATAATCCCCCTGAGGGCCTTTAAAAAGGCCCCCAGACATTTCTGGACCCCCTCAGGACGCTTCTAAAAGCACCCAGACCCTTCTAATGCCACTCAGGGCCTTTCTAAAGGTCGCGAGACCCTTATAATCCCACTGAGGGCCTTTAAAAAGGCCCCCAGACCCTTCTGGACCCCCTCAGGACGCTTCTAATAGCCCCCACACCCTTCTAGAGCCCATCAGGGCCTTTCTAAAGGCCTCCACACCCTTCTAATGACCCTCAAGACCCATGAAAAGGCCCCCAGACCCTTCTAGATTGCCTCAGGACCCATCTAAAAGCTCCCAGACCCTTCTAATGCCTTTCAGGGCCTTTCTAAAGGCCTCCACACACTTCTAATGACCCTCAAGACCCATGTAAAGGCCCCTAGACCCTTCTAGATTGCCTCAGGACCCAGCTAAAAGCCCCCAGACCCTTCTAATGCCTTTCAGGACCTTTATAAAGGCACCCAGACCCTTCTATATCCTCTCAGGACAGTTTTAAATGCCTCCAGACCCTTCTAGACCCCTTCAGGACCATTCTAAATGCCCCCAGACCCTTCTAATGCCCCTGAGGACCCTTCTAAAGGCCCGCAGACCCTTCTAATGCCCCTCAGGGCCTTTCTAAAGTAACCCAGAAACTTCTAGAACCTCTCAGGGCCTTTCTATATGACCCCAGACCCTTCTAATGCCCCTCAGGGCCTTTCTAACGGCCCCCAGACCCTTCTAATGCCCCTCAGGACATTTCTAAAGGCCCCCAGACCCTTCTAGAGCCCCTCAGGACATTTCTAAAGGCACCCAGACCCTTCTAATGCAACTCAGGGCCTTTCTAAATGCCGCGAGACCCTTATAATCCCCCTGAGGGCCTTTAAAAAGGCTCCCAGACCCCTCTGGACCTCCTCAGGACGCTTCTAATAGCCCCCAGACCCTTCTAGAGCCCCTCCGGGCCTTTCTAAAGGCCTCCACACCCTTCTAATGACCCTCAAAACCCATGTAAAGGCCCCTAGACCCTTCTAGATTGCCTCAGGACCCATCTAAAAGCCCCCAGACCCATCTAATGCCTTTCAGGACCTTTCTAAAGGCCTCCACACCCTTCCAATGACCCTCAAGACCCATGTAAATGCCCCCAGACCCTTCTAGATTGCCTCAGGACCCATCTAAATGCCCCCAGACCCTTCTAATGCCTTTCAGGACCATTATGAAGGCCACAAGACCCTTCTAATGCCCCTCAGGACCTTTCTAAAGGCCCTCAGACCCTTCTAATGCCTTTCGGGGCCTTTATAAAGGTTCCCAGACCATTCTAGAGCCCGTCAGGACCCTTATAAAGGCCCCCAGATCATTCTAGAGCCCCTCAGGACACTTCTAAAGGCCCGCAGACCATTCTACTGCCCCTAAGGAGCATTCTAAAGACCCCCAGACCCTTCTAATGCCTTTCAGGGCCTTTCTAAAGGCCTCCACACCCTTCTAACGACACTCAAGACCCAAGCAAAGGCCCCTAGACCCTTCTAGATTGCCTCAGGACCCATCTAAAAGCCCCCAGAGCATTCTAATGCCTTTCAGGACCCTTATGAAGGACGCAAGACCCTTCTAATGCCCCTCAGGACGTTTCTAAAGGCCCTCAGACCGTTATAGAGCCCCTCAGGACCATTCTAAGGTCCCCCAGACCCTGCTATATCCCCTCAGGGCTTTTATAAGGGCACCCAGACCCTTCTTATGCCCCTCAGGACCCTTATAAAGGCACCCAGACCCTTCTAGAGCCACTCAGGACCATTCTAAAGGCCCCCAGACCCTTCTAATGCCCCTCAGGACCCTTCTAAAGGCCCCTAGACCCTTCTAATGCCCCTCAGGGCCTTTCTAAATTACCTCAGACACTACTAGAACCTCTCAGATCCTTTCTATATGACCCCAGACCCTTGTAATGCCACTCAGGGCCTTTCTAAAGGTCCCCAGACCCTTCTAGAGCCCCTCAGGACATTTCTAAAGGTCCCCAGACGATTCTAGAGCCCCTGAAGGCCCTTCTAAAGGCCCCCAGACCTTTCTAATGCCACTCAGGGCCTTTCTAAAGGTCGCGAGACCCTGATAATCTCCCTGAAGTCCTTTAAAAAGGCCCCCAGACCCTTCTGGACCCACTCAGGACGCTTCTAATAGCCCCCACACCATTCTAATGCCCCTCAGGGCCTTTCTAAAGGCCTCCACACCCTTCTAATGACCCTCAAGACCCATGTAAAGGCCCCTAGACCCTTCTAGATTGCCTCAGGACCCATCTAAAAGCCCCCAGACCCTTCTAATGCCTTTCAGGGCCTTTCTAAAGGCCTCCACACCCATCTAATGACCCTCAAGACCCATGTAAAGGCCCCTAGACCCTTGTAGATTGCCTCAGGACCCAGCTAAAAGGCCCCAGACCCTTCTAATGCCTTTCAGGACCCTTATGAAGGCCACAAGACCCTTCTAATTCCACTCAGGACCTTTCTAAAGGCCCTCAGACCCTTCTAATGCCCTTCAGGGCTTTTATAAAGGTTCCCAGACCTTTCTAGAGCCTGTCAGGACCCTTATAAAGGCCCCCAGACCATTCTAGAGCGCCTCAGGACACTTCTAAAGGCCCGCAGACCATTCTAATGCCCGTCAGGGCCTTTATAAACGTCCCCAGACCATTCAAATGCCCCTCAGGAGCATTCTAAAGGTCTCCAGACCTTTCTAATGCCCCACAGGGCCTTTCTAAAAGTCCCCAGACCCTTCTAGAGCCCCTGAAGACCCTTCTAAAGGCCCCCAGACCCTTATAGAGCCCCTCAGGACCCTTCTAACGTCCCCCAGACCCTGCTAATTCCCCTCAGGTCTTTTATAAGGGCACCCAGACCCTTCTAATGCCCCTCTGGACCATTATAAAGGCCTCCAGACGCTTCTAGAGCTTCTCAGGACAGTTTTAAATGCTTCCAGACCCTTCTAGACCCCCTCAGGACCATTCTAAAGGCTCCCAGACCGTTCTAATGCCCCTCAGGACCCTTCTAAAGGCCCCCAGACCCTTCTAATGCCACTCAGGGCCTTTCTAAAGGCCGCGAGACCATTATAATCCCCCTGAGGGCCTTTAAAAAGGCCCCCAGTCTCTTCTGGACCCCCTCAGGACGCTTCTAATAGCACCCACACCCTTCTAGAGCCACTCAGGGCCTTTCTAAAGGCCTCCACACCCTTCTAATTGCCCTCAAGACCCATGCAAAGGCCCCCAGACCCTTCTAGATTGCCTCAGGACCCATCTAAAAGCCCCCAGAGCCTTCTAATGCCTTTCAGGACCCTTATGAAGGCCACAAGACCCTTCTAATGCCCCTCAGGACCTTTCTAAAGGCCCTCAGACCCTTCTAATGCCCCTCAGGGCATTTATAAAGGTTCCCAGACCCTTCTAGAGCACGTTAGGACCCTTATAAAGGCCCCCAGACCCTTCTACTGCCCCTCAGGAGCATTCTAAATGCCCCCAGACCCTTCTAATGCCCCACAGGGCCTTTCTAAAGGTCCCCAGACCCATCTAGAGCCCCTGAAGACCCTTCTAAAGGCCCCCAGACCCTTATAGAGGCTATCAGGACCCTTCTAAAGTCCTCAATACCCTGCTAATTCCACTCAGGGCTTTTATAAGGGCCACAAGACCCTTCTAATGCCCCACAAGACCCTTATAAAGGCACCCAGACCCTTCTAGAGCCTCTCAGGACAGTTTTAAATGCCTCCAGACCCTTCTAGACCCCCACAG
Source organism: Coccyzus lansbergi (assembly GCA_033558105.1). Taxonomy (NCBI): domain Eukaryota; kingdom Metazoa; phylum Chordata; class Aves; order Cuculiformes; family Coccyzidae; genus Coccyzus; species Coccyzus lansbergi. Next base: position 261,733 of record JAUMJK010001975.1, on the reverse strand, counting down.
GACCATTCTAAAGGCCCCCAGACCCTTCTAATGCCCCTCAGGACCATTCTAAAGCCCCCAGACCCTTCTAATGCCCCTCAGGGCATTTCTAAATTACCCCAGACATTTCTAGAACCTCTCAGAACCTTTCTATATGAACCCAGACCCTTCTAATGCCACTCAGGGCCTTTCTAAAGGCACCCATACCCTTCTATTGCCCCTCAGGACATTACTAAAGGCCCCCAGACCCTTCTAGAGCCCCTCAGGACATTTCTATAGGCACCCAGACCCTTCTAATGCCACTCAGGGCCATTCTAAAGGCCACGAGACCCTTATAATCCCCCTGAGGGCCTTTAAAAAGGCCCCCGGACCAATCAGGACCCCCTCAGGACGCTTCTAATAGCACCCAGACCCTTCTAGAGCCCCTCAGGGCCTTTCTAAAGGCCTCCACACCCTTCTAATGACCCTCAAGACCCACGTAAATGCCGCCAGACCCTTCTAGATTGCCTCAGGACCCATCTAAAAGCCCCCAGACCCTTCTAATGCCTTTCAGGACCCTTATGAAGGCCACAAGACCCTTCTAATGCCCCTCAGGACCTTTCTAAAGGCCCTCAGACCCTTCTAATGCCTTTCACGGCCTTTATAAAGGTTCCCAGACCCTTCTAGAGCCCGTCAGGACCCTTATAAAGGCCCCCAGATCATTCTAGAGGCCCTCAAGACACTTCTAAAGGCCCGCAGACCATTCTACTGCCTCTCAGGAGCACTCTAAATGTCCCCAGACCCTACTAATGCCCCACAGGGCCTTTCTAAAGGTCCCCAGACCCTTCTATAGCCCCTGAAGACCCTTCTAAAGGCCCCCAGACCCTTCTAATGCCACTCAGGGCCTTTCGAAAGGCCGCGAGACCCTTATAATCCCCCTGAGGGCCTTTAAAAAGGCACCCAGACATTTCTGGACCCCCTCAGGACGATTCTAAAAGCCCCCAGACCCTTCTAATGCTCTCAGGGCCTTTCTAAATGTCGCGAGACCCTTATAATCCCCCTGAGGGCCTTTAAAAAGGCCCCCAGACCCTTCTGGACCCCCTCAGGACGCTTCTAATAGCCCCCAGACCCTTCTAGAGCCCATCAGGGCCTTTCTAAAGGCCTCCACACCCTTCTAATGACCCTCAAGACCCATGTAAAGGCCCCCAGACCCTTCTAGATTGCCTCAGGACCCATCTAAAAGCCCCCAGACCCTTCTAATGCCTTTCAGGACCCTTATGAAGGCCACAAGACCCTTCTAATGCCCCTCAGGACCTTTCTAAAGGCCCTCAGACCCTTCTAATGCCCCTCAGGGCATTTATAAAGGTTCCCAGACCCTTCTAGAGCACGTCAGGACCCTTATAAAGGCCCCCAGACCATTCTAGAGCCCCTCAGGACACTTCTAAAGGCCCGCAGACCATTCTAATGCCCGTCAGGGCCTTTATAAATGTCCCCAGACCAATCAAATGCCCCTCAGGAGCATTCTAAAGGTCCCCAGACCCTTCTAATGCCCCACAGGGCCTTTCTAAAAGTCCCCAGACCCTTCTAGAGCCCCTGAAGACCCTTCTAAAGGCCCCCAGACCCTTATAGAGCCCCTCAGGACCCTTCTAAAGTCCCCCAGACCCTGCTAATTCCCCTCAGGTCTTTTATAAGGGCACCCAGACCCTTCCAATGCCCCTCTGGACCCTTATAAAGGCACCCAGACCCTTCTAGAGCTTCTCAGGACAGTTTTAAATGCCTCCAGACCCTTCTAGACACCCTCAGGACCATTCTAAAGGCTCCCAGACCCTTCTAATGCCCCTCAGGACCCTTCTAAAGGCCCCCAGACCCATCTAATGCCCCACAGGGCCTTTCTAAAGGTCCCCAGACCCTTCTAGAGCCCTTGAAGACCCTTCTAAAGGCCCCCAGTCCCTTCTAATGCCACTCAGGGCCTTTCTAAAGGCCGCGAGACCATTATAATCCCCCTGAGGGCCTTTAAAAAGGCCCCCAGACTCTTCTGGACCCCCTCAGGACGCTTCTAATAGCACCCACACCTTTCTAGAGCCACTCAGGGCCTTTCTAAAGGCCTCCACACCCTTCTAATGGCCCTCAAGACCCATGTAAAGGCCCCTAGACCCTTCTAGATTGCCTCAGGACCCATCTAAAAGCCCCCAGAGCCATCTAATGCCTTTCAGGACCCTTATGAAGGCCACAAGAGCCTTCTAATGCCCCTCATAAGCATTCTAAAGGCCCTGAGACCCTTCTAATGCCCCTCAGGGCATTTATAAAGGTTCCCAGACCCTTCTAGAGCACGTTAGGACCCTTATAAAGGCCCCCAGACCATTCTAGAGCCCCTCAGGACACTTCTAAAGGCCTGCAGACCATTCTAATGCCCGTCAGGGCCTTTATAAAGGTACCCAGACCATTCTACTGCCCCTCAGGAGCATTCTAAATGCCCCCAGACCCTTCTAATGCCCCACAGGGCCTTTCTAAAGGCCCCCAGACCCTTCTAGAGCCCCTGAAGACCCTTCTAAAGGCCCCCAGACCCTTATAGAGGCCCTCAGGACCCTTCTAAAGTCCCCCAGACCCTGCTAATTCCCCTCAGGGCTTTTATAAGGGCCACAAGACCCTTTTAATGCCCCTCAGGACCCTTACAAAGGCCCCCGGACCCTTCTAGAGCCTCTCAGGACAGTTTTAAATGACTCCAGACCCTTCTAGACCACCTCAGGACCCTTCTAAAGGCCCCCAGACCCTTCTAATGCCCCTCAGGACTATTCTAAAGCCCCAAAACCCTTCTAATGCCCCTCAGGGCATTTCTAAATTACCCCAGACACTTCTAGAACCTCTCAGAACCTTTCTTTATGAACCCAGACCATTCTAATGCCACTCAGGGCCTTTCTAAAGGCAGCCATACCCTTCTATTGCCCCTCAGGACATTTCTAAAGGCCCCCAGACCCTTCTAGAGCCCCTCAGGACATTTCTAAAGGCCCCCAGAACCTTCTAATGCCACTCAGGGCCTTTCTAAAGGTCGCGAGACCCTGATAATCCCCCTGAAGTCCTTTAAAAAGGCCCCCAGACCCTTCTGGACCCACTCAGGACGCTTCTAATAGCCCCCAAACCATTCTAATGCCCCTCAGGGCCTTTCTAAAGGCCTCCACACCCTTCTAATGACCCTCAAGACCCACGTAAAGGCCCCCAGACCCTTCTAGATTGCCTCAGGACCCAGTTAAAAGCCCCCAGACCCTTCTAATGCCTTTCAGGACCCTTATGAAGGCCACAAGACCCTTCTAATGCACCTCAGGACCTTTCTAAAGGCCCTCAGACCCTTCTAATGCCTTTCACGACCTTTATAAAGGTTCCCAGACCCTTCTAGAGCCCTTCAGGACCCTTATAAACGCCCCCAGATCATTCTAGAGCCCCTCAAGACACTTCTAAAGGCCCGCAGACCATTCTACTACCTCTCAGGAGCACTCTAAATGTCCCCAGACCCTACTAATGCCCCACAGGGCCTTTCTAAAGGTCCCCAGACCCTTCTATAGCCCCTGAAGACCCTACTAAAGGCCCCCAGACCGTTCTAATGCCACTCAGGGCCTTTCTAAAGGCCGCGAGACCCTTATAATCCCCCTGAGGGCCTTTAAAAAGGCCCCCAGACCCTTCTGGACCCCCTCAGGACGCTTCTAATAGCCCCCACACACTTCTAGAGTTCATCAGGGCCTTTCTAAAGGCCTCCACACCCTTCTAATGACCTTCAAGACCCATGTAAAGGCCCCCAGACCCTTCTAGATTGCCTCAGGACCCATCTAAAAGCCCCCAGACCCTTCTAATGCCTTTCAGGACCCTTATGAAGGCCACAAGACCCTTCTAATGCCCCTCAGGACCGTTCTAAAGGACCTCAGACCCTTCTAATGCCCCTCAGGGCATTTATAAAGGTTCCCAGACCCTTCTAGAGCATGTCAGGACCCTTATAAAGGCCCCCAGACCATTCTAGAGCCCCTCAGGACACTTCTAAAGGCCCGCAGACCATTCTAATGCCCGTCAGGGCCTTTATAAATGTCCCCAGACCATTCAAATGCCCCTCAGGAGCATTCTAAAGGTCCGCAGACCCTTCTAATGCCCCACAGGGCCTTTCTAAAAGTCCCCAGACCCTTCTAGAGCCCCTGAAGACCCTTCTAAAGGCCCCCAGACCCTTATAGAGCCCCTCAGGACCCTTCTAAAGTCCCCCAGACCCTGCTAATTCCCCTCAGGTCTTTTATAAGGGCACCCAGACCCTTCTAATGCCCCTCTGGACCCTTACAAAGGCACCCAGACCCTTCTAGAGCTTCTCAGGACAGTTTTAAATGCCTGCAGACCCTTCTAGATCCCCTCAGGACCATTCTAAATGCTCCCAGACCCTTCTAATGCCCCTCAGGACCCTTCTAAAGGCCCCCAGACCATTCTAATGCCCCACAGGGCCTTTCTAAAGGTCCCCAGACCCTTCTAGAGCCCCTGAAGACCCTTCTAAAGGCCCCCAGTCCCTTCTAATGCCACTCAGGGCCTTTCTAAAGGCCGCGAGACCCTTATAATCCCCCTGAGGGCCTTTAAAAAGGCCCCCAGACTCTTCTGGACCCCCTCAGGACGCTTCTAATAGCACCCACACCCTTCTAGAGCCCCTCAGGGCCTTTCTAAAGGCCTCCACACCCTTCTAATGGCCCTCAAGACCCACGTAAAGGCCCCCAGACCCTTCTAGATTGCCTCAGGACCCAGCTAAAAGCCCCCAGACCCTTCTAATGCCTTTCAGGACCCTTATGAAGGCCACAAGACCCTTCTAATGCACCTCAGGACCTTTCTAAAGGCCCTCAGACCCTTCTAATGCCTTTCAGGGCCTTTATAAAGGTTCCCAGACCATTCTACAGCCCGTCAGGACCCTTATAAAGGCCCCCAGATCATTCTAGAGCCCCTCAGGACACTTCTAAAGGCCCGCAGACCATTCTACTGCCCCTAAGGAGCATTCTAAAGGCCCCCAGAACCTTCTAATGCCCCATAGGGCCTTTCTAAAGGTCCCCAGACCCTTCTAGAGCCCCTGAAGACCCTTCTAAAGGCTCCTAGACCCTTCTAATGCCCCAAAGGGCCTTTCTCAAGGCGCCCAGACCCTTCTAGAACCCCTGAAGACCCTTCTAAAGGCCCCCAGACCCTTCTAATGCCACTCAGGGCCTTTCTAAATGAAGCGAGACGCGTATAATCCCCCTGAGGGCCTTTAAAAAGGCCCCCAGACCATTCTGGACCCACTCAGGACGCTTCTAATACCCCCACACCCTTCTGGAGCCCCTCAGGGCCTTTCTAAAGGCCTCCACACCCTTCTAATGACCCTCAAGACCCATGTAAATGCACCCAGACCCTTCTAGATTGCCTCAGGACCCATCTAAAAGTCCCCAGACCCTTCTAATGCCTTTCAGGACCCTTATGAATGCCACAAGACCCTTCTAATACCCCTCAGGACCTTCTAAAGGCCCTCAGACTATTCAAATGCCCCTCAGGAGTATTTTAAAGGCCCCCAGACCCTTCTAATGCACCTCAGGACACTTCTAAAGGCCCCCAGACCCTTCTAATGCCCCTCAGGGCCTTTCTAAATTACCCCAGACACTTCTAGAACCTCTCAGAGCCTTTCTATATGACACCAGACCCTTGTAATGCCACTCAGGGCCTTTCTAAAGGCCGCGAGACCCTTATAATCCCCATGAGGGCCTTTAAAAAGGCCCCCAGACCTTTCTGGACCCCCTCAGGACGCTTCAAATAGCCCCCAGACCCTTCTAGAGCCCCTCAGGGCCTTTCTAAAGGCCTCCACACCCTTCTAATGACCCTCAAGACCCATGTAAAGGCCCCTAGACCCTTCTAGATTGCCTCAGGACCCATCTAAAAGCCCCCAGACCCTTCTAATGCCTTTCAGGACCCTTATAAAGGCCCCCAGATCATTCTAGAGCCCCTCAGGACACTTCTAAAGGCCCGCACACCATTCTACTGCCTCTGAGGAGCATTCTAAATGTCCCCAGACCCTTCTAATGCCCCACAGGGCCTTTCTAAAGGTCCCCAGACCCTACTAGAGCCCCTGAAGACCCTTCTAAAGGCCCCCTGCCCCTTCTTATGCCACTCAGAGCCTTTCTAAAGGCCACGAGACCCTTATAATCCCCCCTGAGGGCCTTTAAAAAGGCCCCCAGACATTTCTGGACCCCCTCTGGACGCTTCTAAAAGCCCCCAGACCAATCTAATTCCACTCAGGGCCTTTCTAAAGGTCGCGAGAGCCTTATAATCCCCCTGAGGGCCTTTAAAAAGGCCCCCAGACCCTTCTGGAACCCCTCAGGACGCATCTAATGGCCCCCACACCATTCTAGAGCCCCTCAGGGCCTTTCTAAAGGCCTCCACACCCTTCTAATGACCCTCAAGACCCATGTAAAGGCCCCCAGACCCTTCTAGATTGCCTCAGGACCCATCTAAAATCTCCCAGACCCTTCTAATGCCTTTCAGGGCCTTTCTAAAGGCCTCCACACCCTTCTAATGACCCTCAAGACCCAAGCAAAGGCCCCTAGACCCTTCTAGATTGCCTCAGGACCCATCTAAAAGCCACCAGAGCATTCTAATGCCTTTCAGGACCCTTATGAAGGCCGCAAGACCCTTCTAATGCCCCTCAGGACGTTTCTAAAGGCCCTCAGACGCTTATAGAGCCCCTCAGGACCATTCTAAAGTCACCCAGACCCTGCTAATTCCCCTCAGGGCTTTTATTAGGGCACCCAGACCCTTCTAATGCCCCTCAGGACCCTTATAAATGCACCCAGACCCTTCTAGAGCCTCTCAGGACAGTTTTAAATGCCTCCAGACCCTTCTAGACCCCCTCAGGACCATTCTAAAGGCCCCCACACCCTTCTAATGCCCCTCAGGACCGTTCTAAAGGCCCCTAGACCCTTCTAATGCCCCTCAGGGCCTTTCTAAATTACCTCAGACACTTCTAGAACCTCTCAGAGCCTTTCTATATGACCCCAGACCATTGTAGAGCCACTCACGGCCTTTCTAAAGGTCCCCAGACCCATCTAATGCCCCTCAGGGCCTTTCTAAAGGTCCCCAGACCATTCTGGAGCCCCTGAAGGCCCTTCTAAAGGCCCCCAGACCCTTCTAATGCCACTCAGGGCCTTTCTAAAGGCCGCGAGACCCTTATAATCCCCCTGAGGACCTTTAAAAAGGCCCCAGACCCTTCTGGACCCCCTCAGGACGCTTCTAATAGCCCCCACACCCTTCTAATGCCCCTCAGGGCCTTTCTAAAGGCCTCCAGACCCTTCTAATGACCCTCAAGACCCATGTAAAGGCCCCCGGACCCTTCTAGATTGCCTCAGGACCCATCTAAAAGCCCCCAGACCCTTCTAATGCCTTTCAGGGTCTTTCTAAAGGCCTCCACACCCATCTAATGACCCTCAAGACCCATTTAAAGGCCCCTAGACGCTTCTAGATTGTCTCAGGACCCAGCTAAAAGCCCCCAGACCCTTCTAATGCCTTTCAGGACACTTATGAAGGCCACAAGACCCTTCTAATGCCCCTCAGGACCTTTCTAAAGGCCCTCAGACCCTTCTAATGCCCCTCAGGGCCTTTATAAATGTCCCCAGACCATTCAAATGCCCCTCAGGAGCATTCTAAAGGTCCCCAGACCCTTCTAATGCCCCACAGGGCCTTTCTAAAAGTCCCCAGACCCTTCTAGAGCCCCTGAAGACCCTTCTAAAGGCCCCCAGACCCTTATAGAGCCCCTCAGGATCCTTCTATAGTCCACCAGACCCTGCTAATTCCCCTCAGGTCTTTTATAAGGGCACCCAGACCCTTCTAATGCCCCTCTGGACGCTTATAAAGGCCCCCAGACCATCCTAGAGCTTCACAGGACAGTTTTAAATGCCTCCAGACCTTTCTAGACCCCCTCAGGACAATTCTAAAGGCTCCCAGACCCTTCTAATGCCTTCAGGAGCATTCTAAATGCCCCCAGACCCTTCTAATGCCCCACAGGGCCTTTCTAAAGGTCCCCAGACCCTTCTAGAGCCCCTGAAGACCCTTCTAAAGGCCCCCAGACCCTTATAGAGGCCCTCAGGACCCCTCTAAAGTCCTCCAGACCCTGCTAATTCCCCTCAGGGCTTTTATAAGGGCCACAAGACCATTCTAATGCCCCTCAGGACCCTTACAAAGGCCCCCGGACCATTCTAGAGCCTCTCAGGACAGTTTTAAATGCCTCCCGACCCTTCTAGACCACCTCAGGACCAATCTAAAGGCCCCCAGACCCTTCTAATGCCCCTCAGGACCCTTCTAAATGCCCCCAGACCCTTCTAATGCCCCTCAGGGCCTTTTTAAATTACCCCAGACACTTCTAGAACCTCTCAGAGCCTTTCTATATGACCCTAGACCCTTGTAATGCCACTCAGGGCCTTTCTAAAGGCACCCATACCCTTCTATTGCCCCTCAGGACATTTCTAAAGGCACCCAGACCCTTCTAGAGCCCCTCAGGACATTTCTATAGGCACCCAGACCCTTCTAATGCCACTCAGGGCCATTCTAAAGGCCGCGAGACCCTTATAATCCCCCTGAGGGCCTTTAAAAAGGCCCCCAGACCCTTCTGGACCCCCTCAGGACGCTTCTAATAGCACCCAGACCCTTCTAGAGCCCCTCAGGGCCTTTCTAAAGGCCTCCACACCCTTCTAATGACCCTCAAGACCCACGTAAAGGCCCCCAGACCCTTCTAGATTGCCTCAGGACCCAGCTAAAAGCCCCCAGACCCTTCTAATGCATTTCAGGACCCTTATGAATGCCACAAGACCCTTTTAATGCCCCTCAGGACCTTTCTAAAGGCCCTCAGACCCTTCTAATGCCTTTCAGGGCCTTTATAAAGGTTCCCAGACCCTTCTAGATCCCGTCAGGACCCTTATAAAGGCCCCCAGATCATTCTAGAGCACCTCTGGACACTTCTAAAGGCCCGCAGACCATTCTACTGCCTCTCAGGAGCACCCTAAATGTCCCCAGACCCTACTAATGCCCCACAGGGCCTTTCTAAAGGTCCCCAGACCCTTCTATAGCCCCTGAAGACCATTCTAAAGGACCCCAGACCCTTCTAATGCCACTCAGAGCCTTTCTAAAGGCAGCGAGACCATTATAATCCCCCTGAGGGCCTTTAAAAAGGCCCCCCAGACATTTCTGGACCGCCTCAGGACGCTTCTATAAGCCCCCAGACCCTTCTAATGTCACTCAGGGCCTTTCTAAAGGTCGCGAGACCCTTATAATCCCGCTGAGGGCCTTTAAAAAGGGCCCCCAGACCCTTTTGGACCCCCTCAGGACGCTTCTAATAGCCCCCACACCCTTCTAGAGCCCCTCCGGGCCTTTCTAAAGGCCTCCACACCCTTCTAATGACCCTCAAGACCCATGTAATGGCCCCCAGACCATTCTAGATTACCTCTGGACCCATCTAAAAGCTCCCAGACCCTTCTAATGCCTTTCAGGGCTATTCTAAAGGCCTCCATACCCTTCTAATGACCCTCAAGACCCATGTAAAGGCCCCTAGACCCTTCTAGATTGCCTCAGGACCCATCTAAAAGCCCGCAGACCCTTCTAATGCCTTTCAGGACCCTTTTAAAGGCACCCAGACCCTTCTAGAGCCTCTCAGGACAGTTTTAAATGCCTCCAGACCCTTCCAGACCCCCTCAGGACCATTCTAAAGGCCCCCAGACCCTTCTAATGCCCCTCAGGACCATTCTAAAGCCCCCAGACCCTTCTAATGCCCCTCAGGGCATTTCTAAATTACCCCAGACATTTCTAGAACCTCTCAGAACCTTTCTATATGAACCCAGACCCTTCTAATGCCACTCAGGGCCTTTCTAAAGGCACCCATACCCTTCTATTGCCCCTCAGGACATTACTAAAGGCCCCCAGACCCTTCTAGAGCCCCTCAGGACATTTCTATAGGCACCCAGACCCTTCTAATGCCACTCAGGGCCATTCTAAAGGCCACGAGACCCTTATAATCCCCCTGAGGGCCTTTAAAAAGGCCCCCGGACCAATCTGGACCCCCTCAGGACGCTTCTAATAGCACCCAGACCCTTCTAGAGCCCCTCAGGGCCTTTCTAAAGGCCTCCACACCCTTCTAATGACCCTCAAGACCCACGTAAATGCCGCCAGACCCTTCTAGATTGCCTCAGGACCCATCTAAAAGCCCCCAGACCCTTCTAATGCCTTTCAGGACCCTTATGAAGGCCACAAGACCCTTCTAATGCCCCTCAGGACCTTTCTAAAGGCCCTCAGACCCTTCTAATGCCTTTCACGGCCTTTATAAAGGTTCCCAGACCCTTCTAGAGCCCGTCAGGACCCTTATAAAGGCCCCCAGATCATTCTAGAGGCCCTCAAGACACTTCTAAAGGCCCGCAGACCATTCTACTGCCTCTCGGGAGCACTCTAAATGTCCCCAGACCCTACTAATGCCCCACAGGGCCTTTCTAAAGGTCCCCAGACCCTTCTATAGCCCCTGAAGACCCTTCTAAAGGCCCCCAGACCCTTCTAATGCCACTCAGGGCCTTTCGAAAGGCCGCGAGACCCTTATAATCCCCCTGAGGGCCTTTAAAAAGGCACCCAGACATTTCTGGACCCCCTCAGGACGCTTCTAAAAGCCCCCAGACCCTTCTAATGCTCTCAGGGCCTTTCTAAATGTCGCGAGACCCTTATAATCCCCCTGAGGGCCTTTAAAAAGGCCCCCAGACCCTTCTGGACCCCCTCAGGACGCTTCTAATAGCCCCCAGACCCTTCTAGAGCCCATCAGGGCCTTTCTAAAGGCCTCCACACCCTTCTAATGACCCTCAAGACCCATGTAAAGGCCCCCAGACCCTTCTAGATTGCCTCAGGACCCATCTAAAAGCCCCCAGACCCTTCTAATGCCTTTCAGGACCCTTATGAAGGCCACAAGACCCTTCTAATGCCCCTCAGGACCTTTCTAAAGGCCCTCAGACCCTTCTAATGCCCCTCAGGGCATTTATAAAGGTTCCCAGACCCTTCTAGAGCACGTCAGGACCCTTATAAAGGCCCCCAGACCATTCTAGAGCCCCTCAGGACACTTCTAAAGGCCCGCAGACCATTCTAATGCCCGTCAGGGCCTTTATAAATGTCCCCAGACCAATCAAATGCCCCTCAGGAGCATTCTAAAGGTCCCCAGACCCTTCTAATGCCCCACAGGGCCTTTCTAAAAGTCCCCAGACCCTTCTAGAGCCCCTGAAGACCCTTCTAAAGGCCCCCAGACCCTTATAGAGCCCCTCAGGACCCTTCTAAAGTCCCCCAGACCCTGCTAATTCCCCTCAGGTCTTTTATAAGGGCACCCAGACCCTTCCAATGCCCCTCTGGACCCTTATAAAGGCACCCAGACCCTTCTAGAGCTTCTCAGGACAGTTTTAAATGCCTCCAGACCCTTCTAGACACCCTCAGGACCATTCTAAAGGCTCCCAGACCCTTCTAATGCCCCTCAGGACCCTTCTAAAGGCCCCCAGACCCATCTAATGCCCCACAGGGCCTTTCTAAAGGTCCCCAGACCCTTCTAGAGCCCCTGAAGACCCTTCTAAAGGCCCCCAGTCCCTTCTAATGCCACTCAGGGCCTTTCTAAAGGCCGCGAGACCATTATAATCCCCCTGAGGGCCTTTAAAAAGGCCCCCAGACTCTTCTGGACCCCCTCAGGACGCTTCTAATAGCACCCACACCTTTCTAGAGCCACTCAGGGCCTTTCTAAAGGCCTCCACACCCTTCTAATGGCCCTCAAGACCCATGTAAAGGCCCCTAGACCCTTCTAGATTGCCTCAGGACCCATCTAAAAGCCCCCAGAGCCATCTAATGCCTTTCAGGACCCTTATGAAGGCCACAAGAGCCTTCTAATGCCCCTCATAAGCATTCTAAAGGCCCTGAGACCCTTCTAATGCCCCTCAGGGCATTTATAAAGGTTCCCAGACCCTTCTAGAGCACGTTAGGACCCTTATAAAGGCCCCCAGACCATTCTAGAGCCCCTCAGGACACTTCTAAAGGCCTGCAGACCATTCTAATGCCCGTCAGGGCCTTTATAAAGGTACCCAGACCATTCTACTGCCCCTCAGGAGCATTCTAAATGCCCCCAGACCCTTCTAATGCCCCACAGGGCCTTTCTAAAGGCCCCCAGACCCTTCTAGAGCCCCTGAAGACCCTTCTAAAGGCCCCCAGACCCTTATAGAGGCCCTCAGGACCCTTCTAAAGTCCCCCAGACCCTGCTAATTCCCCTCAGGGCTTTTATAAGGGCCACAAGACCCTTTTAATGCCCCTCAGGACCCTTACAAAGGCCCCCGGACCCTTCTAGAGCCTCTCAGGACAGTTTTAAATGCCTCCAGACCCTTCTAGACCACCTCAGGACCCTTCTAAAGGCCCCCAAAACCCTTCTAATGCCCCTCAGGGCATTTCTAAATTACCCCAGACACTTGTAGAACCTCTCAGATCCTTTCTTTATGAACCCAGACCATTCTAATGCCACTCAGGGCCTTTCTAAAGGCACCCATACCCTTCTATTGCCCCTCAGGACATTTCTAAAGGCCCCCAGACCCTTCTAGAGCCCCTCAGGACATTTCTAAAGGCCCCCAGAACCTTCTAATGCCACTCAGGGCCTTTCTAAAGGTCGCGAGACCCTGATAATCCCCCTGAAGTCCTTTAAAAAGGCCCCCAGACCCTTCTGGACCCACTCAGGACGCTTCTAATAGCCCCCAAACCATTCTAATGCCCCTCAGGGCCTTTCTAAAGGCCTCCACACCCTTCTAATGACCCTCAAGACCCACGTAAAGGCCCCCAGACCCTTCTAGATTGCCTCAGGACCCAGTTAAAAGCCCCCAGACCCTTCTAATGCCTTTCAGGACCCTTATGAAGGCCACAAGACCCTTCTAATGCACCTCAGGACCTTTCTAAAGGCCCTCAGACCCTTCTAATGCCTTTCACGACCTTTATAAAGGTTCCCAGACCCTTCTAGAGCCCTTCAGGACCCTTATAAACGCCCCCAGATCATTCTAGAGCCCCTCAAGACACTTCTAAAGGCCCGCAGACCATTCTACTACCTCTCAGGAGCACTCTAAATGTCCCCAGACCCTACTAAAGCCCCACAGGGCCTTTCTAAAGGTCCCCAGACCCTTCTATAGCCCCTGAAGACCCTACTAAAGGCCCCCAGACCGTTCTAATGCCACTCAGGGCCTTTCTAAAGGCCGCGAGACCCTTATAATCCCCCTGAGGGCCTTTAAAAAGGCCCCCAGACCCTTCTGGACCCCCTCAGGACGCTTCTAATAGCCCCCACACCCTTCTAGAGCCCATCAGGGCCTTTCTAAAGGCCTCCACACCCTTCTAATGACCTTCAAGACCCATGTAAAGGCCCCCAGACCCTTCTAGATTGCCTCAGGACCCATCTAAAAGCCCCCAGACCCTTCTAATGCCTTTCAGGACCCTTATGAAGGCCACAAGACCCTTCTAATGCCCCTCAGGACCGTTCTAAAGGCCCTCAGACCCTTCTAATGCCCCTCAGGGCATTTATAAAGGTTCCCAGACCCTTCTAGAGCATGTCAGGACCCTTATAAAGGCCCCCAGACCATTCTAGAGCCCCTCAGGACACTTCTAAAGGCCCGCAGACCATTCTAATGCCCGTCAGGGCCTTTATAAATGTCCCCAGACCATTCAAATGCCCCTCAGGAGCATTCTAAAGGTCCGCAGACCCTTCTAATGCCCCACAGGGCCTTTCTAAAAGTCCCCAGACCCTTCTAGAGCCCCTGAAGACCCTTCTAAAGGCCCCCAGACCCTTATAGAGCCCCTCAGGACCCTTCTAAAGTCCCCCAGACCCTGCTAATTCCCCTCAGGTCTTTTATAAGGGCACCCAGACCCTTCTAATGCCCCTCTGGACCCTTACAAAGGCACCCAGACCCTTCTAGAGCTTCTCAGGACAGTTTTAAATGCCTGCAGACCCTTCTAGACCCCCTCAGGACCATTCTAAATGCTCCCAGACCCTTCTAATGCCCCTCAGGACCCTTCTAAAGGCCCCCAGACCATTCTAATGCCCCACAGGGCCTTTCTAAAGGTCCCCAGACCCTTCTAGAGCCCCTGAAGACCCTTCTAAAGGCCCCCAGTCCCTTCTAATGCCACTCAGGGCCTTTCTAAAGGCCGCGAGACCCTTATAATCCCCCTGAGGGCCTTTAAAAAGGCCCCCAGACTCTTCTGGACCCCCTCAGGACGCTTCTAATAGCACCCACACCCTTCTAGAGCCCCTCAGGGCCTTTCTAAAGGCCTCCATACCCTTCTAATGGCCCTCAAGACCCACGTAAAGGCCCCCAGACCCTTCTAGATTGCCTCAGGACCCAGCTAAAAGCCCCCAGACCCTTCTAATGCCTTTCAGGACCCTTATGAAGGCCACAAGACCCTTCTAATGCACCTCAGGACCTTTCTAAAGGCCCTCAGACCCTTCTAATGCCTTTCAGGGCCTTTATAAAGGTTCCCAGACCATTCTACAGCCCGTCAGGACCCTTATAAAGGCCCCCAGATCATTCTAGAGCCCCTCAGGACACTTCTAAAGGCCCGCAGACCATTCTACTGCCCCTAAGGAGCATTCTAAAGGCCCCCAGAACCTTCTAATGCCCCATAGGGCCTTTCTAAAGGTCCCCAGACCCTTCTAGAGCCCCTGAAGACCCTTCTAAAGGCTCCCAGACCCTTCTAATGCCCCACAGGGCCTTTCTCAAGGCGCCCAGACCCTTCTAGAACCCCTGAAGACCCTTCTAAAGGCCCCCAGACCCTTCTAATGCCACTCAGGGCCTTTCTAAATGAAGCGAGACGCGTATAATCCCCCTGAGGGCCTTTAAAAAGGCCCCCAGACCATTCTGGACCCACTCAGGACGCTTCTAATACCCCCACACCCTTCTGGAGCCCCTCAGGGCCTTTCTAAAGGCCTCCACACCCTTCTAATGACCCTCAAGACCCATGTAAATGCACCCAGACCCTTCTAGATTGCCTCAGGACCCATCTAAAAGTCCCCAGACCCTTCTAATGCCTTTCAGGACCCTTATGAATGCCACAAGACCCTTCTAATACCCCTCAGGACCTTCTAAAGGCCCTCAGACTATTCAAATGCCCCTCAGGAGTATTTTAAAGGCCCCCAGACCCTTCTAATGCACCTCAGGACACTTCTAAAGGCCCCCAGACCCTTCTAATGCCCCTCAGGGCCTTTCTAAATTACCCCAGACACTTCTAGAACCTCTCAGAGCCTTTCTATATGACACCAGACCCTTGTAATGCCACTCAGGGCCTTTCTAAAGGCCGCGAGACCCTTATAATCCCCATGAGGGCCTTTAAAAAGGCCCCCAGACCTTTCTGGACCCCCTCAGGACGCTTCAAATAGCCCCCAGACCCTTCTAGAGCCCCTCAGGGCCTTTCTAAAGGCCTCCACACCCTTCTAATGACCCTCAAGACCCATGTAAAGGCCCCTAGACCCTTCTAGATTGCCTCAGGACCCATCTAAAAGCCCCCAGACCCTTCTAATGCCTTTCAGGACCCTTATAAAGGCCCCCAGATCATTCTAGAGCCCCTCAGGACACTTCTAAAGGCCCGCACACCATTCTACTGCCTCTGAGGAGCATTCTAAATGTCCCCAGACCCTTCTAATGCCCCACAGGGCCTTTCTAAAGGTCCCCAGACCCTACTAGAGCCCCTGAAGACCCTTCTAAAGGCCCCCTGCCCCTTCTTATGCCACTCAGAGCCTTTCTAAAGGCCACGAGACCCTTATAATCCCCCCTGAGGGCCTTTAAAAAGGCCCCCAGACATTTCTGGACCCCCTCGGGACGCTTCTAAAAGCCCCCAGACCAATCTAATTCCACTCAGGGCCTTTCTAAAGGTCGCGAGAGCCTTATAATCCCCCTGAGGGCCTTTAAAAAGGCCCCCAGACCCTTCTGGAACCCCTCAGGACGCATCTTATGGCCCCCACACCCTTCTAGAGCCCCTCAGGGCCTTTCTAAAGGCCTCCACACCCTTCTAATGACCCTCAAGACCCATGTAAAGGCCCCCAGACCCTTCTAGATTGCCTCAGGACCCATCTAAAATCTCCCAGACCCTTCTAATGCCTTTCAGGGCCTTTCTAAAGGCCTCCACACCCTTCTAATGACCCTCAAGACCCAAGCCAAGGCCCCTAGACCTTTCTAGATTGCCTCAGGACCCATCTAAAAGCCACCAGAGCATTCTAATGCCTTTCAGGACCCTTATGAAGGCCGCAAGACCCTTCTAATGCCCCTCAGGACGTTTCTAAAGGCCCTCAGACGCTTATAGAGCCCCTCAGGACCATTCTAAAGTCACCCAGACCCTGCTAATTCCCCTCAGGGCTTTTATTAGGGCACCCAGACCCTTCTAATGCCCCTCAGGACCTTTATAAATGCACCCAGACCCTTCTAGAGCCTCTCAGGACAGTTTTAAATGCCTCCAGACCCTTCTAGACCCCCTCAGGACCATTCTAAAGGCCCCCACACCCTTCTAATGCCCCTCAGGACCGTTCTAAAGGCCCCTAGACCCTTCTAATGCCCCTCAGGGCCTTTCTAAATTACCTCAGACACTTCTAGAACCTCTCAGAGCCTTTCTATATGACCCCAGACCATTGTAGAGCCACTCACGGCCTTTCTAAAGGTCCCCAGACCCATCTAATGCCCCTCAGGGCCTTTCTAAAGGTCCCCAGACCATTCTGGAGCCCCTGAAGGCCCTTCTAAAGGCCCCCAGACCCTTCTAATGCCACTCAGGGCCTTTCTAAAGGCCGCGAGACCCTTATAATCCCCCTGAGGACCTTTAAAAAGGCCCCAGACCCTTCTGGACCCCCTCAGGACGCTTCTAATAGCCCCCACACCCTTCTAATGCCCCTCAGGGCCTTTCTAAAGGCCTCCAGACCCTTCTAATGACCCTCAAGACCCATGTAAAGGCCCCCGGACCCTTCTAGATTGCCTCAGGACCCATCTAAAAGCCCCCAGACCCTTCTAATGCCTTTCAGGGTCTTTCTAAAGGCCTCCACACCCATCTAATGACCCTCAAGACCCATTTAAAGGCCCCTAGACGCTTCTAGATTGTCTCAGGACCCAGCTAAAAGCCCCCAGACCCTTCTAATGCCTTTCAGGACACTTATGAAGGCCACAAGACCCTTCTAATGCCCCTCAGGACCTTTCTAAAGGCCCTCAGACCCTTCTAATGCCCCTCAGGGCATTTATAAAGGTTCCCAGACCTTTCTAGAGCCCGTCAGGACCCTTATAAAGGCCCCCAGACCATTCTAGAGCCCCTCAGGACACTTCTAAAGGCCCGCAGACCATTCTAATGCCCGTCAGGGCCTTTATAAATGTCCCCAGACCATTCAAATGCCCCTCAGGAGCATTCTAAAGGTCCCCAGACCCTTCTAATGCCCCACAGGGCCTTTCTAAAAGTCCCCAGACCCTTCTAGAGCCCCTGAAGACCCTTCTAAAGGCCCCCAGACCCTTATAGAGCCCCTCAGGATCCTTCTATAGTCCACCAGACCCTGCTAATTCCCCTCAGGTCTTTTATAAGGGCACCCAGACCCTTCTAATGCCCCTCTGGACTCTTATAAAGGCCCCCAGACCATCCTAGAGCTTCACAGGACAGTTTTAAATGCCTCCAGACCTTTCTAGACCCCCTCAGGACAATTCTAAAGGCTCCCAGACCCTTCTAATGCCTTCAGGAGCATTCTAAATGCCCCCAGACCCTTCTAATGCCCCACAGGGCCTTTCTAAAGGTCCCCAGACCCTTCTAGAGCCCCTGAAGACCCTTCTAAAGGCCCCCAGACCCTTATAGAGGCCCTCAGGACCCCTCTAAAGTCCTCCAGACCCTGCTAATTCCCCTCAGGGCTTTTATAAGGGCCACAAGACCATTCTAATGCCCCTCAGGACCCTTACAAAGGCCCCCGGACCATTCTAGAGCCTCTCAGGACAGTTTTAAATGCCTCCAGACCCTTCTAGACCACCTCAGGACCAATCTAAAGGCCCCCAGACCCTTCTAATGCCCCTCAGGACCCTTCTAAATGCCCCCAGACCCTTCTAATGCCCCTCAGGGCCTTTTTAAATTACCCCAGACACTTCTAGAACCTCTCAGAGCCTTTCTATATGACCCTAGACCCTTGTAATGCCACTCAGGGCCTTTCTAAAGGCACCCATACCCTTCTATTGCCCCTCAGGACATTTCTAAAGGCACCCAGACCCTTCTAGAGCCCCTCAGGACATTTCTATAGGCACCCAGACCCTTCTAATGCCACTCAGGGCCATTCTAAAGGCCGCGAGACCCTTATAATCCCCCTGAGGGCCTTTAAAAAGGCCCCCAGACCCTTCTGGACCCCCTCAGGACGCTTCTAATAGCACCCAGACCCTTCTAGAGCCCCTCAGGGCCTTTCTAAAGGCCTCCACACCCTTCTAATGACCCTCAAGACCCACGTAAAGGCCCCCAGACCCTTCTAGATTGCCTCAGGACCCAGCTAAAAGCCCCCAGACTCTTCTAATGCATTTCAGGACCCTTATGAATGCCACAAGACCCTTTTAATGCCCCTCAGGACCTTTCTAAAGGCCCTCAGACCCTTCTAATGCCTTTCAGGGCCTTTATAAAGGTTCCCAGACCCTTCTAGATCCCGTCAGGACCCTTATAAAGGCCCCCAGATCATTCTAGAGCACCTCTGGACACTTCTAAAGGCCCGCAGACCATTCTACTGCCTCTCAGGAGCACCCTAAATGTCCCCAGACCCTACTAATGCCCCACAGGGCCTTTCTAAAGGTCCCCAGACCCTTCTATAGCCCCTGAAGACCATTCTAAAGGACCCCAGACCCTTCTAATGCCACTCAGAGCCTTTCTAAAGGCAGCGAGACCATTATAATCCCCCTGAGGGCCTTTAAAAAGGCCCCCCAGACATTTCTGGACCGCCTCAGGACGCTTCTATAAGCCCCCAGACCCTTCTAATGTCACTCAGGGCCTTTCTAAAGGTCGCGAGACCCTTATAATCCCGCTGAGGGCCTTTAAAAAGGGCCCCCAGACCCTTTTGGACCCCCTCAGGACGCTTCTAATAGCCCCCACACCCTTCTAATGCCCCTCAGGGCCTTTCTAAAAACCCCAGATACTTCTAGAACCTTACAGGGCCTTTCTATATGACCTCAGACCCTTGTAATGCCCCTCAGGGCCTTTCTAATGGCCCCCAGAACCTTCTAATGCCCCTCAGGACATTTCTAAAGGCCCCCAGACCCTTCTAGAGCCCCTCAGGACATTTCTAAAGGCACCTAGACCCTTCTAGAGCCCCTGAAGACCCTCAGACCCTTCTAATGCCACTCAGGGTCTTTCTAAAGGCCGCGAGACCTTTATAATCCCCCTGAGGGCTTTTAAAAAGGCCCTCAGACCCTTCTGGACGCCATCAGAACGCTTATAATAGACCCCAGACCCTACTAATGCTACTCAGGGCCTTTCTAAAGGTCGCGATACCCTTATAATCCCCCTGAGGGCCTTTAAAAAGGCCCCCAGACCCTTCTGGACCCCCTCAGGACGCTTCTAATAGCCCCCACACCCTTCTAGAGCCCCTCAGGGCCTTTCTAAAGGCCTCCACACCTTTCTAATGGCCCTCAAGACCCATGTAAAGGCCCCTAGACCCTTCTAGATTGCCTCAGGACCCATCTAAAATCCCCCAGACCCTTCTAATACCTTTCAGGACCCTTATAAAGGCACCCAGACCCTTCTAGAGCCTCTCAGGAAAGATTTAAATGCCTCCCGACCCTTCTAGACCCCCTCAGGACCATTCTAAATTCCCCCAGACCATTCTAATGCCCCTCAGGACCCTTCTAAAGGCCCCCAGTTCCTTGTAATGCCCCACAGGGCTTTTCTAAAGTACCCCAGACACTTCTAGAAACTCTCAGGGCCTTTCTATATGACCCGAGACCCTTGTAATGCCCCTCAGGGCCTTTCTAAAGGCCCCCATACTGTTCTAATGCCCCTCAGGACATTTCTAAAGGCACCCAGATCCTTCTAATGCAACTCAGGGCCTTTCTAAAGGCAGCGAGACCCTTATATTCCCCCTGAGGGCCTTTAAAAAGGCCCCCAGACCCTTCTGGACCCCCTCAGAACGCTTCTAGTTGCCCCCAGACCCTTCTAGACACCCTCAGGGCCTATCTAAAGGCCTCCACACCCTTCTAATGACCCTCAAGACCCATGTAAAGGCCCCCAGACCCTTCTAGATTGCCCCAGGACCCATCTAAAAGCCCCCAGACCCTTCTAATGCCTTTCAAGGCCTTTCTAAAGGCCTCCACACCCTTCTAATGACCCTCAAGACCCATGTAAAGGCCCCTAGACCCTTCTAGATTGCCTCAGGACCCATCTAAAAGCCCCCAGACCCTTCTAATGCCTTTCAGGGTCTTTCTAAATGCCTCCAGACCCTTCTAATGCCACTCAGGACCTTTCTAAAGGCCCTCAGACCCTTCTAATGCCTTTCAGGGCCTTTATAAAGGTTCCCAGAACCTTCTAGAGCCCGTCAGGACCCTTATAAATGCCCCCAGATCATTCTTGAGCCCCTCAGGACAATTCTAAAGGCCCGCAGACTATTCTACTGCCCCTCAGGAGTACTCTAAAGGCACACAGACCCTTCTAATGCAACACAGGGCCTTTCTAAAGGTCCCCAGACCATTCTAGAGCCGTTGAAGACCCTTATAAAGGACCTCAGACCCTTCTAATGCCCCACAGGGCCTTTCTAAAAGTCCCCAGACCCTTCTAGAGCCCCTGAAGACCCTTCTAAAGGTTCCAGACCCTTCTAATTCCCCTGAGGGCCTTTCTAAATTACCCCAGACACTTCTAGAACCTCTCAGAGCCTTTCTATATGAACCCAGACCCCTGTAATGCCACTCAGGGCCTTTCTAAAGGCCGCGAGACCCTTATAATCCCCCTGAGGGCCTTTAAAAAGGCTCCCAGACCCTTCTGGACCCCATCAGGACGCTTCTAATAGACCCCACACCCTTCTAGAGCCCCTCAGGGCCTTTCTAAAGGCCTCCACACCCTTCTAATGACCCTTAAGACCCATGTAAATGCCCCAAGACCCTTCTAGATTGCCTCAGGACCAATCTAAAAGCCCCCAGACCCTTCTAATGCCTTTCAGGACCCTTATGAAGGCCACAAGACCCTTCTAATGCCCCTCAGGACCTTTCTAAAGGCCCTCAGACCCTTCTAATGCCCCTCAGGGCCTTTAAAAAGGTCCCAAGACCATTCTAGAGCCCCTGAAGACCCTTTTAAAGGCTCCCAGACCATTCTAGAGCCCCTCAGGACCCTTCTAAAGTCCCCCAGACCCTGCTAATTCCCCTCAGGTCTTTTATAAGGGCACCCAGACCCTTCTAATACCCCTCATTACCCTTATAAAGACACCCAGACCCTTCTAGAGTCTCTCAGTACCCTTCTAAAGGCCCCCAGACCCTTATAGAGCCCCTCAGGACCATTCTAAAGTCCCCCAGACCCTGCTAATTCTGCTCAAGGCTTTTATAAGGACACCCAGACCCTTCTAATGCCCCTCAGGACCCTTATAAAGGCACCCAGACCCTGCTAGAGCCTCTCAGGACAGTTTTAAATGCCTCCAGACCCTTCTAGACCCCCTCAGGACCATTCTAAATGCCCCCAGACCCTTCTAATGCCCCTCAGGACCCATTTAAAGGCCCGCAGACCCTTCTAATGCCCCTCAGGGCCTTTCTAAAGTAACCCAGACACTTCTAGAACCTCTCAGGGCCTTTCTATATGACCCCAGAACCTTGTAATGCCCCTCAGGGCCTTTCTAAATACCCCCAGACCCTTCTAATGCCCCTCAGGATATTTCTAAAGGCCCCCAGAACATTCTAGAGCCCCTCAGGACATTTCTAAAGGCCCCCAGACCCTTCTAGAGCCCCTCAGGACATTTCTAAAGGCCCCCAGAACCTTCTAATGCCACTCAGGGCCTTTCTAAGGGCCGCGAGACCCTTATGACCCTCCTGAGGGCCTTTAAAAAGGCCCCCAGACCCTTCTGGACCCCCTCAGGACGCTTCTAATAGCCCCCAGACCCTTCTAGAGCCCCTCAGGGCTTTTCTAATGGCTTCAACACCCTTCTAATGACCCTCAAGACCCATGTAAAGGCCCCTAGACCCTTCTAGATTGCCTCAGGACCCATCTAAAAGACCCCAGACCCTTCTAATGCGTTTCAGGGCCCTTATGAAGGCAACAAGACCCTTCTAATGCCACTCAGGACCATTCTAAAGGCCCTCAGACCCTTCTAATGCCTCTCAGGGCCTTTATAAAGGTTCCCAGACCCTTCTAGAGCCCGTCAGGACCCTTATAAAGGCCCCCAGATCATTCTAGAGCACCTCAGGACACTTCTAAAGGCCTGCAGACCATTCTACTGCCCCTCAGGAGAATTCTAAAGGCCCCCAGACCCTTCTAAATGCTCCACAGGGCCTTTCTAAAGGTCCCCAGACCCTTCTAGAGCCCCTGAAGACCCTTCTAAAGGACCCCAGACCCTTATGGAGCCCCTCAGGACCCTTCTAAAGTCCCCCAGACCCTGCTAATTCCCCTCAGGGCTTTTATAAGGGCACCCAGACCCATCTAATGCCACTCAGGGCCTTTCTAAAAGCCAAGAGACCCTTATAATCCCCCTGAGGGCCTTTAAAAAGGCCCCCAGACCCTTCTGGACCCCCTCAGGACTCTTCTAATAGCCCCCAGACCATTCGAGAGTCCCTCAGGACAATTCTAAAGGCACCCAGACCCTTCTAATGCCACTCAGGGCCTTTCTAAAGCCGCGAGACCCTTATAATCACCCTGAGGGCCTTTTAAAAGGCCCCCAGACCATTCTAGAGCCCCTCAGGGCCTTTCTAAAGGCCTCCACACCCGTTCTAATGACCCTCAAGACCCATGTAAAGGCCCCCAGACCCTTCAGGATTTCATCAGGACCCATCTAAAAGCCCCCACACCCTTCTAATGCCTTTCAGGGCCCTTATGAAGGCCACAAGACCATTCTAATGCCCCTCAGGACCTTTCTAAAGGCCCTCAGACCCTTCTAATGCCTCACAGGGCCTTTCTAAAGGTCCCCAGACCCTTCTAGAGCCCCTGAAGTCCCTTATAAAGGCCTCCGGACCCTTATAGAACCCCTCAGGACCCTTCTAAAGTCCCCCAGACGCTGCTAATTCCCCTCAGGTCTTTTATAAGGGCACCCAGACCCTTCTAATGCCCCTCAGGACCCTTATAAAGGCACCCAGACCCTTCTAGAGCCTCTCAGGACAGTTTTAAATGCCTCCAGACCCTTCTAGACCCCCTCAGGACATTTCTAAAGCACCCCAGACCCTTCTAATGCCCCTCAGGACCCTTCTAAATGCCCCCAGACCCTTCTAATGCCCCTCAGGGCCTTTCTAATGTACCCCAGACACTTCTAGAACCTCTCAGGACCTTTCTATATGACCCGAAACCCTTGTAATGCCCCTCAGGGCCTTTCTAAAGGCCCCCATACCCTTCTAATGCCCCTCAGGACATTTCTAAAGGCCCCCAGACCCTTCTAGAGCCCCTCAGGACATTTCTAAAGGCACCCAGACCCTTCTAATGCCACTCAGGGCCTTTCTAAAGGCCTCCACACCCTTCTAATGACCCTCAAGACCCATGTAAAGGCCCCCAGACCCTTCTAGATTGCCTCAGGACCCATCTAAAAGCCCCCAGACCCTTCTAATGCCTTTCAGGACCCTTATGAAGGCCACAAGACCCTTCTAATACCCCTCAGGACCTTTCTAAAGGCCCCCATACCCTTCTAATGCCCCTCAGGACATTTCTAAAGGACCCCAGACCCTTCTAGAGCCCCTCAGGACAATTCTAAAGGCACCCAGACCCTTCTAATAACCCTCAGGGCATTTATAAAGGTTCCCAGACCCTTCTAGGGCCAGTCAGGACCCTTATATTCCCCCAGGTCATTCTAGAGCCCCTCAGGATACTTCTAAAGGCCTGCAGACCATTCTAATGCCCGTCAGGGCCTTTATAAATGTCCCCAGACCCTTCTACTGCCCCTCGGGAGCATTCTAAAGGCCTCCAGACCCTTCTAATGCCCCACAGGGCCTTTCTAAAGGTCCCCAGACCCCTCTAGAGCCCCTGAAGACCCTTCTAAAGGCCCCCAGACCCTTATAGAGCCCCTCAGGACCCTTCTAAAGTCCCCCAGACCCTAATAATTCTCCTCAGGGCTTTTATAAGGGCACCCAGACCCTTCAAATGCCCCTCAGGACCCTTATAAAGGCACCCAGACCCTTCTAGAGCCTCTCAGAACAGTTTTCAATGCCTCCAGACCCTTCTAGACCCCCTCAGGACCATTCTATAGGCCCCCAGACCATTCTAATGCCCCTCAGGACCATTCTAAAGAACCCCAGAGCCTTCTATATGCACCTCAGGGCGTTTCTAAAGTACCCCAGACATTTCTAGAACCTCTCAGGGCCTTTCTATATGACCCCAGACCCTTGTAATGACACTCAGGGCCTTTCTAAAGGCCCCCATACCCTTCTAATGCCCCTCAGAACATTTCTAAAGGCCCCCAGACCCTTCTAGAGCCCCTCAGGACATTTCTAAAGGCACCCAGACCCTTCTAATGACCCTCAAGACCCATGTAAAGGCCCCCAGACCCTTCTAGATTGCCTCACGACCTATCTAAAAGCCCCCAGACCTTTCTAATGCCTTTCAAGACCCTTATGAAGGACACAAGACCCTTCTGATGCCCCTCAGGACCTTTCTAAAGGCCCTCAAACCCTTCTAATGCCTTTCAGGGCCTTTATAAAGATTCCAGACCCTTCTAGAGCCCGTCAGGACCCTTATAAAGGCCCCCAGATCATTCTAGAGCCCCTCAGGACACTTCTAAAGGCCCGCAGACCATTCTACTGACCCTCAGGAGCACTCTAAAGGCCCCCAAACCATTCTAATACCCCACAGGGCCTTTCTAAAGGTCCCCAGACCCTTCTAGAGCCCCTGAAGACCCTTCTAAAGGCCCCCAGAGCCTTATAGAGGCCCTCAGGACCCTTCTAAAGTCCCCCAGACCCTGCTAATTCCCCTCAGGGCTTTTATAAGGGCACCCAGACCCTTCTAATGCCCCTCAGGACCCTTACAAAGGCACCCAGACCCTTATAGAGCCTCTCAGGACAGTTTTAAATGCCTCCAGACCCTTCTAGACCCCCTCACGACCCTTCTAAAGGCCCCCAGACCCTTCTAATGCCCCTCAGGACCTTCTAAAGGCCCCCTGACCCTTCTAATGCCTCTCAGGGCCTTTCTTAAATTACCCCAGACACGTCTAGAACCTCTCAGAGCCTTTCTATATGACCCCAGACCCTTGTAATGCCACTCAGGGACTTTCTAAAGGCCGCGAGACCCTTATAATCCCCCTGAGGGCCTTTAAAAAGGCCCCCAGACCCTTCTGGACCCCCTCAGGACGCTTCTAATAGCCCCCAGACCCTTCTAGAGCCCCTCAGGGCCTTTCTAAAGGCCTCCACACCCTTCTAATGACCCTCAAGACCCATGTAAAGGCCCCTAGACCCTTCTAGATTGCCTCAGGACCCATCCAAAAGCCCCCAGACCCTTCTAATGCCTTTCAGGACCCTTATGAAGGACACAAGACCCTTCTAATGCCCCTCATAAGCTTTCTAAAGGCCCTCAGACCCTTCTAATGCCCCTCAGGGCATTTATAAAGGTTCCCAGACCCTTCTAGAGCCCGTCAGGACCCTTATAAAGGCCCCCAGACCATTCTAGAGCCCCTCAGGACACTTCTAAAGGCCCGCACACCATTCTAATGCCCGTCAGGGCCTTTATAAATGTCCCCAGACCCTTCTACTGTCCCTCAGGAGCATTCTAAGGGCCCCCAGACCCTTCTAATGCCCCACAGGGCCTTTCTAACGGTTCCCAGACCCTTCTAGAGCCCCTGAAGACCCTTCTAAAGGTCCCCAGACCCTTATAGAGGCCCTCAGGACCCTTCTAAAGTCCCCCAGACCCTGCTAATTCCCCTCAGGGCTTTTATAAGGGCACCCAGACCCTTCTAATGCCCCTCAGGACCCTTATAAAGGCACCCAGACCCTTCTAGAGCCTCTCAGGACAGTTTTAAATGCCTCCAGACCCTTGTAGACCCCCTCAGGACCATTCTAAAGGCCCCCAGACCCTTCTAATGCCCCTCAGGACCATTCTAAAGGCCCCCAGACCCTTCTAATGCCCTTTAGGGCCTTTCTAAAGTACCCCAGACACTTCTAGAACGTCTCAGAGCCTTTCTATACGACCCCAGACCCTTGTAATGCCACTCAGTTCCTTTTTAAAGGCCGCGAGACCCTTATAATCCCCCTGAGGGCCTTTAAAAAGGCCCCCAGACCCTTCTGGACCCACTCAGGACGCTTCTAATAGACCCCACACCCTTCTAGAGCCCCTCAGGGAATCTATGGAATCATAGAACAACCAGGTTGGAAGAGACCCACTGGATCATCGAGTCCAACTGTTCCTGTCAAACAGTAAACATTGCCCCTCGGCACCTTGTCCATCTGTGCCTTAAACACCTCCAGGGAAGATGAATCAACCCCCTCCCTGGGCAGCCTCTGACACTGCCCAATGACCCTTTCCATGAAAAAGTTTTCCTAATCTCCAGCCTAAATCTCCCCTGGTGGAGCTTGAGGCCACTCCCTCTCGTCCTGTCCCCAGTCACTTGGGAGAAGGGGCCAGCTCCCTCCTCTCCACAACTTACTTTCAGTTAATTGTAGAGAGCAATGAGGTCTCCCCTCAGCTTCCTCTCCTCCAGGATCAACACCCCCAGCTCTCTCAGCTGTTCCTTATAAGGCCTTTTCTCCCGCCCCTTTACTAGCTTTGTTGCTCTTCTCTGAACTTTCTCCGGAGCCTCAACATCCTTCTTGTGGTGAGGGGCCCAGAAGCGAACACAGGATTCAAGAATCGGTCTCACCATTGCTGAGTACAGAGGGAGAACAACCTCCCTGGAGTCCAATTGTATGAGGTTTAACAAGGCCAAACACCAGGTCCTGCTTCTATGATTCTACGTGTTACATAATCACATTCTCATGCACCATTTAGATAGAATTGAGCATTGATCTCTCTCATACAGTAGCAAAATCGCAGAGACTGAGCTATTTCTCAGCAGCCAATGAAGCAGCAAACTCTAAAGGGCATTTTCAACTTTTTGTTATTGGTCCTATTCTTGCCCTTCTCCCAACAACCTTAACATTGCATGCAGCCCCATCTTTTGTGTAGTCATCAGGCTAGTCATCACCCTACGCAGAGCTACAGACTGGGAGAAGCCTGGCTGGAAAACTGCCAGGAGGAGAGGGACCTGGGGGTGTCAGTCGACAGCTGACTGACCATGAGCCAGCAGTGTGCCCAGAAGGCCAATGGCATCCTGGCTTGTGTCAGAAATGGTATGACCAGCAGGTCCAAGGAGGTGATTCTCCCTCTGTACTCAGCACTGGTGAGGCCGCTCCTTGAATCCTGCGTTCAGTTCTGGACCTCTCAGCAAGGATGTTGAGGTTCTGGAGCGAGTCAAGAGAAGAGCCACGAAGCCGGTGAAGGGACTGGAGGACAGGCCCTATGAGGAGCAGCTGAGAGAGCTGGGGTTGTTTAGCCTGGAGAAGAGGAGGCTGAGAGGAGACCTCATTGTTCTCTGCAACTACCTGAAGGGAGGATGCAGAGAGGAGGGAGCTGGGCTCTTCTCCCAAGGGACAGGGGACAGGACAAGAGGGAATGACCTCAAGCTCCACCAGGGGACATTTAGGCTGGAGATTAGGAGGAAGTTTTTCACACAGGGGGTCATTGGGCAGCGTCAGAGGCTGCCCAGGGAGGGGATTGACTTGCCTTCCCTGGAGGTGTTTAAGGCACAGGTGGATGAGGTCTTGAGGTACTCGGTTTAGCATTTGATAGGAAGGGTTGGACTAGAAGATCCGATGGGTCCCTTCCAACCTGGTTGTTCTATGATTCTGTGATAATGTCCAGGCTGAGAAGAACAATAAAACGGTCACAGAGAAGCTAACTATAACAGCAGACTCCAGACATAAGAGGAAAGGCTCTGAAACTCCTACATTTCCATCAAGGACAGAGACAGCCTGTGCTTCTATCGGCTGAGTTGCGGCCCTTCCTCTCACAGAACTAACTCGATATGACCACTGCCGCGACATCATTAGTCAGGCTCCAGTTTCAGGGGCCGTGAATCCCAGGCACATACAAAAAGCAAGTCAGCTCGGGCCCCGTGCCTCTGAGTTACAGAGCGCTGGGCCAGGTAGGAGGAGAGGGGAAGAAAATGCCCTAAAGCTCTACTACTTCAGACATCTTGAAGATATCAACACACAGACTTTTTCCACAGCAGTTCTCTGAGCAGAAGCTTAGAGGAACATTTCAGCCTAAGAGTGTTATAAAGCTACATGTATACGTAAAAAAGAGCTGACTAGTTTGAAAGGCACAAGGAGCCCTACAGACAGGCAGAGGATTATAGAAAAGGGCAGGGACTAGCACAAAGATTCAGAAACAGTAAGAGGAGTAAAGGGGAGCGTCAAGATACAGAGTGAATGTAGAAGCTGGAACAGCAACAGTGAGCAATACAAAGGGATAGAGAAAGAAAAAGAGAGATGGAAAGAGAGAAAAAAAGAGAGAAAGAAAAGCAAAGCATTTTCAGGTGCAGAGAAAGAACAAACTGCAAGGATCAAACCAGTGAAATTGTAGGGGGAAAGAATGAGAAATACAGAATAGGACAAAGATGGAAAAGAAAAAAAAAAAAAAGCGTGGGCAGAGAACAGATGCTGAAGACTGGGAAAAGGAGAGAAAAGAGCACAGAGAAATAAAAGGGCAGGGTTATAGGGATCCCAGGAGACAAAAATTGTAGCAGCAGCACAATAAATGAAAGGAACCAAAAAGTCCACCTTTAAAAAGTTTGCTATCTCCTCCCATCACTGTCGCAACAAGCAGCAGAGCAGGGAAAGCACACATACTATTATTTCTCATAAGGATGCTTTCAGGCATAGTAACAGCAGGGCTCTTGCCGAGAATGTAAAGGAGAGTCAATCAAATGCAGCTGCTCCCCAGACCATATTTATACCTTTGAGAGAGTTCGCCCCACCCCATTCACAGGTGATGCTTGTGAAGGCCCAGGGTGTATATAAGCCCCAGGCCTTGCCTGGGGAGGTCATTCAGCCTCTGGTTTCCCTTGAGATTGGAGCTCTGCTGGTGTTTTAACTCCTTGTGTCGGATGAGGGCTGGAATGGTAAGGGTATTTTTTTTGGTTTTTAATAGCACTTTGTCTGTGAGGCAACTTGTTGCTATTCTTCATTCTGGGCAGGGGGGTGGGGGATGGTGATGCATTCATCCTAGAGTATCTCCAGTTTGTTGCTGGCAGCATATGGGGGATAAAAATTTGTTAGCTAGGGCACTGCTTTTCTTGAATTGAGCTCCTAAAGCCTGCGGCCGTCTCATATTTTGATGCTGTACTTTTCTGTTTCTTTTTTTCTTGTAGATGCTGAAGAGGGAGCCGGTGACTGCACGATTATTTCCATAAGCAGACCTGACTTGAGCAGCTTTGGCCAAGGAGAGCTTCAGCGGTGGCCTTCTGCAAGCTGAGTTGAGGGGACAGAGTCAATAAGCGGGAGGTGGCTTGGGGATAGCAGCCCTAGGCGTGGTGGGTGAGGAGGGTAGTTTCTGCTAGTCTCTGGAGCCACGGAGGGGGATAACCAAAACAGCGTGGGAGAAGCCATCGGAGCAGTAGCCGAGGGGGTTGAATGCTGAGGAAGCAGAGCTTAATGTTTGAGTTTGGTTGCAGACTAGCTTGGCTTGGCTGTGCTCTGCAGTCGAGGCAGTGTGAGCAAAAGCAGGCAAGAGGTTTGGAATTCTTTGGTCATTGCAGAGAGTCAGGGACTGGGCTAGTAACATTGTGGGGAAAATGAAAAAAAAAAAAAAACACCCGCAGACTGGGAAAAAGATGAAAAAGGAAAAAAGAACTATGGACACAAGACAGATACTAAAGACCGGGGGGAAGCGGGGCGGGGTGGGGAGAAAGAGAAAACAACACAGAAAAATAAGAGTATGGTTATAGGGATGCCAGAAAATAAAAATTGTATTGCAGTACAGTAAATGAAAGGAACCGAAAAGTCTAGCTCTAAGATCTTTGCTATCTAGTCACCTCACCGTCACGAGAAGCGGCATCGCAATGAAAGCTTGCATACTGTTATTTCTGATAAGAATGCTTTTGGGCATAATAACGGCATAGTTCTTAGCAAAAATGTAAGGTATAGTCAGTAAAACACAGGTGCTCCCCATTTCCTATTTATACCTTTGAGATAGTTCACCCCACCCCCTTCACAGGTGATGTGCATGAAGGCCCAGGGTGTATATAAGCCCCAGGCCTTGCCCACAGAGTTCATTCGGCCTCTGGCTTCCCTCGAGGTCAGAGCTCTGCCGCCGCTTTACCTTCTTGCGGCCGATGAGGGTGTGCTGGAAAGGTAAGCTTATTTTTTTTTTCTTTTACAGTGCTTTGTCTTTGTTTAGCATTTCTGGTTATGGGGTCAGTTCTGGGTGTTCCTCATTCTGTGGGGTCGATGTTTTTATCCTAGAATCTCTGCAGTTTGTAGTTGGCTCCTTACGGGACATAACAATTTAGATTTTAGTACACTTGCCTAGAGGAGTAAGTCGATTCCGTGGGTCGGTAGATGATGCAAGGGACCAGGGGAACCCTGGGAAAGGCTGAGAAGTACAGCTCTCGAGGAATATCAGCTCATAAGGGTCAAGGGATTAAAATATAGTGCAGGTTCTGTTAGGAAAAACCAGAGTTCTTTGTCTGATTTTTCAGGGGTGCGGAAGGACTTTAATGGTTTAGAACTGGGAAAGGAAGATAGCTTCATCAGACTTTCTCGGATCGGTTTGGCGGTCAGATGCAAGCGTCATTCAGGTTTCTGTCGTTCCAGTCTCTCTGCAGCCAGTAGGAGGTAACGATGCGATTGAGACACAGATTCAGACACGAGGTATGGATTATTTGGACTCTCGTGTGGCAATTGCCAGTTTGCATATCAGAGGAATTTGATCTCGAGAAGTTTCGGTCGCCTTAAAAATGTAATCTCTGGGACTGAGATCTCTGCTCCCTCGTCCCTTCTACTTATTGCATTGTTCGAGTGACTTATTTGCACCCATCCCGTCTTCATCTGTCTGAATATCGGATACTTTGCTACTTGAAAGTATGGATTTGCTGCCTATCTGCAGCGCAGGATTCCGTCCTTGTCTTCCACTGTATTTCTCAGGGAAGAGGACGGTCATCGTTTTGCCTCGTAACAGTTAACAGCTGAGCGATCATTCCTCATCCGGTCTGTGGGCACACGAGCCTCCCTCGTTTAGAAGAGCTTGGGATTTTTCCAAACTTACCGGGGAGATTTGCTCTATTATCGCTCACAGCGGTCGGAACCTCGTTCCTGTTATCCATTGTGTGGATTTTTATGTTCATAGACTTTCCAGTTTAGGTCTTAAAGGAGTCAGTTCCCACCGTTGTGAACTTTTCATCGGCTGCTTGCCTTTGTCCTTCCAGTGTCCATTACTGTCTGGTAAGTGTTCTGATTTTTTAGGTCTTCTGTGTCGATTCTTTTTGAGAACCGGTAAAGGTTGTAATTTTTCAAGTTCTTTTTGTTTACTGCTGTAACTAAAGTCTAGTAAAATTCCTAGAATTTTGATCCGCACAGCTCATCTGTCTTTTGTCCCGGCTATCGGCACTACTATGTTCCTGTAACGGGAGCGGCGGAGAGAAGAGGTAAGCGGACCGTGTGGCATTTTGGCGTGCCTGTGAGGTAGTTGGGCTCACTCTTAAGGGGCTGGCGGCGAGGAGGAAACTAAGTATGTCTCGAAGAGTAAAGTAGTAGCATTTGTTATCTCGATTATGTACGGAACCTTTGGTTTGGCAGGTGCCCTGACAGTTTTGCAGCGGGTTTAGTACAAGATGTCGGCAGTGAGCAGTGTGATGCTGACTTAGCACTCTGTTTGCTGTCTCTTTTTTTTTTTTTTTGTGTGTGTGTATTATAGTCCAGGACAATGTGACAGTGCAGGATTTTTCCAGTTACTTGATGCAGTTAGAGGTTTTTTGCCTGGGATGGCTTTGGGTCCTCGGTCCTCAGGAAGTTAAGAGGGCTGTGGTTTTTGCCGGGAAGAGGGCAGAATGTCGAGAGCAGCAAGGAGGAGATTTAGCGTAGGGTAGAAGGTTGCGCGGGGAGAGTTTGCCTCGTTACAGATTTGGAGAAGGGTTTAATTTTCAGCCCCAAGCTAGCGTGCGCCAGGCAGGGCAGTTCCAGCCTGTATCTGTCTTTCAGGACCCTTATAAAGGCCACAAGACCCTTCTAATGCCCCTCAGAACCTTTCTAAAGGCCCTCAGACCATTCTAGTGCCCCTCAGGGCATTTATAAAGGTTCCCAGACCTTTCTAGAGCCTGTCAGGACCCTTATAAAGGCCCCCAGACCCCTCTAGAGCACCTCAGAACACTTCTAAAGGCCTGCAGACCATTCTAATGCCTGTCAGGGCCTTTATAAAGGTCCCCAGACCCTTCTACTGCCCCTCAGGAGCATTCTAAAGGCCCCCAGACCCTTCTAATGCCCCACAGGGCCTTTCTAAAGGTCCCCAGACCCTTCTAGAGCCCCTCAAGATCCTTCTAAAGGCCCCCAGACCCTTATAGAGCCCCTCAGGACCAATCTAAAGTCCCCCAGACCCTGCTAATTCCCCTCAGGGCTTTTATAAGGGCACCCATACCCTTCTAATGCCCCTCAGGACATTTCTAAAGGCCCCCAGACCCTTCTAGAGACCCTCAGGACATTTCTAAAGGCACCCAGACCCTTGTAATGCCACTCAGGGCCTTTCTAAAGGCCGCGAGACCCTTATAATCCCCCTGAGGGCCTTTAAAAAGGCCCCCAGACCCTTCTGGACCCCCTCAGGACGCTTCTAATAGCCCCCAGACCCTTCTAGAGCCCCTCAGGGCCTTTCTAAAGGCCTCCACACCCTTCTAATGACCCTCAAGACCCATGTAAAGGCCCCCAGACCCTTCTAGATTGCCTCAGGACCCATCTAAAAGCCCCCAGACCCTTCTAATGCCTTTCAGGACCCTTATGAAGAACACAAGACCCTTCTAATGCCCCTCAGGACCTATCTAAAGGCATTCAGACCATTCTAATGCCCCTAAGGACCCTTCTAAAGGCCCCTAGACCCTTCTAATGCCCCTCAGGGCCTTTCTAAAGTACCCCAGACATTTCTAGAACCTCTCAGGGCCTTTCTATATGACCCCAGACCCTTGTAATGCCCATCAGGGCTTTTCTAAAGTCCCCCATACCCTTCTAATGCCCCTCAGGACATTTCTAAAGGCCCCCAGACCCTTCTAGAGCCTCTCAGGACATTTCTAAAGGCACCCAGACCCTTCTAATGCCACTCAGGGCCATTCTAAAGGCCGCGAGACCCTTATAATCCCCCTGAGGGCCTTTAAAAAGGCCCCCAGACCCTTCTGGACCCCCTCAGGACGCTTCTAATAGCCCCCAGACCGTTCTAGAGCCCCTCAGGGCCAATCTAAAGGCCTCCACACCCTTCTAATGACCCTCAAGACCCATGTAAAGGCCCCAAGACCCTTCTAGATTGCCTCAGGACCCATCTAAAAGCCCCCAGACCCTTCTAATGCCTTTCAGGGCCTTTCTAAAGGCCTCCACAACCTTCTAATGACCTAAAGACCCATGTAAAGGCCCCTAGACCCTTCTAGATTGCCTCAGGACCCATCTAAAAGCCCCCAGACCCTTCTAATGCCTTTCAGGGCCTTTCTAAAGGCCTCCACACCCTTCTAATGACCCTCAAGACCCATGTAAAGGCCCCAAGACCCTTCTAGATTGCCTCAGGACCCATCTAAAAGCCCCCAGACCCTTCTAATGCCTTTCAGGGCCTTTCTAAAGGCCTCCACAACCTTCTAATGACCTAAAGACCCATGTAAAGGCCCCTAGACCCTTCTAGATTGCCTCAGGACCCATCTAAAAGCCCCCAGACCCTTCTAATGCCTTTCAGGACCCTTATGAAGGCCACAAGACCCTTCTAATGCCCCTCAGGACCTTTCTAAAGGGCCTCAGACCCTTTTAGTGCCCCTCAGGGCATTTATAAAGGTTCCCAGACCCTTCTAGAGCCTGTCAGGACCCTTATAAAGGCCCCCAGACCATTCTAGAGCACCTCAGGACACTTCTAAAGGCCCGCAGACCATTCTAATGCCCGTCAGGGCCTTTCTAAAGGTCCCAAGACCCTTCTACTGCCCCTCAGGAGCATTCTAAAGGCCCCCGGACCCTTCTAATGCCCCTCAGGACATTTCTAAAGGCACCCAGACCCTTATAATGCCACTCAGGGCCTTTCTAAAGGCCGCGAGACCCTTATAATCCCCCTGAGGGCCTTTAAAAAGGCCCCCAGACCCTTCTGGACCCCCTCAGGACGCCTCTAATAGCCGCCAGACCCTTCTAGAGCCCCTCAGGGCCTTTCTAAAGGCCTCCACACCCTTCTAATGACCCTCAAGACCCATGTAAAGGCCCCCAGACCCTTCTAGATTGCCTCAGGACCAATCTAAAACCCCCAGACCCTTCTAATGCCTTTCAGGGCCTTTCTAAAGGCCTCCACACCCTTCTAATGACCCTCAAGACCCATGTAAAGGCCCCTAGACCCTTCTAGATTGCCTCAGGACCCATCTAAAAGCCCCCAGACCCTTCTAATGCCTTTCAGGGCCTTTCTAAAGGCCTCCACAACCTTCTAATGACCCTCAAGACCCATGTAAAGGCCCCTAGACCCTTCTAGATTGCCTCAGGACCCATCTAAAAGCCCCCAGACCCTTCTAATGCCTTTCAGGACCCTTATGAAGGACACAAGATCCTTCTAATGCCCCTCAGGACCTTTCTAAAGGCCCTCAGACCCTTCTAGTGCCCCTCAGGGCATTTATAAAGGTTCCCAGACCTTTCTAGAGCCTGTCAGGACCCTTCTAAAGGCCCCCAGACGATTCTAGAGCCCCTCAGGACACTTCTAAAGGCCTCCACACCCTTCTAATGACCCTCAAGACCCATGTAAAGGCCCCCAGACCCTTCTAGATTGCCTCAGGACCAATCTAAAACTCCCAGACCCTTCTAATGCCTTTCAGGGCCTTTCTAAAGGCCTCCACAACCTTCTAATGACCCTCAAGACCCATGTAAAGGCCCCTAGACCCTTCTAGATTGCCTCAGGACCCATCTAAAAGCCCCCAGACCATTCTAATGCCCGTCAGGGCCTTTCTAAAGGTCCCAAGACCCTTCTACTGCCCCTCAGGAGCATTCTAAAGGCCCCCAGACCCTTCTAGAGCCCCTCAGGACATTTCTAAAGGCACCCAGACCCTTCTAATGCCACTCAGGGCCTTTCTAAAGGCCGCGAGACCCTTATAATCCCCCTGAGGGCCTTTAAAAAGGCCCCCAGACCCTTCTGGACCCTTTCAGGACGCTTCTAATAGCCCCCAGACCGTTCTAGAGCCCCTCAGGGCCATTCTAAAGGCCTCCACACCCTTCTAATGACCCTCAAGACCCATGTAAAGGCCCCCAGACCCTTCTAGATTGCCTCAGGACCCATCTAAAAGCCCCCAGACCCTTCTAATGCCTTTCAGGGCCTTTCTAAAGGCCTCCACAACCTTCTAATGACCTCAAGACCCATGTAAAGGCCCCTAGACCCTTCTAGATTGCCTCAGGACCCATCTAAAAGCCCCCAGACACTTCTAATGCCTTTCAGGACCCTTATGAAGGCCACAAGACCCTTCTAATGCCCCTCAGGACCTTTCTAAAGAGCCTCAGACCCTTTTAGTGCCCCTCAGGGCATTTATAAGGGTTCCCAGACCCTTCTAGAGCCTGTCAGGACCCTTATAAATGCCCCCAGACCATTCTAGAGCACCTCAGGACACTTCTAAAGGCCCGCAGACCATTCTAATGCCCGTCAGGGCCTTTCTAAAGGTCCCCAGACCCTTCTACTGCCCCTCAGGAGCATTCTAAAGGCCCCCGGACCCTTCTAATGCCCCTCAGGACATTTCTAAAGGCACCCAGACCCTTCTAATGCCACTCAGGGCCTTTCTAAAGGCCGCGAGACCCTTATAATCCACCTGAGGGCCTTTAAAAAGGCCCCCAGACCCTTCTGGACCCCCTCAGGACGCCTCTAATAGCCGCCAGACCCTTCTAGAGCCCCTCAGGGCCTTTCTAAAGGCCTCCACACTCTTCTAATGACCCTCAAGACCCATGTAAAGGCCCCCAGACCCTTCTAGATTGCCTCAGGACCCATCTAAAAGCCCCCAGACCCTTCTAATGCCTTTCAGGGCCTTTCTAAATGCCTCCACACCCTTCTAATGACCCTCAAGACACATGTAAAGGCCCCCAGACCCTTCTAGATTGCCTCAGGACCCATCTAAAAGCCCCCAGACCCTTCTAATGCCTTTCAGGGCCTTTCTAAATGCCTCCACACCCTTCTAATGATCCTCAAAACACATGTAAAGGCCCCCAGACCCTTCTAGATTGCCTCAGGACCCATCCAAAAGCCCCCAGACCCTTCTAATGCCTTTCAGGACCCTTATGAAGGCCACAAGACCCTTCTAATGCCCCTCAGGACCTTTCTAAAGGCCCTCAGACCCTTCTAGTGCCCCTCAGGGCATTTATAAAGGTTCCCAGACCCTTCTAGAGCATGTCAGGACCATTATAAAGGCCGCCAGACCGTTCTAGAGCTCCTCAGGACACTTCTAAAGGCCCGCAGACCATTCTAATGCACGTCAGGGCCTTTATAAAGGTCCCAAGACCCTTCTACTGCCCCTCAGGAGCATCCTAAAGGCCCTCAGACCCTTCTAATGCCCCACAGGGCCTTTCTAAAGGTCCCCAGACCCTTCTAGAGCCCCTGAAGACCCTTCTAAAGGCCCCCAGACCTTTATAGAGCCCATCAGGACCCTTCTAAATACCCCCAGACCCTGCTAATTCCCCTCAGGGCTTTTATGAGGGCACCCAGACCTTTCTAATGCCCCTCAGGACATTTCTAAAGGCCCCCAGAACCTTCTAGAGCCCCTCAGGACACTTCTAAAGGCCCGCAGACCATTCTAATGCCCGTCAGGGCCTTTCTAAAGGTCCCCAGACCCTTCTACTGCCACTCAGGAGCATTCTAAAGGCCCCCAGACCCTTCTAATGCCCCACAGGGCCTTTCTAAAGGTCCCCAGACCATTCTAGAGCCCCTGAAGACCCTTCTAAAGGCCCCCAGACCATTCTAATGCCCCTCAGGGCCTTTCTAAAGTACCCCAGACACTTCTAGAACCTCTCAGGGCCTTTCTATATGACCCCAGACCCTTCTAATGCCACTCAGGGCCTTTCTAAAGGCCGCGAGACCCTTATAATCCCCCAGAGGGCCTTTAAAAAGGCCCCCAGACCCTTCTGGACCCCTTCAGGACGCTTCTAATAGCCCCCAGACCCTTCTAGAGCCTCTCAGGGTCTTTCTAAAGGCCTCCACACCCTTCTAATGACCCTCAAGACCCATGTAAAGGCCCCCAGACCCTTCTAGATTGCCTCAGGACCCATCTAAAAGCCCCCAGACACTTCTAATGCCTTTCAGGACCCTTATCAATGCCACAAGACCCTTCTAATGCCCCTCAGGACCTTTCTAAAGGCCCTCAGACCCTTCTAATGCCCCTCAGGGCATTTATAAAGGTTCCCAGACCCTTCTAGAGCCCGTCAGGACGCTTATAAAGGTCCCCAGACCTTTCTACTGCCCCTCAGGAGCATTCTAAAGGCCCCCAGACCCTTCTAATGCTCCACAGGGCCTTTCTAAATGCCCCCATACCCTTCTAATGCCCCTCAGGTCATTTCTAAAGGCACCCAGACCCTTCTAATGCCACTCAGGGCCTTTCTAAGGGCCGCGAGACCCTTATAATCCCCCTGAGGGCCTTTAAAAAGGCCCCCAGACCCTTCTGGACCCCCTCAGGATGCATCTAATAGCCCCCAGACCCTTCTAGAGCCCCTCAGACCGTTTCTGAAGGCCTCCACACCCTTCTAATGACCCTCAAGACCCATGTAAAGGCCCCCAGACCCTTCTAGATTGCCTCAGGACCAATCTAAAAGCACCCAGACCCTTCTAATGCCTTTCAGGGCCTTTCTAAATGCCTCCACACCCTTCTAATGACCCTCAAGACCCATGTAAAGGCCCCCAGACCCTTCTAGATTGCCTCAGGACCCATCTAAAAGCCCCCAGACCCTTCCAATACCTTTCAGGACCCTTATGAAGGCCACAAGACCCTTCTAATGCCCCTCAGGGCCTTTCTAAAGGCCCCCATACCCTTGTAATGCCCCTCACGTCATTTCTAAAGGCACCCAGACCCTTCTAATGCCACTCAGGGCCTTTCTAAAGGCCGCGAGACCCTTATAATCCCCCTGAGGGCCTTTAAAAAGGCCCCCAGACCCTTCTGGACCCCCTCAGGACGCTTCTAATAGCCCCCAGACCCTTCTAGAGCCCCTCAGCGCCTTTCTAAAGGCCTCCACACCCTTCTAATGACCCTCAAGACCCATGTAAAGGCCCCTAGACCCTTCTAGATTGCCTCAGGACCCATCTAAAAGCCCCCAGACCCTTCTAATGCCTTTCAGGACCCTTATGAAGGCCACAAGACCCTTCTAATGCCCCTCAGGGCCTTTATAAAGGCCCTCAGACCCTTCTAGTGCCCCTCAGGGCATTTATAAAGGTCCCCAGACCCTTCTACTGCCCTTCAGGAGCATTCTAACGGCCCCCAGACCCTTCTAATGCCCCACAGGGCCTTTCTAAAGGTCCCCAGACCCTTCTAGAGCCCCTGAAGACCCTTCTACAGGCCCCCAGACCCTTATAGAGCCCCTCAGGACCCTTCTAAAGGCCCCCAGACCCTGCTAATTCCCCTCGGCTTTCATAAGGGCACCCAGACCCTTCTAATGCCCCTCAGGACCCTTATAAAGGCACCCAGACCCTTCTAGAGCCTCTCAGGACAGTTTTAAATGCCTCCAGACCTTTCTAGACCCCCTCAGGACCATTCTAAAGGCCCCCATACCCTTCTAATGCCCCTCAGGGCCTTTCTAAAGGCTCCCATAGCCTTCTAATGCCCCTCAGGTCATTTCTAAAGTCCCCCAGACCATTCTGGACCCCCTCAGGACGCTTCTAATAGCCCCCAGACCCTTCTAGAGCCCCTCAAGGCCTTTCTAAAGGCATCCACACCCTTCTAATGACCCTCAAGACCCAGGTAAAGGCCCCCAGACCCTTCTAGATTGACTGAGGACCCATCAAAAAGCCCCCAGACCCTTCTAATGCCTTTCAGGGCCTTTCTAAAGGCCTCCACACCCTTCTAATGACCCTCAAGACCCATGTAAAGGCCCCTAGACCCTTCTAGATTGCCTCAGGACCCATCTAAAAGCCCCCAGACCCTTCTAATGCCTTTCAGGACCCTTATGAAGGCCACAAGACCCTTCTAATGCCCCTCAGGACCTTTCTAAAGGCCCTCAGACCCTTCTAATGCACCTTAGGGCATTTATAAAGGTTTCCAGACTCTTCTAGAGCATGTCAGGACCCTTATAAAGGCCCCCAGACCCTTCTACTGCCCCTCAGGACACTTCTAAAGGCCCGCAGACCATTCTAATGCCCCACAGGGCCTTTCTAAAGGTCCCCAGACCCTTCTAGAGCCCCTGAAGACCCTTCTAAACGCCCCCAGACCCTTATAGAGCCCCTCAGGATCCTTCTAAAGGCCCCCAGACCCTGCTAATTCCTTTCAGTGCTTTTATAATGGCACCCAGACCCTTCTAATGCCCCTCAGGACCCTTATAAAGGCACCCAGACCCTTCTAGAGCCTCTCAGGACAGTTTTAAATGCCTCCAGACCATTCTAGACCCCCTCAGGACCATTCTAAAGGCCCCCAGACCCTTCTAATGCCCATCAGGGCCTTTCTAAAGGCCCCCATACCCTTCTAATGCCCCTCAGGTCATTTCTAAAGGCACCCAGACCCTTCTAATGCCACTCAGGGCTT
The DNA here is from genome assembly GCA_033558105.1 of Coccyzus lansbergi. Classification (NCBI taxonomy): domain Eukaryota; kingdom Metazoa; phylum Chordata; class Aves; order Cuculiformes; family Coccyzidae; genus Coccyzus; species Coccyzus lansbergi. The sequence continues at coordinate 221,706 of JAUMJK010001975.1, read as the reverse complement.
TTCTAAAGGCCGCGAGACCCTTATAATCCCCATAAGGGCCTCTAAAAAGGCCCCCAGACCCTTCTAGACCCCTTCAGGACGCTTCTAATAGCCCCCAGACCCTTCTAGAGCCCCTCAGGGCCTTTCTAAAGGCCTCCACACCCTTCTAATGACCCTCAAGACCCATGTAAAGGCCCCCAGACCCTTCTAGATTGCCTCAGGACCCATCTAAAAGCACCCAGACCCTTCTAATGCCTTTCAGGGCCTTTCTAAAGACACCACACCCTTCTAATGACCCTCAAGACCCATGTAAAGGCCCCCAGACCCTTCTAGATTGCCTCAGGACCCATCTAAAAGCCCCCAGACCCTTCTAATGCATTTCAGGACCCTTATCAAGGCCACAAGACCATTCTAATGCCCCTCAGGACCTTTCTAAAGGCCCTCAGACCCTTCTAATGCCCCTCAGGGCATTTATAAACGTTCCCAGACCCATCTACTGCCGCTCAGGAGCATTCTGAAGGCCCCCAGACCCTTCTAATGCCCCACAGGGCCTTTCTAAAGGTCCCCAGACCCTTCTAGAGCCCCTGAAGACCCTTCTAAAGGCCCCCAGACCCTTCTAATGCCTTTCAGGGCCTTTCTAAAGGCCTCCACACCCTTCTAATGACCCTCAAGACCCATGTAAAGGCCCCTAGACCCTTCTAGATTGCCTCAGGACCCATCTAAAAGCCCCCAGACGCTTCTAATGCGTTTCAGGACCCTTATGAAGGCCACAAGACCCTTCTAATGCCCCTCAGGACATTTCTAAAGGCCCTCAGACCCTTCTAATGCCCCTCAGGGCATTTATAAAGGTTCCCAGACCCTTCTAGAGCCTGCCAGGACCCTTATAAAGGCCCCCAGACCATTCTAGAGCCCCTCAGGACACTTCTAAAGGCCTGCAGACCATTCTAATGCCCGTCAGGGCCTTATAAAGGTCCCCAGACCCTTCTACTGCCCATCAGGAGCATTCTAAAGGCCTCCAGACCCTTCTAATGCCCCACAGGGCCTTTCTAAAGGTCCTCAGACCCTTCTAGAGCCCCTGAAGACCCTTCTAAAGGCACCCAGACCCTTCTACTGCCCCTCAGGACCCTTCTAAAGGCCCCCAGACCCTTCTAATGCCCTACAGGGTCTTTCTAAAGGTCCACAGACCCTTCTAGAGCCCCTGAAGACCCTTCTAAAGTCCCCCAGACCCTGCTAATTCCTCTCAGGGCTTTTATAAGGGCACCGAGACCCTTCTAATGCCCCTCAGGACCATTCTAAAGGCCCCCAGACCCTTCTAATGCCCCTCAGGGCCTTTCTAAATGCCCCCATACCCTTGTAATTCCCCTCACGTCATTTCTAAAGGCACCCAGACCCTTCTAATACCCCTCAGCGCCTTTCTAAGGGCCTCCACACCCTTCTAAGGACCCTCAAGACCCATGTAAAGGCCCCTAGACCCTTCTAGATTGCCTCAGGACCCATCTAAAAGCCCAAGACCCTTCTAATGCATTTCAGGACCCCTATGAAGGCCACAAGACCCTTCTAATGCCCCTCAGGACCTTTATAAAGGCCCTCAGACCCTTCTAATGCCACTCAGGGCATTTATAAAGGTCCCAAGACCCTTCTACTGCCCCTCAGGAGCATTCCAAAGGCCCCCAGACCCTTCTAATGCCCCAGAGGGCCTTTCTAAAGGTCCCCAGACCCTTCTAGAGCCCTTGAAGACCCTTCTAAAAGCCCCCAGACCCTTCTAGAGCCCCTCAGGGCCTTTCTAAAGGCCTCCACAACCTTCTAATGACCCTCAAGACCCATGTAAAGGCCCCCAGACCCTTCTAGATTGCCTCAGGACCCATCTAAAAGCCCCCAGACCATTCTAATGCCTTTCAGGACCCTTATGAAGGCAACAAGACCCTTCTAGAGCCCCTCAGGACCTTTCTAAAGGCCCTCAGACCCTTCTAATGCCCCTCAGGGCATTTGTAAAGGTTCCCAGACCCTTCTAGAGCCCGTCAGGACACTTATAAAGGTCCCCAGACCCTTCTACTGCCCCTCAGGAGCATTCTAAAGGCCCCCAGACCCTTCTAATGCCCCTCAGGGCCTTTCTAAAGTACCCCAGACACTTCTAGAACCTCTCAGGGCCTTTCTATATGACCCCAGACCCTTGTAATGCCACTCAGGGCCTTTCTAAAAGCCGCGAGACCCTTATAATCCCCCTGAGGGCCTTTAGAAAGGCCCCCAGACCCTTCTGGACCCCCTCAGGACGCTTCTAATAGCGCCCAGACCCTTCTAGAGCCCCTCAGCGCCTTTCTAAAGGCCTCCACACCCTTCGAATGACCCTGAAGACCCATGTAAAGGCCCCTAGACCCTTCTAGATTGCCTCAGGACCCATCTAAAAGCCCCCAGACCCTTCTAATGCCTTTCAGGACCCTTATGAAGGCAACAAGACCCTTCTAATGCACCTCAGGACCTTTCTAAAGGCCCGCAGACCATTCTAATGCCCGTCAGGGCCTTTATAAAGGTCCCCGGACCCTTCTACTGCCCCTCAGGAGCATTCTAAAGGCCCCCAGACCCTTCTAATGCCCCACAGGGCCTTTCTAAAGGTCCCCAGACCCTTCTAGAGCCCCTGAAGACCATTCTAAAGGCCGCCAGACCCTTATAGAGCCCCTCAGGACCCTTCTAAAGGCCCCCAGACCCTGCTAATTCCCCTCAGGTCTTTCATAAGGGCACCCAGACCCTTCTAATGCCCCTCAGGACCCTTATAAAGGCACCCAGACCCTTCTAGAGCCTCTCAGGACAGTTTTAAATGCCTCCAGACCTTTCTAGACCCCCTCAGGACCATTCTAAAGGCCCCCAGACCCTTCTAATGCCCCTCAGGTCCTTTCTAAAGGCCCCCATACCCTTCTAATGCCCCTAAGGTCATTTCTAAAGGCCCCCGGACCATTCTGGACCCCCTCAGGACGCTTCTAATAGCCCCCAGACCCTTCTAGAGCCACTGAGGGCCTTTCTAAAGGCCCCCAGACCCTTCTAATGCCCCTCAGGACTTTTCTAAAGGCCCTCAGACCCTTCTAATGCCCCTCAGGGCATTTATAAAGGTTCCCAGACTCTTCTAGAGCATGTCAGGACCCTTATAAAGGCCCCCAGACCATTCTAGAGCCCCTCAGGACACTTCTAAAGGCCCGCAGACCATTCTAATGCCCGTCAGGGCCTTATAAAGGTCCCCAGACCCTTCTACTGCCCCTCAGGAGCATTCTAAAGGCCCCCAGACCCTTCTAATGCCCCACAGGGCCTTTCTAAAGGTCCCCAGACCCTTCTAGAGCCCCTGAAGACCCTTCTAAAGGCCCCCAGACCCTTATAGAGCCCCTCAGGACCCTTCTAAAGGCCCCCAGACCCTGCTAATTCCTTTCAGTGCTTTTATAATGGAACCCAGACCCTTCTAATGCCCCTCAGGACCCTTATAAAGGCACCCAGACCCTTCTAGAGCCTCTCAGGACAGTTTTAAATGCCTCCAGACCCTTCTAGACCCCCTCAGGACCATTCTAAAGGCCCCCATACCCTTCTAATGCCCCTCAGGTCATTTCTAAAGGCACCCAGACCCTTCTAATGCCACTCAGGGCTTTTCTAAAGGCTGCGAGACCCTTATAATCTCCCTGAGGGCCTTTAAAAAGGCCCCCAGACCCTTCTAGACCCCCTCAGGACGCTTCTAATAGCCCCCAGACCCTTCTAGAGCCCCTCAGGGCCTTTCTAAAGGCCTCCACACCCTTCTAATGACCCTCAAGACCCATGTAAAGGCCCCCAGACCCTTCTAGATTGCCTCAGGACCCATCTAAAAGCACCCAGACACTTCTAATGCCTTTCAGGGCCTTTCTAAAGGACACCACACCCTTCTAATGACCCTCAAGACCCATGTAAAGGCCCCCAGACCCTTCTAGATTGCCTCAGGACCCATCTAAAAGCCCCCAGACCCTTCTAATGCATTTCAGGACCCTTATCAAGGCCACAAGACCCTTCTAATGCCCCTCAGGACCTTTCTAAAGGCCCTCAGACCATTCTAATGCCCCTCAGGGCATTTATAAAGGCCCCCAGACCCTTCTAATGCCCCACAGGGCCTTTCTAAAGGTCCCCAGACCCCTCTAGAGCCCCTGAAGGCCCTTCTAAAGGCCCCCAGACCCTTCTAGAGCCCATCAGGGCCTTTCTAAAGGCCTCCACACCCTTCTAATGATGCTCAGGACCCATGTAAAGGCCCCCAGACCCTTCTAGATTGCCTCAGGACCCATCTAAAAGCCCCCAGACCCTTCTAATGCCTTTCAGGGCCTTTCTAAAGGCCTCCACACCCTTCTAATGACCCTCAAGACCCATGTAAAGACCTCTAGACCCTTCTAGATTGCCTCAGGACCCATCTAAAAGCCCCCAGACCCTTCTAATGCCTTCCAGGACCCTTATGAAGGCCACAAGACCCTTCTAATGCCCCTCAGGACCTTTCTAAAGGCCCTCAGACCCTTCTAATGCTCCTCAGGGCATTTATAAAGGTTCCCAGACCCTTCTAGAGCACGTCAGGACACTTATAAAGGTCACCAGACCCTTCTACTGCCCCTCAGGAGCATTCTAAAAGCCCCTAGACCCTTTTAATGCCTCACAGGGTATTTCTAAAGGTCCCCAGACCCTTCTAGAGCCCCTGAAGACCCTTCTAAAGGCCCCCAGACCATTATAGAGTTCCCCAGGACCCTTCTAAAGTCCCCCAGACCCTGCTAATTGCCCTCAGGGCTTTTATAAGGGCACCCAGACCCTTATAATGCCCCTCAGGACCCTTATAAAGGCACCCAGACCCTTCTAGAGCCTCTCAGGACAGTTTTACATGCCTCCAGACCCTTCTATAACCCCTCAGGACCATTCTAAAGGCCCCCAGACCCTTCTAATGCCCCTCAGGGAATTTCTAAAGTACCCCAGACACTTCCAGAACCTCTCAGGGCCTTTCTATATGACCCCAGACCCTTGTAATGCCACTCAGGGCCTTTCTAAAGGCCGCGATACCCTTATATTCCCCCTGAGGGCCTTTAAAAAGGCCCCCAGACCCTTCTAGACCCCCTCAGGACGCTTCTAATAGCCCCCAGACCCTTCTAGAGCCCCTCAGGGCCTTTCTAAAGGCATCCACACCCTTCTAATGACCCTCAAGACCCATGTAAAGGCACCCAGACCCTTCTAGATTGCCTCAGGACCCATCTAAAAGCACCCAGACCCTTCTAGAGCCCCTCAGGGCCTTTCTAAAGGCCTCCACACCCTTCTAATGACCCTCAAGACCCATGTAAAGGCCCCTAGACCCTTCTAGATTGCCTCAGGACCCATCTAAAAGCCCCCAGACCCATCTAATGCCTTTCAGGACCCTTATGAAGGCCACAAGAACCTTCTAATGCCCCTCAGGACCTTTCTAAAGGCCCTTAGACCCTTCTAATGCCCCTCAGGGCATTTATAAAGGTTCCCAGACCCTTCTAATGCCCCACAGGGTCTTTCTAAAGGTCCCCAGACCCTTATAGAGCCCCTCAGGAGCATTCTAAATTCCCCCAGACCCTGCTAATTCCCCTCAGGGCTTTTATAAGGGCACCCAGACCCTTCTAAAGCCCCTCAGGACCCTTATAAAGGCACCCAGACCCTTCTAGAGCCTCTCAGGACAGTTTTAAATGCCTCCAGACCCTTCTAGAACCCCTCAGGACCATTCTAAAGGCCCCCAGACCCTTCTAATGCCCCTCAGGGCATTTATAAAGGTTCCCTGACCCATCTAGAGCCCGTCAGGACACTTATAAAGGCCCCCACACCATTCTAGAGCCCGTCAGGACACTTCTCAAGGCCCGCAGACCATTCTAATGCCAGTCAGGGCCTTTATAAAGGTCCCCAGACCCTTCTACTGCCCCTCAGGAGCATTCTAAAGGCCCCCAGACCCTTCTAATGCCACTCAGGGCCTTTCTAAAGGTCGCGAGACCCTTATAATCCCCCTGAGGGCCTTTAAAAAGGCCCCCAGACCCTTCTGGACCCCCTCAGGACGCTTCTAATAGCCCGCAGACCCTTCTAGAGCTCCTCAGGGCCTTTCTAAAGGCCTCCACACCCTTCTAATGACCCTCAAGACCCATGTAAATGCCCCCAGACCCTTATAGATTGCCTCAGGACCCATCTAAAAGACCCCAGACCCTTCTAATGCATTTCAGGGCCTTTCTAAAGGCCTCCACACCCTTCTAATGACCCTCAAGACCCATGTAAAGGCCCCTAGACCCTTCTAGATTGCCTCAGGACCCATCTAAAAGCCCCCAGACCCTTCTAATGCCTTTCAGGACCCTTATGAAGGCCACAAGACCCTTCTAATGCCCCTCAGGACCTTTCTAAAGGCCCTCAGACCCTTCTAATGCCCCTCAGGGCATTTATAAAGGTTCCCAGACCCTTCTACTGCCCCTCAGGAGCATTCTAAAGGCCCCCAGACCCTTCTAATGCACCACAGGGCCTTTCTAAAGGTCCCCAGACCCCTCTAGAGCCCCTGAAGACCCTTCTAAAGGCCCCCAGACCCTTCTAGAGCCCCTCAGGGCCTTTCTAAAGGCCTCCACACCCTTCTAATGACCCTCAAGACCCATGTAAAGGCCGCCAGACCCTTCTAGATTGCCTCAGGACCCATCTAAAAGCCCCCAGACCCTTCTAATGCCTTTCAGGACCCTTATGAAGGCCACAAGAACCTTCTAATGCCCCTCAGGACCTTTCTAAAGGCCCTCAGACCCTTCTAATGCCCCTCAGGGCATTTATAAAGCTTCCCAGACCCTTCTAGAGCCAGTCAGGACACTTATAAAGGTCCCCAGACCCTTATAGAGCCCCTCAGGAGCATTCTAAAGGCCCCCAGACCCTTCTAATGCCCCACAGGGCCTTTCTAAAGGTCCCCAGACCCTTCTAGAGCCCCTGAAGACCCTTCTAAGGGCCCCCAGACCCTTATAGAGCCCTTCAGGACCCTTCTAAAGTCCCCCAGACCCTGCTAATTCCCCTCAGGGCTTTTATAAGGGCACCCAGACCCTTCTAAAGCCCCTCAGGACCCTTATAAAGGCACCCAGACCCTTCTAGAGCCTCTCAGGACAGTTTTAAATGCCTCCAGACCCTTCTAGAACCCCTCAGGACCATTCTAAAGGCCCCCAGACCCTTCTAATGCCCCTCAGGGCATTTCTAAAGTACCCCAGACACTTCTAGAACCTCTCAGGGCCTTTCTATATGACCCCAGACCCTTGTAATGCCACTCAGGGCCTTTCTAAAAGCCACGAGACCCTTATAATCACCCTGAGGGCCTTTAAAAAGGCCCCCAGACCCTTCTGGACCCCCTCAGGACGCTTCTAATAGCCCCCAGACCCTTCTAGAGCTCCTCAGCGCCTTTCTAAAGGCCTCCACACCCTTCTAATGACCCTCAAGACCCATGTAAAGGCCCCTAGACCCTTCTAGATTGCCTCAGGACCCATCTAAAAGCCCCCAGACCCTTCTAATGCCTTTCAGGACCCTTATGAAGGCCACAAGACCCTTCTAATGCCCCTCAGGACCTTTCTAAAGGCCCTCAGACCCTTCTAATGCCCCTCAGGGCATTTATAAAGGTCCCCAGACCCTTCTACTGCCCCTCAGGAGCATTCTAAAGGCCCCCAGACCCTTCTAATGCCCCACAGGGCCTTTCTAAAGGTCCCCAGACCCTTCTAGAGCCCCTGAAGACCCTTCTAAAGGCACCCAGACCCTTCTAGAGCCTCTCAGGACAGTTTTAAATGCCTCCAGACCCTTCTAGAACCCCTCAGGACCATTCTAAAGGCCCCCAGACCCTTCTAATGCCCCTCAGGGCCTTTCTAAAGTACCCCAGACACTTCTAGAACCTCTCAGGGCCTTTCTATATGACCCCAGACCCTTGTAATGCCACTCAGGGCCTTTCTAAAAGCCGCGAGACCCTTATAATCCCCCTGAGGGCCTTTAAAAAGGCCCCCAGACCCTTCTGGACCCCCTCAGGACGCTTCTAATAGCCCCCAGACCCTTCTAGAGCCCCTCAGCGCCTTTCTAAAGGCCTCCACACCCTTCTAATGACCCTCCAGACCCATGTAAAGGCCCCCAGACCCTTCTAGATTGCCTCAGGACCCATCTAAAAGCCCCCAGACCCTTCTAATGCCCCCTCAGGACCCTTCTAAAGGCCCTCAGACCCTTCTAATGCCCCTCAAGACACATGTAAAGGCCCCTAGACCCTTCTAGATTGCCTCAGGACCAATCTAAAAGCCCCCAGACCCTTCTAATGCCTTTCAGGACCCTTATGAAGGCCACAAGACCCTTCTAATGCCCCTCAGGACCTTTCTAAAGGCCCTCAGACCCTTCTAATGCGCCTCAGGGCATTTATAAAGGTTCCCAGACCCTTTTAGAGCCCCTCAGGAGCATTCTAAAGGCCCCCAGACCCTTCTAATGCCCCACAGGGCCTTTCTAAAGGTCCCCAGACACTTCTAGAGCCCTTGAAGACCCTTCTAAAGGCCCCCAGACCCTTCTAGAGCCCCTCAGGGCCTTTCTAAAGGCCTCCACACCTTTCTAATGACCCTCAAGACCCATGTAAAGGCCCCTAGACCCTTCTAGATTGCCTCAGGACCCATCTAAAAGCCCCCAGACCCTTCTAATGCATTTCAGGACCCTTATCAAGGCCACAAGACCCTTCTAATGCCCCTCAGGACCTTTCTAAAGGCCCTCAGACCCTTCTAATGCCCCTCAGGGCATTTATAAAGGTCCCCAGACCCTTCTACTGCCCCTCAGGAGCATTCTAAAGGCCCCCAGACCCTTCTAATGCCCCACAGGGCCTTTCTAAAGGTCCCCAGACACTTCTAGAGCCCTTGAAGACCCTTCTAAAGGCCCCCAGACCCTTCTAATGCCTTTCAGGGCCTTTCTAAAGGCCTCAACACCCTTCTAATGACTCTCAAGACCCATGTAAAGGCCCCTAGACCCTTCTAGATTGCCTCAGGACCCATCTAAAATCCCCCAGACCCTTCTAATGCCTTTCAGGACCCTTATGAAGGCCACAAGAATCTTCTAATGCCCCTCAGGATTTTTCTAAAGGCCATTAGACCCTTCTAATGCCCCTCAGGGCATTTCTAAAGTACCCCAGACACTTCTAGAACCTCTCAGGGCCTTTCTATATGACCCCAGACCCTTGTAATGCCACTCAGGGCCTTTTTAAAAGCCTCTAGACCCTTATAATCCCACTGAGGGCCTTTGAAAAGGCCCCCAGACCAATCTGGACCCCCTCAGGACGCTTCTAATAGCCCCCAGACCCTTCTAGAGCCCCTCAGGGCCTTTCTAAAGGCCTCCACACCCTTCTAATGATCCTCAAGACCCATGTAAATGCCTCTAGACCCTTCTAGATTTGCTCAAGACCCACCTAAAAGACCCCAGACCCTTCTAATGCCTTTCAGGACCCTTATGAAGGCCACAAGACCCTTCAAATGCCCCTCAGGACCTTTCTAAAGGTCCCCAGACCCCTCTAGAGCCCCTCAGGGCCTTTATAAAGGCCTTCACACCCTTCTAATGACCCTCAAGACCCATGTAAAGGCCCCTAGACCCTTCTAGATTGCCTCAGGTCCCATCTAAAAGCCCCCAGACCCTTCTTATGCCTTTCAGGACCCTTATGAAGGCCACAAGACCATTCTAATGCCCCTCAGGACGTTTCTAAAGGCCCTCAGACCCTTCTACTGCCCCTCAGGAGCATTCTGAATGCCCCCAGACCCTTCTAATGCCCCACAGGGCCTTTCTAAAGGTCCCGACACCCTTCTAGAGCCCCTGAAGACCCTTCTAAAGGCCCCCAGACCATTACTGAGCCCCTCAGGACCCTTCTAAAGGCACCCAGACCCTGCTAATTCCCCTCAGGGCTTTCATAAGGGCACCCAGACCCTTCTAATGCCCCTCAGGACCCTTATAAAGGCACCCAGACCCTTCTAGAGCCTCTCAGGACAGTTTTAAATGCCTCCAGACCCTTCTAGACCCCCTCAGGGCCTTTCTAAAGGCCCCCATACCCTTCTAATGACCCTCAGGTCATTTCTAAAGGCACCCAGACCCTTCTAATGCCACCTAGGGCCTTTCTAAAAGCCGCGAGACCCTTATAATCCCCCTGAGGGCCTTTAAAAAGGCCCCCAGACCCTTATAGACCCCCTGAGGACGCTTCTAATAGCACCCAGACCCTTCTAATGCCCCTCAGGGCCTTTCTAAAGGCCCTCAGACCCTTCTAGAGCCCGTCAGGACCCTTATAAAGGTCCCCAGACCCTTCTAGAGCCCGTCAGGACCCTTATAAAGGTCCCCAGACCCTTCTACTGCCCCTCAGGAGCATTCTAAAGGACCCCAGACCCTTCTAATGCCCCACAGGGCCTTTCTAAAGGTACCCAGACCCTTATAGAGCCCCGGAAGACCTTTCTAAAGGCACCCAGACCCTTCTAATGCCCCACAGGGCCTTTCTAAAGGTCCCCAGACCCTTCTAGAGCCCCTGAAGACCCTTCTAAAGGCCCCCAGACCCTTATAGAGCTCCTCAGGACCCTTCTAAAGTCCCCCAGACCCTGCTAATTCCCCTCAGGGCTTTCATAAGGGCACCCAGACCCTTCTAATGCCCCTCAGGACCCTTATAAAGGCACCCAGACCCTTCTAGACCCCCTCAGGACCATTCTAAATGCCCCCAGACCCTTCTAATGCCACTCAGGGCCTTTCTAAAGGCTCCCATACCCTTCTAATGCCCCTCAGGTCATTTCTAAAGGAACCCAGACCCTTCTAATGCCACTCAGGGTCTTTCTAAAGGCCCCGAGACCCTTATAATCCCCCTGAGGGCCTTTAAAAAGGCCCCCAGACCCTTCTGGACCTCCTCAGGATGCTTCTAATAGCACCCAGACCCTTCTAGAGCTCCTCAGGTCCTTTCTAAAGGCCTCCACACCCTTCTAATGACCCTCAAGACCCATGTAAAGGCCCCCAGACCCTTCTAGATTGCCTCAGGACCCATCTAAAAGCCCCCAGACCCTTCTAATGCCTTTCAGGACCCTTATCAAGGCCACAAAACCCTTCTAATGCCCCTCAGGACCTTTCTAAAGCCCCTCAGACCCTTCTAATGCCCCTCAGGGCATTTATAAAGGTTCCCAGACCCTTCTAGAGCCCGTCAGGACACTGATAAAGGCCCCCAGACCATTCTAGAGCCCCTCAGGACACTTCTAAATCCCGCAGACCATTCTAATGCCCGTCAGGGCCTTTATAAAGGTCCCCAGACCCTTCTAGAGCCCCTGAAGACCCTTCTAAAGGCCCCCAGACCCTTATAGAGCCCCTCAGGACCTTTCTAAAGGCCCCCAGACCATGTTAATTCCTTTCAGGGCTTATATAAGGGCACCCAGACCCTTCTAATGCCCCTCAGGACCCTTATAAAGGCACCCAGACTCTTCTAGAGCCTCTCAGGACAGTTTTAAATGCCTCCAGACCCTTCTAGACCCCCTCAGGACCATTCTAAAGGCCCCCAGACCCTTCTAATGCCCCTCAGGTCATTTCTAAAGGCACCCAGACCCTTCTAGACCCCCTCAGGACGCTTCTAATAGCCCCCAGACCCTTCTAGTGCCCCCCAGGGCCTTTCTAAAGGCATCCACACCCTTCTAATGACCCTCAAGACCCATGTAAACGCCCCCAGACCCTTCTAGATTGCCTCAGGACCCATCTAAAAGCCTCCAGACCCTTCCAATGCCTTTCAGGACCATTATGAAGGCCACAAGACCCTTCTAATGCCCCTCAGGACCTTTCTAAAGGCCCTCAGACCCTTCTAATGCCTTTAAGGGCATTTATAAAGGTTCCAAGACCCTTCTAGAGCCAGTCAGGACCCTTATAAAGGCCTCCAGATCATTCGAGAGCCCATCAGGACACTTCTAAAGGCCCGCAGACCATTCTAATGCACGTCAGGGCCTTTATAAAGGACCCCAGACCCTTCTACTGCCCCTCAGGAGCATTCTAAAGGCCCCCAGACCATTCTAATGCCCCTCAGGGCCATTCTAAAGGTCCCGAGACCCTTCTAGAGCCCCTGAAGACCCTTCTAAAGGCCCCCAGACCCTTCTAATGCCTTTCAGGGCCTTTTTAAAGGCTTCCACACCCTTATAATGACCCTCAAGACCCATGTAAAGGCCCCTAGACCCTTCTAGATTGCCTCAGGACCCATCTAAAAGCCCCCAGACCCTTCTAATGCCTTTCAGGACCCTTATGAAGGCCACAAGACCCTTCTAATGCCCCTCAGGACCTTTCTAAAGGCCCTCAGACCCTTCTAATGCACCTCAGGGCATTTATAAAGGTTCCCAGACCCTTCTAGAGCCCGTCAGGACCCTTATAAAGGCCCCCAGACCCTTATAGAGCCCCTCAGGACACTTCTAAATCCTGCAGACCATTCTAATGCCCGTCAGGGCCTTTCTAAAGGTCCCCAGACCCTTCTACTGCCCCTCAGGAGCATTCTAAAGGCCCCCAGACCCTTCTAATGCCCCACAGGGCCTTTCTAAAGGTCCCCAGACCCTTCTAGAGCCCCTCAAGACCCTTCTAAAGGCCCCCAGACCCTTATAGAGCCCCTCAGGACCCTTCTAAAGTCCCCCAGACCCTGCTAATTCCCCTCAGGGCTTTTATAAGGGCACCCAGACCCTTCTAATGCCCCTCAGGACCCTTATAAAGGCACCCAGACCCTTCTAGAGCCACTCAGGACAGTTTTAAATGCCTCCAGACCATTCTAGACCCCCTCAGGACCATTTTAAATGCCCCCAGACCCTTCTAATGCCCCTCAGGACCCTTCTAAAAGCCACCAGACCCTTCTAATGCCCCTCAGGGCCTTTCTATATTACCCCAGACCCTTCTAATGCCCCTCAGGGCCTTTCTATATGACCCCAGACCCTTGTAATTCCACTCAGGGCCTTTCTAAAAGCCACGAGACGCTTATAAGGCCCCTCAGGACATTTCTAAAGGCCCCCAGACCCTTCAAGAGCCCCTCAGGACATTTCTAAAGGCACCCAGACCCTTCTAATGCCACTCAGGGCCTTTCTAAAGGCCGCGAGACCCTTATAATCCCCCTGAGGGCCTTTAAAAAGGCCCCCAGACCCTTCTGGACCCTTTCAGGACGCTTCTAATAGCCCCCAGACCCTTCTAGAGCCCCTCAGGGCCTTTCTAAAGGCCTCCACACCCTTCTAATGACCCTCAAGACCCATGTAAAGGCCCCCAGACCCTTCTAGATTGCCTCAGGACCCATCTAAAAGCCCCCAGACCCTTCTAATGCCTTTCAGGGCCTTTCTAAAGGCCTCCACACCATTCTAATGACCCTCAAGACCCATGTAAATGCCTCTAGACCCTTCTAGATTGCCTCGGGACCCATCTAAAAGTCCCCAGACCCTTCTAATGCTTTTCAGGACCCTTATGAAGGCCACAAGACCATTCTAATGCCCCTCAGGACCTTTCTAAAAGCCCTCAGACCCTTCTAATGCCCCTCAGGGCCCTTCTAAAGGCCCCCAGACCCTTCTAATGCCCCTCAGGGCCCTTCTAAAGGCCCCCAGACCCTTCTAATGCCCCTCAGGGCCTTTCTATATGACCCCAGACCCTTGTAATGCCCCTCAGGGCTTTTTTAAAGGCCCCCATACCCTTCTAATGCCCCTCAGGACATTTCTAAAGGCCCCCAGACCCTTTTAGACCCCTCAGGACATTTCTAAAGGCACCCAGACCCTTCTAATGCCACTCAGGGCCTTTCTAAAGGCCGCGAGACCCTTATAATCCCCCTGAGGGCCTTTAAAAAGGCCCCCAGACCCTTCTGGACCCACTCAGGACGCTTCTAATAGCCCCCAGACCCTTCTAGAGCCCCTCAGGGCCTTTCTAAAGGCCTCCACACCCTTCTAATGATCCTCAAGACCCATGTAAATGCCTCTAGACCCTTCTAGATTTGCTCAAGACCCACCTAAAAGACCCCAGACCCTTCTAATGCCTTTCAGGACCCCTATGAAGGCCACAAGACCCTTCTAATGCCACTCAGGACCTTTCTAAAGGCCCTCAGACCCTTCTAATGCCCCTCAGGGCATTTATAAAGGTTCCCAGACCCTTCTAGAGCCCATCAGGATCCTTATAAAGGCCCCCAGACCATTCTAGAGCCCCTCAGGACACTTCTAAAGGCCCGCAGACCATTCTAATGCCCGTCAGGGCCTTTCTAAAGGTCCCCAGACCCTTCTACTGCCCCTCAGGAGCAGTCTAAAGGCCCCCAGACCCTTCTAATGCCCCACAGGGCCTTTCTAAAGGTCCCCAGACCCTTCTAGAGCACTTGAAGACCCTTCTAAAGGCCCCCAGACCCTTGTAATGCCCCTCAAGGCCTTTCTAAAGTACCCCAGACACTTCTAGAAACTATCAGGGCCTTTCTATATGACCCGAGACCCTTCTAATGCCTGTCAGGGCCTTTCTAAAGGCCGCGAGACCCTTATAATCCCCCTGAGGTCCTTTAAAAAGGCACCCAGACCCTTCTGGACCCCCTCAGGACGCTTCTAATAGCCCCCAGACCATTTTAGAGCCCCTCAGGGCCTTTCTAAAGGCCTCCACACCCTTCTAATGACCCTCAAGACCCATGTAAAGGCCCCTAGACCTTTCTAGATTGCCTCAGGACCCATCTAAAAGCCCCCAGACCCTTCTAATGCCTTTCAGGACCCTTATCAATGCCACAAGACCCTTCTAATGCCCCTCAGGACCTTTCTAAAGGCCCTCAGACCCTTCTAATGCCCCTCAGGGCATTTATAAAGGTTCCCAGACCATTCTAGAGCCCGTCAGGACACTTATAAAGGTCCCCAGACCCTTCTACTGCCCCTCAGGAGCATTCTAAAGGCCCCCAGACCCTTCTAATGCCCCACAGGGCCTTTCTAAAGGTCCCCAGACCCTTCTAGAGCCCCTGAAGACCCTTCTAAAGGCCCCCAGACCATTATAGAGCCACTCAGGACCCTTCTAAAGTCCCCCAGACCCTGCTAATTCCTCTCAGGGCTTTTATAAGGGCACCCAGACCCTTCAAATGCCCCTCAGGACCCTCATAAAGGCACCCAGACCCTTCTAGAGCCTCTCAGGACAGTTTTAAATGCCTCCAGACCCTTCTAGACCCCCTAAGGACCATTCTAAGGGCCCCCAGACCCTTCTAATGCCCCTCAGGGCCTTTCTAAAGGCCCCCAGACCCTTCTAATGCCCCTCAGGACATTTCTAAAGGCCCCCAGACCCTTCTAGACCCGCTCAGGACATTTCTAAAGGCACCCAGACCCTTCTAATGCCACTCAGGGCCTTTCTAATGGCCGCGAGACCCTTATAATCCCCCTGAGGGCCTTTAAAAAGGCCCCCAGACCCTCCGGGACCCCCGCAGGATGCTTCTAATAGCCCCCAGACCCTTCTAATGCCTTTCAGGGCCTTTCTAAAGGCCTCCACACCCTTCTAATGACCCTCAAGACCCATGTAAAGGCCCCCAGACCCTTCTAGATTGCCTCAGGACCCATCTAAAAGCCCCCAGACCCTTCTAATGCCTTTCAGGGCCTTTCTAAAGGCCTCCACACCCTTCTAATGACCCTCAAGACCCATGTAAAGGCCCCTAGACCCTTCTAGATTGCCTCAGGACCCATCTAAAAGCCCCCAGACCCTTCTAATGCCTTTCAGGACCCTTATGAAGGCCACCAGACCCTTCTAATGCCCCTCAGGACCTTTCTAAAGGCCCTCAGACCCTTCTAATGCCCCTCAGGGCATTTATAAAGGTTCCCAGACCCTTCTAGAGCCCGTCAGGACCCTTATAAAGGCCCCCAGAACATTCTAGAGCCCCTCAGGACACTTCTAAAGGCTTGCAGACCCTGCTAATTCACCTCAGGGCTTTTATAAGGGCACCCAGACCCTTCTAATGCCCCTCAAGACCCTTATAAAGGCACCCAGACCCTTCTAGAGCCTCTCAGGACAGTTTTAAATGCCTCCAGACCCTTCTAGACCCCCTCAGGACCATTCTAAAGGCCCCCAGACCCTTCTAATGCCCCTCAGGACCATTGTAATGGCCCCCAGACCCTTCTAATGCCCCTCAGGGCCTTTCTAAAGGCCCCCAGACCCTTCTAATGCCTTTCAGGACCCTTATAAAGGCCCCCAGACCATTCTAATGCCCCTCAGGGCCTTTCTAAAGTACCCCAGACACTTCTAGAACCTCTCAGGGCCTTTCTAAAGGCCCCCAGACCCTTGTAATGCCCCTCAGGGCCTTTTTAAAGGCCCCCAGACCCTTCTAATGCCCCTCAGGACATTTCTAAAGGCCCCCAGACCCTTCTAGACCCGCTCAGGACATTTCTAAAGGCACCCTGAGCCTTCTAATGCCACTCAGGGCCTTTCTAAAGGCCACGAGACCCTTATAATCCCCCTGAGGGCCTTTAAAAAGGCCCCCAGACCCTCCGGGACCCCCTCAGGATGCTTCTAATAGCCCCCAGACCCTTCTAATGCATTTCAGGGCCTTTCTAAAGGCCTCCACACCCTTCTAATGACCCTCAAGACTCATGTAAACGCCCCCAGACCCTTCTAGATTGCCTCTGGACCCATCTAAAAGCCCCCAGACCCTTCTAATGCCTTTCAGGACCATTATGAAGGCCACAAGACCCTTCTAATGCCCCTCAGGACCTTTCTAAAGGCCCTCAGACCCTTCTAATGCCCCTCAGGGCATTTATAAAGGTTCCCAGACCCTTCTAGAGCCCTTCAGGACCCATATAAAAGCCCCCAGACCATTCTAGAGCCCCTCAGGACACTTCTAAAGGCCCACAGACCATTCTAATGCCCGTCAGGGCCTTTATAAAGGTCCTCAGAACCTTCTACTGCCCCTCAGGAGCATTCTAAAGGCCCCCAGACCCTTCTAATGCCCCACAGGGCCTTTCTAAAGGTCCCCAGACCCTTCTAGAGCCCCTGAAGACCCTTCTAAAGGCCCCCAGACCCTTATAGAGCCCCTGAGGACCCTTCTAAAGTCCCCCAGACCCTGCTAATTCCTTTCAGGGCTTTTATAAGGGCACCCAGACCATTCTAAGGCCCCTCAGGACCCATGTAAAGGCCTCTAGACCCTTCTAGATTGCCTCAGGACCCATCTAAAAGCCCCCAGACCCTTCTAATGCCTTTCAGGACCCTTATGAAGGCCACAAGAACCTTCTAATGCCCCTCAGGACCTTTCTATAGGCCCTTAGACCCTTCTAATGCCCCTCAGGGCATTTATAAAGCTTCCCAGACCCTTCTAGAGCCAGTCAGGACACTTATAAAGGTCCCCAGACCCTTATAGAGCCCCTCAGGAGCATTCTAAAGGCCCCCAGACCCTTCTAATGCCCCACAGGGCCTTTCTAAAGCTCCCCAGACCCTTCTAGAGCCCCTGAAGACCCTTCTAAGGGCCCCCAGACCCTTATAGAGCCCCTCAGGACCCTTCTAAAGTCCCCCAGACCCTGCTAATTCCTCTCATTGCTATTATAAGGGCCACAAGACCCTTCAAATGCCCCTTAGGACCCTTAAAATGGAACCCAGACCCTTCTAGAGCCTCTCAGGACAGATTTCAATGCCTCCAGAGCCTTCTAGACCCCCTCAGGACCATTCTAAAGGCCCCCAGACCCTTCCAATGCACCTCAGGACCCTTCTAAAGGCCCCCAGACCCTTCTAATGCCCCTCAGGGCCTTTCTAAAGTACCCCAGACACTTCTAGAACCTCTCAGGGCCTTTCTATATGACCCCAGACCCTTGTAATGCCCCTCAGGGCCTTTCTAAAGGCCCCCATACCATTCTAATGACCCTCAGGACATTTCTAATGGCCCCCAGACCCTTCAAGAGCCCCTCAGGACATTTCTAAAGGCACCCAGAACCTTCTAATGCCACTCAGGGCCTTTCTAAAGGCTGCGAGACCCTTATAATCCCCCTGAGGACCTTTAAAAAGGCCCCCAGACCCTTCTGGACCCCCTAAGGACGCTTCTAATAGACCCCAGACCCTTCTAGAGCCCCTCAGGGCCTTTCTAAAGGCCTCCACACCCTTCTAATGACCCTCAAGACCCATGTAAAGGCCCCTAGACCCTTCTAGATTGCCTCAGGACCCATCTAAAAGCCTCCAGACCCTTCCAATGCCTTTCAGGACCCTTATGAAGGCCACAAGACCCTTCTAATGCCCCTCAGGACCTTTCTAAAGGCCCTCAGACCCTTCTAATGCCTTTAAGGGCATTTATAAGGGTTCCCAGACCCTTCTAGAGCCAGCCAGGACCCTTATAAAGGCCCCCAGATCATTCTAGAGCCCATCAGGACACTTCTAAAGGCCCGCAGACCATTCTAATGCACGTCAGGGCCTTTATAAAGGACCCCAGACCCTTCTACTGCCCCTCAGGAGCATTCTAAAGGGCCCCAGACCATTCTAATGCCCCACAGGGCCTTTCTAAAGGTCCCGAGACCCTTCTAGAGCCCCTGAAGACCCTTCTAAAGGCCCCCAGACCCTTCTAATGCCCCTCAGGGCCTTTCTAAATGCCCCCAGACCCTTCTAATGCCTTTCAGGGCCTTTCTAAAGGCCTCCACACCCTTCTAATGACCCTCAAGACCCATGTAAAGGCCCCTAGACCATTCTAGATTGCCTCAGGACCCATCTAAAAGCCCCCAGACCCTTCTAATGCCTTTCAGGACCCTTATGAAGGCCACAAGACCCTTCTAATGCCCCTCAGGACCTTTCTAAAGGCCCTCAGACCCTTCTAATGCACCTCAGGGCATTTATAAAGGTTCCCAGACCCTTCTAGAGCCCGTCAGGACCCTTATAAAGGCCCCCAGACACTTATAGAGCCCCTCAGGACACTTCTAAATCCCGCATACCATTCTAATGCCCGTCAGGGCCTTTCTAAAGGTCCCCAGACCCTTCTACTGCCCCTCAGGAGCATTCTAAAGGCCCCCAGACCCTTCTAATGCCCCACAGGGCCTTTCTAAAGGTCCCCAGACCCTTCTAGAGCCCCTCAAGACCCTTCTAAAGGCCCCCAGACCCTTATAGAGCCCCTCTGGACCCTTCTAAAGTTCCCCAGACCCTGCTAATTCCCCTCAGGGCTTTTATAAGGGCACCCAGACCCTTCTAATGCCCCTCAGGACCCTTATAAAGGCACCCAGACCCTTCTAGAGCCTCTCAGGACAGTTTTAAATGCCTCCAGACCATTCTAGACCCCCTCAGGACCATTTTAAATGCCCCCAGACCCTTCTAATGCCCCTCAGGACCCTTCTAAAAGCCCCCAGACCCTTCTAATGCCCCTCAGGGCCTTTCTATATGACCCCAGACCCTTCTAATGCCCCTCAGGGCCTTTCTATATGTCCCCAGACCCTTCTAATGCCCCTCAGGGCCTTTCTAAAGGCCCCCAGACCCTTCTAATGCCCGTCTGGACATTTCTAAAGGTCCCCAGACCCTTCTAGAGCCCCTCAGGACATTTCTAAAGGCACCCAGACCCTTCTAATGCCACTCAGGGCCTTTCTAAAGGCCGCGAGACCCTTATAATCCCCCTGAGGGCCTTTAAAAAGGCCCCCAGACCCTTCTGGACCCCCTCTGGACGCTTCTAATAGCCCCCAGACCCTTCTAGAGCCCCTCAGGGCCTTTCTAATGGCCTCCACACCCTTCTAATGACACTCAAGACCCATGTAAAGGCCCCCAGACCCTTCTAGATTGCCTCAGGACCCATCTAAAAGCCCCCAGACCCTTCTAATACATTTCAGGGCCTTTCTAAAGGCCTCCACACCCTTCTAATGACTTTCAAGACCCATGAAAAGGCCCCTAGACCCTTCTAGATTGCCTCAGGACCCATCTAAAAGCCCCCAGACCCTTCTAATGCCTTTCAGGACCCTTATGAAGGCCACCAGACCCTTCTAATGCCCCTCAGGACCTTTCTAAAGGCCCTCAGACCCTTCTAATGCCCCTCAGGGCATTTATAAAGGTTCCCAGACCCTTCTAGAGCCCGTCAGGACCCTTATAAAGGCCCCCAGAACATTCTAGAGCCCCTCAGGACACTTCTAAAGGCTTGCAGACCCTGCTAATTCACCTCAGGGCTTTTATAAGGGCACCCAGACCATTCTAATGCCCCTCAAGACCCTTATAAAGGCACCCAGACCCTTCTAGAGCCTCTCAGGACAGTTTTAAATGCCTCCAGACCCTTCTAGACCCCCTCAGGACCATTCTAAAGGCCCCCAGACCCTTCTAATGCCCCTCAGGGCCTTTCTAAAGGCCCCCAGACCCTTCTAATGACCCTCAAGACCCTTCTAAAGGCCCCCAGACCATTGTAATGCCCCTCAGGGCCTTTCTAAA
The DNA here is from genome assembly GCA_033558105.1 of Coccyzus lansbergi. Taxonomy (NCBI): domain Eukaryota; kingdom Metazoa; phylum Chordata; class Aves; order Cuculiformes; family Coccyzidae; genus Coccyzus; species Coccyzus lansbergi. Next base: position 201,411 of record JAUMJK010001975.1, on the reverse strand, counting down.
GTACCCCAGACACTTATAGAACCTCTCAGGGCCTTTCTATATGACCCCAGACCCTTGTAATGCCACTCAGGGCCTTTCTAAAAGCCACGAGACGCTTATAGTGCCCCTCAGGACATTTCTAAAGGCCCCCAGACCCTTCAAGAGCCCCTCAGGACATTTCTAAAGGCACCCAGAACCTTCTAATGCCACTCAGGGCCTTTCTAAAAGCCACGAGACCCTTATAATCCCCCTGAGGACCTTTAAAAAGGCCCCCAGACCCTTCTGGACCCCCTCAGGACGCTTCTAATAGCCCCCAGACCCTTCTAGAGCCCCTCAGGGCCTTTCTAAAGGCCTCCACACCCTTCTAATGACCCTCAAGACCCATGTAAAGGCCCCCAGACCCTTCTAGATTGCATCAGGACCCATCTAAAAGCCCCCAGACCCTTCTAATGCCTTTCAGGGCCTTTCTAAAGGCCTCCACACCCTTCTAATGACCCTCAAGACCCATGTAAAGGCCCCCAGACCCTTCTAGATTGCCTCAGGACCCATCTAAAAGCCCCCAGACCCTTCTAATGCCTTTCAGGACCCTTATGAAGGCCACCAGACCCTTCTAATGCCCCTCAGGACCTTTCTAAAGGCCCTCAGACCCTTCTAATGCCCCTCAGGGCATTTATAAAGGTTCCCAGACCCTTCTAGAGCCCGTCAGGACCCTTATAAAGGCCCCCAGACCATTCTAGAGCCCCTCAGGACACTTCTAAAGGCCCGCAGACCATTCTAATGCCCGTCAGGGCCTTTATAAAGGTCCCCAGACCCTTCTACTGCCCCTCAGGAGCATTCTAAAGGCACCCAGACCCTTCTAATGCCCCACAGGACCTTTCTAATGGTCCCCCAGACCCTTATAGAGCCCCTCAGGACCCTTCTAATGTCCCCCAGACCCTGCTAATTCCCCTCAGGGCTTTTATAAGGGCCACAAGACCCTTCTAATGCCCCTCAGGACCCTTCTAAAGGCCCCCAGACCCTTCTAATGCCCCTCAGGACCCTTATAAATGCACCCAGACCCTTCTAATGCCCCACAGGGCCTTTCTAAATTACCCCAGACACTTCTAGAACCTCTCAGGGCCTTTCTATATGACCCCAGACCCTTGTAATGCCCCTCAGGGCCTTTCTAAAGGCCCCCAGACCATTCTAGAGCCCCTCAGGACACTTCTAAAGGCCCGCAGACCATTCTAATGCCCGTCAGGGCCTTTATAAAGGTCCCCAGACCCTTCTACTGCCCCTCAGGAGCATTCTAAAGGCCCCCAGACCCTTCTAATGCCCCACACGAACTTTCTAAAGGTCCCCAGACCCTTCTAGAGCCCCTGAAGACCCTTCTAAAGGCCCCCAGACCCTTATAGAGCCCCTCAGGACCCTTCTAAAGTCCCCCAGACCCTGCTAATTCCCCTCAGGGCTTTTATAAGGGCCACAAGACCCTTCTAATGCCCCTCAGGACCCTTATAAAGGCACCCAGACCCTTCTAGAGCCTCTCAGGACAGATTTAAAAGCCTCCAGACCCTTCTAGACCCCCTCAGGACCCTTCTAAAGGCCCCCAGACCCTTCTAATGCCCCTCAGGACCCTTATACAGTCCCCCAGACCCTTCTAATGCCCCGCAGGGCCTTTCTAAATTACCCCAGACACTTCTAGAATCTCTCAGGGCCTTTCTATATGACCCCAGACCCTTGTAATGCCCCTCAGGGCCTTTCTAAAGGCCCCCACACCCTTCTAATGACCCTCAGGACATTTCTAAAGGTCCCCAGACCATTCAAGAGCCCCTCAGGACATTTCTAAAGGCACCCAGAACCTTCTAATGCCCCTAAGGACCCTTATAAAGTCCCCCAGACCCTTCTAATGCCCCTCAGGACCCTTCTAAAGGCCCCCAGACCCTTCTAATGCCCCTCAGGACCCTTATAAAGTACCCCAGACCCTTCTAATGCCCCGCAGGGCCTTTCTAAATTACCCCAGACACTTCTAGAATCTCTCAGGGCCTTTCTATATGACCCCAGACCGTTGTAATGCCCATCAGGGCCTTTCTAAAGGCCCCCACACCCTTCTAATGACCCTCAGGACATTTCTAAAGGCCCCCAGACCCTTCTAGAGCCCCTCAGGACATTTCTAAAGGCACCCAGACCCTTCTAATGCCACTCAGGGCCTTTCTAAAGGCCGCGAGACCCTTATAATCCCCCTTAGCGCCTTTGAAGAGGCCCCCAGACCCTTCTGGACCCTTTCAGGACGCTTCTAATAGCCCCCAGACCCTTCTAGAGCCCCTCAGGGCCTTTCTAAAGGCCTCCACACCCTTCTAATGACCCTCAAGACCCATGTAAAGGCCCCCAGACCCTTCTAGATTGCCTCAGGACCCATCTAATAGCCCCCAGACCCTTCTAATGCCTTTCAGGGCCTTTCTAAAGGCCTCTACACCATTCTAATGACCCTCAAGACCCATGTAAATTCATCTAGACCCTTCTAGATTGCCTCGGGACCCATCTAAAAGTCCCCAGACCCTTCTAATGCTTTTCAGGACCCTTATGAAGGCCACAAGACCATTCTAATGCCCCTCAGGGCCTTTCAAAAGGCTCCCATACCCTTCTAATGACCCTCAGGTCATTTCTAAAGGCACACAGACCCTTCTAATGCCACTCAGGGCATTTCTAAAGGCCGCGAGACCCTTATAATCCCCCTGAGGGCCTTTAAAAAGGCCCCCAGACCCTTCTGGACCCCCTCAGGACGCTTCTAATAGCCCCCAGACCCTTCTAGAGCCCCTCAGCGCCTTTCTAAAGGCCTCCACACCCTTCTAATGACCCTCAAGACCCATGTAAAGGCCCCCAGACCCTTCTAGATTGCCTCAGGACCCATCTAGAAGCCCCCAGACCCTTCTAATGCCCCTCAGGACCCTTCTAAACGCCCTCAGACCCTTCTAATGCCCCTCAAGGCCCATGTAAAGGCCCCTAGACCCTTCTAGATTGCCTTAGGACTCATCTAAAAGCCCCCAGACCCTTCTAATGCCTTTCAGGACCCTTATGAAGGCCACAAGACCCTTCTAATGCCCCTCAGGACCTTTCTAAAGGCCCTCAGACCCTTCTAATGCCCCTCAGGGCATTTATAAAGGTTCCCAGACCCTTCTAGAGCCCGTCAGGACCCTTTTAAAGGCACCCAGACCATTCTAGAGCCCCTCAGGACACTTCTAAAGGCCCGCAGACCATTCTAATGCCCGTCAGGGCCTTTCTAAAGGTCCCCAGACCCTTCTACTGCCCCTCAGGAGCATTCTAAAGGCCCCCAGACCCTTCTAATGCCCCACAGGGCCTTTCTAAAGGTCCCCAGACCCTTCTAGAGCCCCTGAAGACCCTTCTAAATGCCCCCAGACCCTTATAGAGCCCTTCAGGACCCTTCTAAATTCCCCCAGACCCTGCTAATTCCCCGCAGGGCTTTTATAAGGGCACCCAGACCCTTCTAATGCCCCTCAGGACCCTTATAAAGGCACCCAGACCCTTCTAGAGCCTCTCAGGACAGTTTTAAATGCCTCCAGACGCTTCTAGACCCCCCTCAGGACCATTCTAAAGGACCCCAGACCCTTCTAATGCCCCTCAGGGCCTTTCTAAAGGCCCCCATACTTTTGTAATGCCCCTCTCGTCATTTCTAAAGGCACCCAGACCCTTCTAATGCCACTCAGGGCCTTTCTAAAGGTCGCGAGACCCTTATAATCCCCCTGAGGGCCTTTAAAAATGCCCCCAGACCCTTCTGGACCCCATCAGGACGCTTCTAATAGACCCCAGACCCTTCTAGAGCTCCTCAGGGCCTTTCTAAAGGCATCCACACCCTTCTAATGACCCTCAAGACCCATGTAAAGGCCCCCAGACCCTTCTAGATTGCCTCAGGACCCATCTAAAGGCCCCCAGACCCTTCTAATGCCCCTCAGGGCCTTTCTAAAGGCCTCCACACCCTTCTAATGACCCTCAAGACCCATGTAAAGGCCCCTAGACCCTTCTAGATTGCCTCAGGACCCATCTAAAAGCCCCCAGACCTTTCTAATGCCTTTCAGGACCCTTATGAAGGCCACAAGACCCTTCTAATGACCCTCAGGACCTTTCTAAATGTCCTCAGACCCTTCTAATGCCCCTGAGGGCATTTATAAAGGTTCCCAGACCCTTCTAGAGCCCGTCAGGACCCTTATAAAGGTCCCCAGACCCTTATAGAGCCCCTAAGGAGCATTCTAAAGGCCCCCAGACCCTTCTAATGCCCGACAGGGCCTTTCTAAAGGTCCCCAGACCCTTCTAGAGCCCCTGAAGACCCTTCTAAGGGCCCCCAGACCCTTATAGAGCCCCTCAGGACCCTTCTAAAGTCCCCCAGACCCTGCTAATTCCGCTCAGGGCTTTTATAAGGGCACCCAGACCATTCTAAAGCCCCTCAGGACCCTTATAAAGGCACCCAGACCCTTCTAGAGCCTCTCAGGACAGTTTTAAATGCCTCCAGACCCTTCTAGAACCCCTCAGGACCATTCTAAAGGCCCCCAGACCCTTCTAATGCCCCTCAGGGCATTTCTAAAGTACCCCAGACACTTCTAGAACCTCTCAGGGCCTTTCTATATGACCCCAGACCCTTGTAATGCCACTCAGGGCCTTTCTAAAAGCCGCGAGACCCTTATAATCCCCCTGAAGGCCTTTAAAAAGGCCCCCAGACCCTTCTGGACCCCCTCAGGACGCTTCTAATAGCCCCCAGACCCTTCTAGAGCCCCTCAGCGCCTTTCTAAAGGCCTCCACACCCTTCTAATGACGCTCAAGACCCATGTAAAGGCCCCCAGACCCTTCTAGATTGCCTCAGGACCCATCTAAAAGCCCCCAGACCATTCTAATGCCCCTAAGGACCCTTCTAAAGGCCCGCAGACCCTTCTAATGCCCCTCAAGGCCCATGTAAAGGCCCCTAGACCCTTCTAGATTGCCTTAGGACCCATCTAAAAGCCCCCAGACCCTTCTAATGCCTTTCAGGACCCTTATGAAGGCCACAAGACCCTTCTAATGCCCCTCAGGACCTTTCTAAAGGCCCTCAGACCCTTCTAATGCCCCTCAGGGCATTTATAAAGGTTCCCAGACCCTTTTAGAGCCCCTCAGGAGCATTCTAAAGGCCCCCAGACCCTTCTAATGCCCCACAGGACCTTTCTAAAGGTCCCCAGACCCTTCTAGAGCCCCTGAAGACCCTTCTAAAGGCCCGCAGACCCTTATAGAGCCCCTCAGGACCCTTCTAAAGTCCCCCAGACCCTACTAATTCCCCTCAGGTCTTTTATAAGGGCACCCAGACCCTTCTAAAGCCCCTCAGGACCCTTATAAAGGCACCCAGACCCTTCTAGAGCCTCTCAGGACAGTTTTAAATGCCTCCAGACCCTTCTAGATCCCCTCAGGACCATTCTAAAGGCCCCCAGACCCTTCTAATGCCCCTCAGGGCATTTCTAAAGTACCCCAGACACATCTAGAACCTCTCAGGGCCTTTCTATATGACCCCAGACCCTTGTAATGCCACTCAGGGCCTTTCTAAAAGCCGCGAGACCCTTATAATCCCCCTGAGGGCCTTTAAAAAGCCCCCCAGACCCTTCTGGACCCCCTCAGGACGCTTCTAATAGCCCCCAGACCCTTCTAGAGACCCTCAGCGCCTTTCTAAAGGCATCCACACTCTTCTAATGACCCTCAAGACCCATGTAAAGGCCCCCAGACCCTTCTAGATTAACTCAGGACCCATCTAAAAGCCCCCAGACCGTTCTAATGCCCCTCAGGACCCTTCTAAAGGCCCTCAGACCCTTCTAATGCCCCTCAGGGCCTTTCTAAAGGCTCCCATACCCTTCTAATGCCCCTCAGGTGATTTCTAAAGGCACCCAGACCCTTCTAGATTGCCTGAGGACCCATCTAAAAGCCCCCAGACCCTTCTAATGCCTTTCAGGACCCTTATGAAGACCACAAGACCCTTCTAATGCCCCTCAGGACCTTTTTGAAGGCCCTCAGACCCTTCTAATGCCCCTCAGGGCATTTATAAAGGTTCCCAGACCCTTCTAGAGCCTGTCAGGACATTAATAAAGGCCCCCAGACCCTTCTAATGCCCCTCAGGACCCTTCTAAAGGCCCCCAGACCCTTCTAATGCCCCTCAGGACCCTTATAAAGTACCCCAGACCCTTCTAATGCCCCGCAGGGCCTTTCTAAATTACCCCAGACACTTCTAGAATCTCTCAGGGCCTTTCTATATGACCCCAGACCGTTGTAATGCCCATCAGGGCCTTTCTAAAGGCCCCCACACCCTTCTAATGACCCTCAAGACATTTCTAAAGGCCCCCAGACCCTTCTAGAGCCCCTCAGGACATTTCTAAAGGCACCCAGACCCTTCTAATGCCACTCAGGGCCTTTCTAAAGGCCGCGAGACCCTTATAATCCCCCTTAGCGCCTTTGAAGAGGCCCCCAGACCCTTCTGGACCCTTTCAGGACGCTTCTAATAGCCCCCAGACCCTTCTAGAGCCCCTCAGGGCCTTTCTAAAGGCCTCCACACCCTTCTAATGACCCTCAAGACCCATGTAAAGGCCCCCAGACCCTTCTAGATTGCCTCAGGACCCATCTAATAGCCCCCAGACCCTTCTAATGCCTTTCAGGGCCTTTCTAAAGGCCTCTACACCATTCTAATGACCCTCAAGACCCATGTAAATGCATCTAGACCCTTCTAGATTGCCTCGGGACCCATCTAAAAGTCCCCAGACCCTTCTAATGCTTTTCAGGACCCTTATGAAGGCCACAAGACCATTCTAATGCCCCTCAGGGCCTTTCAAAAGGCTCCCATACCCTTCTAATGACCCTCAGGTCATTTCTAAAGGCACACAGACCCTTCTAATGCCACTCAGGGCATTTCTAAAGGCCGCGAGACCCTTATAATCCCCCTGAGGGCCTTTAAAAAGGCCCCCAGACCCTTCTAGATTGCCTGAGGACCCATCTAAAAGCCCCCAGACCCTTCTAATGCCTTTCAGGACCCTTATGAAGACCACAAGACCCTTCTAATGCCCCTCAGGACCTTTTTGAAGGCCCTCAGACCCTTCTAATGCCCCTCAGGGCATTTATAAAGGTTCCCAGACCCTTCTAGAGCCTGTCAGGACATTAATAAAGGCCCCCAGACCATTCTAGAGCCCCTCAGGTCACTTCTAAATCCCGCAGACCATTCTAATTCCTGTCAGGGCCTTTATAAATGTCCCCAGACCCTTCTACTGCCCCTCAGGATCATTCTAAAGGCCCCCAGACCCTTCTAATGCCCCACAGGGCCTTTCTAAAGGTCCCCAGACCCTTCTAGAGCCCCTGAAGAACCTTCTAAAGGCCCCAAGACCCTTATAGAGCCCCTCAGGACCCTTCTAAAGTCCCCCAGACCATGCTAATTCCCCTCAGGGCTTTTATAAAGGCACCCAGACCCTTCTAATGCCCCTCAGGACCCTTATAAAGGCACCCAGACCCTTCTAGAGCCTCTCAGGACAGTTTTAAATGCCTCCAGACCCTTCTAGACCCCCTCAGGACCATTCTAAAGGCCCCCAGACCCTTCTAATGCCCCTCAGGGCCTTTCTAAAGGCTCCCATACCCTTCTAATGCCCCTCAGGTGATTTCTAAAGGCACCCAGACCCTTCTAATGCCACTCAGGGCCTTTCTAAAGGCCGCGAGACCCTTATAATCCACCTGAGGGCCTTTAAAAAGGCCCTCAGACCCTTCTGGACCCCCTCAGGACGCTTCTAATAGCCCCCAGACCCTTCTAGAGCTCCTCAGGGCCTTTCTAAAGGCCTCCACACCGTTCTAATGACGCTCAAGACCCATGTAAAGGCCCCCAGACCCTTCTAGATTGCCTCAGGACCCATCTAAAAGCCCCCAGACCCTTCTAATGCCTTTCAGGACCCTTATGAAGGCCACAAGACCCTTCTAATGCCCCTCAGGACCTTTCTAAAGGCCCTCAGACCCTTCTAATGCCCCTCAGGGCATTTATAAAGGTTCCCAGACCCTTCTAGAGCCCGTCAGGACACTTATAAAGGTCCCCAGACCCTTCTACTGCCCCTCAGGAGCATTCTAAAGGCCCCCAGACCCTTCTAATGCCCCACAGGGCCTTTCTAAAGGTCCCCAGACCACTCTAGAACCCCTGAAGACCCTTCTAAAGGCCCCCAGACCCTTATAGAGCCCCTCAGGACCCTTCTAAAGTCCCCCAGAACCTGCTAATTCCCCTCAGGGCTTTTATAAGGGCACCCAGACCCTTCTAATGCCCCTCAGGACCCTTATAAAGGCACCCAGACCCTTCTAGAGCCTCTCAGGACAGTTTTAAATGCCTCCAGACCCTTCTAGACCCCATCAGGACCATTCTAAAGGCCCCCAGACCCTTCTAATGCCCCTCAGGGCCTTTCTAAAGGCCCCCATACCCTTCTAATGCCCCTCAGGTCATTTCTAAAGGCCCTCAGACCATTCTAGAGCCCGTCAGGACCCTTATAAAGGTCCCCAGACCCTTCTACTGCCCCTCAGGAGCATTCTAAAGGCCCCCAGACCCTACTAATGCCCCACAGGGCCTTTCTAAAGGTCCCCAGACCACTCTAGAACCCCTGAAGACCCTTCTAAAGGCCCCCAGACCCTTATAGAGCCCCTCAGGACCCTTCTAAAGTCCCCCAGAACCTGCTAATTCCCCTCAGGGCTTTTATAAGGGCACCCAGACCCTTCTAATGCCCCTCAGGACCCTTATAAAGGCACCCAGACCCTTCTAGAGCCTCTCAGGACAGTTTTAAATGCCTCCAGACTCTTCTAGACCCCCTCAAGACCATTCTAAAGGACCCCAGACCCTTCTAATGCCCCTCAGGGCCTTTCTAAAGTACCCCAGACACTTCTAGAACCTCTCAGGGCCTTTCTATATGACCCCAGACCCTTGTAATGCCACTCAGGGCCTTTCTAAAGGCCGCGAGACCATTCTAATGCCCCTCAGGACCTTTCTAAAGGCCCTCAGACCCTTCTAATGCCCCTCAGGGCATTTATAAAGGTTCCCAGACCCTTCTAGAGCCCGTCAGGACCCTTATAAAGGCCCCCAGACCATTCTAGACCCCCTCAGGACACTTCTAAAGGCCCGTAGACCATTCTAATGCCCGTCAGGGCCTTTATAAAGGTCCCCAGACCCTTCTACTGCCCCTAAGGAGCATTCTAAAGGCACCCAGACCCTTCTAATGCCCCACAGGGCCTTTCTAAAGGTCCCCCAGACCCTTATAGAGCCCCTCAGGACCCATCTAATGTCCCCCAGACCCTGCTAATTCCCCTCAGGGCTTTTATAAGGGCCACAAGACCCTTCTAATGCCCCTCAGGGCCTTTCTAAAGGCCCCCATACCCTTCTAATGCCCCTCAGGTCATTTCTAAAGGCACCCAGACCCTTGTAATGCCACTCAGGGCCTTTCTAAAGGCCGTGAGACCCTTATAATCCCCCTGAGGGCCTTTAAAAAGGCCCCCAGACCCTTCTGGACCCCCTCAGGACGCTTCTAATAGCCCCCAGACCCTTCTAGAGCCCCTCAGGGCCTTTCTAAAGGCCTCCACACCCTTCTAATGACCCTCAAGACCCATGTAAAGGCCCCCAGACCCTTCTAGATTGCCTCAGGACCCATTCAAAAGCCCCCAGACCCTTCTAATGCCTTTCAGGGCCTTTCTAAAGGCCTCCACACCCTTCTAATGACTCTCAAGACCCATGTAAAGGCCCCTAGACCCTTCTAGATTGCCTCAGGACCCATCTAAAAGCCCTCAGACCCTTCTAATGCCTTTCAGGACCCTTATGAAGGCCACAAGACCCTTCTAATGCCCCTCAGGACCTTTCTAAAGGCCCTCAGACCCTTCTAATGCCCCTCAGGGCATTTATAAAGGTTCCCAGACCCTTCTAGAGCCTGTCAGGACATTAATAAAGGCCCCCAGACCATTCTAGAGCCCCTCAGGACACTTCTAAATCCCGCAGACCATTCTAATGCCTGTCAGGGCCTTTATAAAGGTCCCCAGACCCTTCTACTGCCCCTCAGGAGCATTCTAAAGGCCCCCAGACCCTTCTAATGCCCCACAGGGCCATTCTAAAGGTCCCCAGACCCTTCTAGAGCCCCTGAAGACCATTCTAAAGGCCCCCCAGACCCTTATAGAGCCCCTCAGGACCCTTCTAAAGTCCCCCAGGCCCTGCTAATTCCCCTCAGGGCTTTTATAAGGGCACCCAGAATCTTCTAATGCCCCTCAGGACCCTTATAAAGCCACCCAGACCCTTCTACAGCCTCCCAGGACAGTTTTAAATGCGTCCAGACCCTTCTAGACCCCCTCAGGACCATTCTAAAGGCACCCAGACCCTTCTAATGCCCCTCAGGTCATTTCTAAAGGCACCCAGACCCTTGTAATGCCACTCAGGGCCTTTCTAAAGGCCGTGAGACCCTTATAATCCCCCTGAGGGCCTTTAAAAAGGCCCCCAGACCCTTCTGGACCCCCTCAGGACGCTTCTAATAGCCCCCAGACCCTTCTAGAGCCCCTCAGGGCCTTTCTAAAGGCCTCCACACCCTTCTAATGACCCTCAAGACCCATGTAAAGGCCCCCAGACCCTTCTAGATTGCCTCAGGACCCATTCAAAAGCCCCCAGACCCTTCTAATGCCTTTCAGGGCCTTTCTAAAGGCCTCCACACCCTTCTAATGACTCTCAAGACCCATGTAAAGGCCCCTAGACCCTTCTAGATTGCCTCAGGACCCATCTAAAAGCCCTCAGACCCTTCTAATGCCTTTCAGGACCCTTATGAAGGCCACAAGACCCTTCTAATGCCCCTCAGGACCTTTCTAAAGGCCCTCAGATCCTTCTAATGCCCCTCAGTGCTTTTATAAAGGTTCCCAGACCCTTCTAGAGCCCGTCAGGACCCTTATAAAGGCCCCCAGACCATTCTAGAGCCCCTCAGGACACTTCTAAATCCCGCAGACCATTCTAATGCCTGTCAGGGCCTTTATAAAGGTCCCCAGACCCTTCTACTGCCCCTCAGGATCATTCTAAAGGCCCCCAGACCCTTCTAATGCCCCACAGGGCCTTTCTAAAGGTCCCCAGACCCTTCTAGAGCCCCTGAAGACCCTTCTAAAGGCCCCCAGACCCTTATAGAGCCCCTCAGGACCCTTCTAAAGTCCCCCAGACCCAGCTAATTCCCCTCAGGGCTTTTATAAGGGCACCCAGACCCTTCTAATGCCCCTCAGGACCCTTATAAAGGCACCCAGACCCTTCTAGAGCCTCTCAGGACAGTTTTAAATGCCTCCAGACCCTTCTAGACCCCATCAGGACCATTCTAAAGGCCCCCAGACCCTTCTAATGCCCCTCAGGGCCTTTCTAAAGGCCCCCATACCCTTCTAATGCCCCTCAGGTCATTTCTAAAGGCCCTCAGACCATTCTAGAGCCCGTCAGGACCCTTATAAAGGTCCCCAGACCCTTCTACTGCCCCTCAGGAGCATTCTAAAGGCCCCCAGACCCTTCTAATGCCCCACAGGGCCTTTCTAAAGGTCCCCAGACCACTCTAGAACCCCTGAAGACCCTTCTAAAGGCCCCCAGACCCTTATAGAGCCCCTCAGGACCCTTCTAAAGTCCCCCAGAACCTGCTAATTCCCCTCAGGGCTTTTATAAGGGCACCCAGACCCTTCTAATGCCCCTCAGGACCCTTATAAAGGCACCCAGACCCTTCTAGAGCCTCTCAGGACAGTTTTAAATGCCTCCAGACTCTTCTAGACCCCCTCAAGACCATTCTAAAGGACCCCAGACCCTTCTAATGCCCTTCAGGGCCTTTCTAAAGTACCCCAGACACTTCTAGAACCTCTCAGGGCCTTTCTATATGACCCCAGACCCTTGTAATGCCACTCAGGGCCTTTCTAAAGGCCGCGAGACCATTCTAATGCCCCTCAGGACCTTTCTAAAGGCCCTCAGACCCTTCTAATGCCCCTCAGGGCATTTATAAAGGTTCCCAGACCCTTCTAGAGCCCGTCAGGACCCTTATAAAGGCCCCCAGACCATTCTAGACCCCCTCAGGACACTTCTAAAGGCCCGTAGACCATTCTAATGCCCGTCAGGGCCTTTATAAAGGTCCCCAGACCCTTCTACTGCCCCTAAGGAGCATTCTAAAGGCACCCAGACCCTTCTAATGCCCCACAGGGCCTTTCTAAAGGTCCCCCAGACCCTTATAGAGCCCCTCAGGACCCATCTAATGTCCCCCAGACCCTGCTAATTCCCCTCAGGGCTTTTATAAGGGCCACAAGACCCTTCTAATGCCCCTCAGGGCCTTTCTAAAGGCCCCCATACCCTTCTAATGCCCCTCAGGTCATTTCTAAAGGCACCCAGACCCTTGTAATGCCACTCAGGGCCTTTCTAAAGGCCGTGAGACCCTTATAATCCCCCTGAGGGCCTTTAAAAAGGCCCCCAGACCCTTCTGGACCCCCTCAGGACGCTTCTAATAGCCCCCAGACCCTTCTAGAGCCCCTCAGGGCCTTTCTAAAGGCCTCCACACCCTTCTAATGACCCTCAAGACCCATGTAAAGGCCCCCAGACCCTTCTAGATTGCCTCAGGACCCATTCAAAAGCCCCCAGACCCTTCTAATGCCTTTCAGGGCCTTTCTAAAGGCCTCCACACCCTTCTAATGACTCTCAAGACCCATGTAAAGGCCCCTAGACCCTTCTAGATTGCCTCAGGACCCATCTAAAAGCCCTCAGACCCTTCTAATGCCTTTCAGGACCCTTATGAAGGCCACAAGACCCTTCTAATGCCCCTCAGGACCTTTCTAAAGGCCCTCAGACCCTTCTAATGCCCCTCAGGGCATTTATAAAGGTTCCCAGACCCTTCTAGAGCCTGTCAGGACATTAATAAAGGCCCCCAGACCATTCTAGAGCCCCTCAGGACACTTCTAAATCCCGCAGACCATTCTAATGCCTGTCAGGGCCTTTATAAAGGTCCCCAGACCCTTCTACTGCCCCTCAGGAGCATTCTAAAGGCCCCCAGACCCTTCTAATGCCCCACAGGGCCATTCTAAAGGTCCCCAGACCCTTCTAGAGCCCCTGAAGACCATTCTAAAGGCCCCCCAGACCCTTATAGAGCCCCTCAGGACCCTTCTAAAGTCCCCCAGGCCCTGCTAATTCCCCTCAGGGCTTTTATAAGGGCACCCAGAATCTTCTAATGCCCCTCAGGACCCTTATAAAGCCACCCAGACCCTTCTACAGCCTCCCAGGACAGTTTTAAATGCGTCCAGACCCTTCTAGACCCCCTCAGGACCATTCTAAAGGCACCCAGACCCTTCTAATGCCCCTCAGGTCATTTCTAAAGGCACCCAGACCCTTGTAATGCCACTCAGGGCCTTTCTAAAGGCCGTGAGACCCTTATAATCCCCCTGAGGGCCTTTAAAAAGGCCCCCAGACCCTTCTGGACCCCCTCAGGACGCTTCTAATAGCCCCCAGACCCTTCTAGAGCCCCTCAGGGCCTTTCTAAAGGCCTCCACACCCTTCTAATGACCCTCAAGACCCATGTAAAGGCCCCCAGACCCTTCTAGATTGCCTCAGGACCCATTCAAAAGCCCCCAGACCCTTCTAATGCCTTTCAGGGCCTTTCTAAAGGCCTCCACACCCTTCTAATGACTCTCAAGACCCATGTAAAGGCCCCTAGACCCTTCTAGATTGCCTCAGGACCCATCTAAAAGCCCTCAGACCCTTCTAATGCCTTTCAGGACCCTTATGAAGGCCACAAGACCCTTCTAATGCCCCTCAGGACCTTTCTAAAGGCCCTCAGATCCTTCTAATGCCCCTCAGTGCTTTTATAAAGGTTCCCAGACCCTTCTAGAGCCCATCAGGACCCTTATAAAGGCCCCCAGACCATTCTAGAGCCCCTCAGGACACTTCTAAATCCCGCAGACCATTCTAATGCCTGTCAGGGCCTTTATAAAGGTCCCCAGACCCTTCTACTGCCCCTCAGGATCATTCTAAAGGCCCCCAGACCCTTCTAATGCCCCACAGGGCCTTTCTAAAGGTCCCCAGACCCTTCTAGAGCCCCTGAAGACCCTTCTAAAGGCCCCCAGACCCTTATAGAGCCCCTCAGGACCCTTCTAAAGTCCCCCAGACCCAGCTAATTCCCCTCAGGGCTTTTATAAGGGCACCCAGACCCTTCTAATGCCCCTCAGGACCCTTATAAAGGCACCCAGACCCTTCTAGAGCCTCTCAGGACAGTTTTAAATGCCTCCAGACCCTTCTAGACCCCATCAGGACCATTCTAAAGGCCCCCAGACCCTTCTAATGCCCCTCAGGGCCTTTCTAAAGGCCCCCATACCCTTCTAATGCCCCTCAGGTCATTTCTAAAGGCCCTCAGACCATTCTAGAGCCCGTCAGGACCCTTATAAAGGTCCCCAGACCCTTCTACTGCCCCTCAGGAGCATTCTAAAGGCCCCCAGACCCTTCTAATGCCCCACAGGGCCTTTCTAAAGGTCCCCAGACCACTCTAGAACCCCTGAAGACCCTTCTAAAGGCCCCCAGACCCTTATAGAGCCCCTCAGGACCCTTCTAAAGTCCCCCAGAACCTGCTAATTCCCCTCAGGGCTTTTATAAGGGCACCCAGACCCTTCTAATGCCCCTCAGGACCCTTATAAAGGCACCCAGACCCTTCTAGAGCCTCTCAGGACAGTTTTAAATGCCTCCAGACTCTTCTAGACCCCCTCAAGACCATTCTAAAGGACCCCAGACCCTTCTAATGCCCCTCGGGGCCTTTCTAAAGTACCCCAGACACTTCTAGAACCTCTCAGGGCCTTTCTATATGACCCCAGACCCTTGTAATGCCACTCAGGGCCTTTCTAAAGGCCGCGAGACCATTCTAATGCCCCTCAGGACCTTTCTAAAGGCCCTCAGACCCTTCTAATGCCCCTCAGGGCATTTATAAAGGTTCCCAGACCCTTCTAGAGCCCGTCAGGACCCTTATAAAGGCCCCCAGACCATTCTAGACCCCCTCAGGACACTTCTAAAGGCCCATAGACCATTCTAATGCCCGTCAGGGCCTTTATAAAGGTCCCCAGACCCTTCTACTGCCCCTAAGGAGCATTCTAAAGGCACCCAGACCCTTCTAATGCCCCACAGGGCCTTTCTAAAGGTCCCCCAGACCCTTATAGAGCCCCTCAGGACCCATCTAATGTGCCCCAGACCCTGCTAATTCCCCTCAGGGCTTTTATAAGGGCCACAAGACCCTTCTAATGCCCCTCAGGACCCTTATAAAGGCACCCAGACCCCTATAGAGCCTCTCAGGACAGTTTTAAATGCCTCCAGACCCTTCTAGACCCCCTCAGGACCATTCTAAAAGCCCCCGACCCTTCTAATGCCCCTCAGGACCCTTCTAAAGGCCCCCAGACCATTCTAGAGCCCCTCAGGGCCTTTCTAAAGGCCTCCACACCCTTCTAATGACCCTCAAGACCCATGTGAAGGCCCCCAGACCCTTCTAGAATGCCTGAGGACCCATCTAAAAGCCCCCAGACCCTTGTAATGCCCCTCAGGGCCTTTCTAAAGGCCTCCACACCCTTCTAATGACCCTCAAGACCCATGTAAAGGCCCCTAGACCCTTCTAGATTGCCTCAGGACCCATCTAAAAGCCCCCAGACCCTTCTAATGCCTTTCAGGACCCTTATGAAGGCCACAAGACCCTTCTAATGCCCCTCAGGACCTTTCTAAAGGCCCTCAGACCCTTCTAATGCCCCTCAGGGCATTTATAAAGGTTCCCAGACCCTTCTAGAGCCCGTCAGGACCCTTATAAAGGCCCCCAGACCATTCTAGAGCCCCTCAGGACACTTCTAAAGGCCCGCAGACCATTCTAATGCCCGTCAGGGCCTTTCTAAAGGTCCCCAGACCCTTCTACTGCCCCTCAGGAGCATTCTAAAGGCCCCCAGACCCTTCTAATGCCCCACAGGGCCTTTCTAAAGGTCCCCAGACCACTCTAGAACCCCTGAAGACCCTTCTAAAGGCCCCCAGACCCTTATAGAGCCCCTCAGGACCCTTCTAAAGTCCCCCAGAACCTGCTAATTCCCCTCAGGGCTTTTATAAGGGCACCCAGACCCTTCTAATGCCCCTCAGGACCCTTATAAAGGCACCCAGACCCTTCTAGAGCCTCTCAGGACAGTTTTAAATGCCTCCAGACTCTTCTAGACCCCCTCAAGACCATTCTAAAGGACCCCAGACCCTTCTAATGCCCCTCGGGGCCTTTCTAAAGTACCCCAGACACTTCTAGAACCTCTCAGGGCCTTTCTATATGACCCCAGACCCTTGTAATGCCACTCAGGGCCTTTCTAAAGGCCGCGAGACCATTCTAATGCCCCTCAGGACCTTTCTAAAGGCCCTCAGACCCTTCTAATGCCCCTCAGGGCATTTATAAAGGTTCCCAGACCCTTCTAGAGCCCGTCAGGACCCTTATAAAGGCCCCCAGACCATTCTAGACCCCCTCAGGACACTTCTAAAGGCCCGTAGACCATTCTAATGCCCGTCAGGGCCTTTATAAAGGTCCCCAGACCCTTCTACTGCCCCTAAGGAGCATTCTAAAGGCACCCAGACCCTTCTAATGCCCCACAGGGCCTTTCTAAAGGTCCCCCAGACCCTTATAGAGCCCCTCAGGACCCATCTAATGTCCCCCAGACCCTGCTAATTCCCCTCAGGGCTTTTATAAGGGCCACAAGACCCTTCTAATGCCCCTCAGGGCCTTTCTAAAGGCCCCCATACCCTTCTAATGCCCCTCAGGTCATTTCTAAAGGCACCCAGACCCTTGTAATGCCACTCAGGGCCTTTCTAAAGGCCGCGAGACCCTTATAATCCCCCTGAGGGCCTTTAAAAAGGCCCCCAGACCCTTCTGGACAACCTCAGGACGCTTCTAATAGCCCCCAGACCCTTCTAGAGCCCCTCAGGGCCTTTCTAAAGGCCTCCACACCCTTCTAATGACCCTCAAGACCCATGTAAAGGCCCCCAGACCCTTCTAGATTGCCTCAGGACCCATCCAAAAGCCCCCAGACCCTTCTAATGCCTTTCAGGGCCTTTCTAAAGGCCTCCACACCCTTCTAATGACTCTCAAGACCCATGTAAAGGCCCCCAGACCCTTCTAGATTGCCTCAGGACCCATCTAAAAGCCCTCAGACCCTTCTAATGCCTTTCAGGACCCTTATGAAGGCCACAAGACCCTTCTAATGCCCCTCAGGACCTTTCTAAAGGCCCTCAGATCCTTCTAATGCCCCTGAGGGCATTTATAAAGGTTCCCAGACCCTTCTAGAGCCCGTCAGGACCCTTATAAAGGCCCCCAGACCATTCTAGAGCCCCTCAGGACACTTCTAAATCCCGCAGACCTTTCTAATGCCCGTCAGGGCCTTTCTAAAGGTCCCCAGACCCTTCTACTGCCCCTCAGGAGCATTCTAAAGGCCCCCAGACCCTTCTAATGCCCCACAGGGCCATTCTAAAGGTCCCCAGACCCTTCTAGAGCCCCTGAAGACCATTCTAAAGGCCCCCTGACCCTTATAGAGCCCCTCAGGACCCTTCTAAAGTCCCCCAGACCCTGCTAATTCCCCTCAGGGCTTTTATAAGGGCACCCAGAATCTTTTAATGCCCCTCAGGACCCTTATAAAGCCACCCAGACCCTTCTAGAGCCTCCCAGGACAGTTTTAAATGCGTCCAGACCCTTCTAGACCCCCTCAGGACCATTCTAAAGGCACCCAGACCCTTCTAATGCCCCTCAGGGCCTTTCTAAAGGCCCCCATACCGTTCTAATGCCCCTCAGGTCATTTCTAAAGGCACCCAGACCCTTCTAATGCCACTCAGGGCCTTTCTAAAGGCCGCGAGACCCTTATAATCCCCCTGAGGGCCTTTAAAATGACCCCAGACCCTTCTGGACCCCCTCAGGACGCTTCTAATAGCCCCCAGACCATTCTAGAGCCCCTCAGGGCCTTTCTAAAGGCCTCCACACCCTTCTAATGACCCTCAAGACCCATGTAAAGGCCCCCAGACCCTTCTAGAATGCCTCAGGACCCATCTAAAAGCCCCCAGACCCTTCTAATGCCTTTCAGGGCCTTTCTAAAGGCCTCCACACCCTTCTAATGACCCTCAAGACCCATGTAAAGGCCCCTAGACCCTTCTAGATTGCCTCAGGACCCATCTAAAAGCCCCCAGACGCTTCTAATGCCTTTCAGGACCCTTATGAAGGCCACAAGACCCTTCTAATGCCCCTCAGGACCCATCTAAAAGCTCCCAGACCCTTCTAATGCCTTTCAGGGCCTTTCTAAAGGCCTCCACACCCTTCTAATGACCCTCAAGACCCATCTATAAGACCCCAGACCCATCTAATGCCTTTCAGGACCCTTATGAAGGCCACAAGACCCTTCTAATGCCCCTCAGGACCTTTCTAAAGGCCCTCAGACCCTTCTAATGCCCCTCAGGGCATTTATAAAGGTTCCCAGACCCTTCTAGAGCCCGTCAGGACCCTTATAAAGGCCCCCAGACCATTCTAGAGCACCTCAGGACACTTCTAAAGGCCCGTAGACCATTCCAATGCCTGTCAGGGCCTTTATAAAGGTCCCCAGACCCTTCTACTGCCCCTAAGGAGCATTCTAAAGGCACCCAGACCCTTCTAATGCCCCACAGGGCCTTTCTAAAGGTCCCCCAGACCCTTATAGAGCCACTCAGGACCCTTCTAAAGTCCCCCAGACCCTGCTAATTCCCCTCAGGGCTTTTATAAGGGCCACAAGACCCTTCTAATGCCCCTCAGGACCCTTATAAAGGCACCCAGACCCCTCTAGAGCCTCTCAGGACAGTTTTAAATGCCTCCAGACCCTTCTAGACCCCCTCAGGACCATTCTAGAAGCCCCCAGACCCTTCTAATGCCGCTCAGGACCCTTCTAAAGGCCCCCAGACCATTCTAGAGCACCTCAGGGCCTTCCTAAAGGCCTCCACACCCTTCTAATGACCCTCAAGACCAATGTAAAGGCCCCCAGACCCTTCTAGAATGCCTGAGGACCCATCTAAAAGCCCCCAGACCCTTGTAATGCCCCTCAGGGCCTTTCTAAAGGCCTCCACACCCTTCTAATGACCCTCAAGACCCATGTAAAGGCCCCTAGACCCTTCTAGATTGCCTCAGGACCCATCTAAAAGCCCCCAGACCCTTCTAATGCCTTTCAGGACCCTTATGAAGGCCACAAGACCCTTCTAATGCCCCTCAGGAGCATTCTAAAGGCCCCCAGACCCTTCTAATGCCCCACAGGGCCTTTCTAAAAGTCCCCAGACCCTTCTAGAGCCCCTCAAGTCCCTTCTAAAGGCCCCCAGACCCTTATAGAGCCCCTCAGGACCCTTCTAAAGTCCCCCAGACCCTGCTAGTTCCCCTCAGGGCTTTTATAAGGGCACCCAGAATCTTCTAATGCCCCTCAGGACCCTTATAAAGGCACCCAGACCCTTCTAGAGCCTCTCAGGACAGTTTTAAATGCCTCCAGACCCTTCTAGACCCGCTCAGGACCATTCTAAAGGCCCCCAGACCCTTCTAATGCCCCTCAGGGCCTTTCTAAAGGACCCCATACCCTTCTAATGCCCCTCAGGTCATTTCTAAAGGCACCCAGACCCTTGTAATGCCACTCAGGGCCTTTCTAAAGGCCGCGAGACCCTTATAATCCCCCTGAGGGCCTTTAAAAAGGCCCCCAGACCCTTCTGGACCCCCTCTGGACGCTTCTAATAGCCCCCAGACCCTTCTAGAGCCCCTCAGGGCCTTTCTAAAGGCCTCCACACCCTTCTAATGACCCTCAAGACCCATGTAAAGGCCCCCAGACCCTTCTAGATTGCCTCAGGACCCATCCAAAAGCCCCCAGACCCATCTAATGCCTTTCAGGGCCTTTCTAAAGGCCTCCACACCCTTCTAATGACTCTCAAGACCCATGTAAAGGCCCCTAGACCCTTCTAGATTGCCTCAGGACCCATCTAAAAGCCCTCAGACCCTTCTAATGCCTTTCAGGACCCTTATGAAGGCCACAAGACCCTTCTAATGCCCCTCAGGACCTTTCTAAAGGCCCTCAGATCCTTCTAATGCCCCTCAGGGCATTTATAAAGGTTCCCAGACCCTTCTAGAGCCCGTCAGGACCCTTATAAAGGCCCCCAGACCATTCTAGAGCCCCTCAGGACACTTCTAAATCCCGCAGACCATTCTAATGCCCGTCAGGGCCTTTATAAAGGTCCCCAGACCCTTCTACTGCCCCTCAGGAGCATTCTAAAGGCACCCAGACCCTTCTAATGCCCCACAGGGCCTTTCTAAAGGTCCCCCAGACCCTTATAGAGCCCCTCAGGACCCTTCTAAAGTCCCCCAGACCCTGCTAATTCCCCTCAGGGCTTTTATAAGGGCCACAAGACCCTTGTAATGCCCCTCAGGACCCTTATAAAGGCACCCAGACCCCTCTAGAGCCTCTCAGGACAGTTTTAAATGCCTCCAGACCCTTTTAGACCCCCTCAGGACCATTCTAAAAGCCCCCAGACCCTTCTAATGCCGCTCAGGACCCTTCTAAAGGCCCCCAGACCCTTCTAATGCCCCTCAGGGCCTTTCTAAAGTACCCCAGACACTTCTAGAACCTCTCAGGGCCTTTCTATATGACCCCAGACCCTTGTAATGCCCCTCAGGGCCTTTCTAAAGGCCCCCATACCCTTCTAATGCCCCTCAGGACATTTCTAAAGGCCCCCAGACCCTTCTAGAGCCCCTCAGGACATTTCTAAAGGCACCCAGAACCTTCTAATGCCACTCAGGACCTTTCTAAAGGCTGCGAGACCCTTATAATCCCCCTGAGGACCTTTAAAAAGGCCCCCAGACCCTTCTGGATCCCCTCAGGACGATTCTAATAGACCCCAGACCCTTCTAGAGCCCCTCAGGGCCTTTCTAAAGGCCTCCACACTTTTCTAATGACCCTCAAGACCCATGTAAAGGCCCCCAGACCCTTCTAGATTGCCTCAGGACCTATCCAAAAGCCCCCAGACCCTTCTAATGCCTTTCAGGGCCTTTCTAAAGGCCTCCACACCCTTCTAATGACTCTCAAGACCCATGTAAAGGCCCCCAGACCCTTCTAGATTGCCTCAGGACCCATCTAAAAGACCCCAGACCCTTCTAATGCCTTTCAGGACCCTTATGAAGGTCACAAGACCCTTCTAATGCCCCTCAGGACCTTTCTAAAGGCCCTCAGACCCTTCTAATGCCCCTCAGGGCATTTATAAAGGATCCCAGACCCTTCTAGAGCCCGTCAGGACCCTTATAAAGGCCCCCAGACCATTCTAGAGCCCCTCAGGACACTTCTAAATCCCGCAGACCATTCTAATGCCCGTCAGGGCCTTTATAAAGGTCCCCAGACCCTTCTACTGCCCCTCAGGAGCATTCTAAAGGCCCCCAGACCCTTCTAATGGCCCACAGGGCCATTCTAAAGGTCCCCAGACCCTTCTAGAGCCCCTGAAGACCATTTTAAAGGCCCCCAGACCCTTATAGAGCCCCTCAGGACCCTTCTAAAGTCCCCCAGACCCTGCTAGTTCCCCTCAGGTCTTTTATAAGGGCACCCAGAATCTTCTAATGCCCCTCAGGACCCTTATAAAGGCACCCAGACCCTTCTAGAGCCTCTCAGGACAGTTTTAAATGCCTCCAGACCCTTCTAGACCCGCTCAAAACCATTCTAAAGGCCCCCAGACCCTTCTAATGCCCCTCAGGGCCTTTCTAAAGGCCCCCATACCCTTCTAATGCCCCTCAGGTCATTTCTAAAGGCACCCAGAACCTTCTAATGCCACTCAGGGCCTTTCTAAAGGCCGCGAGACCCTTATAATCCCCCTAGAGGGCCTTTAAAAAGGCCCCCAGACCCTTCTGGACCCCCTCAGGACGATTCTAATAGACCCCAGACCCTTCTAGAGCCCCTCAGGGCCTTTCTAAAGGCTTCCACACCCTTCTAATGACCCTCAAGACCCATGTAAAGGCCCCCAGACCCTTCTAGATTGCCTCAGGACCCATCTAAAAGCCCTCAGACCCTTCTAATGCCTTTCAGGACCCTTATGAAGGCCACAAGACCCTTCTAATGCCCCTCAGAACCTTTCTAAAGGCCCTCAGACCCTTCTAATGCCCCTCAGGGCATTTATAAAGGTTCCCAGACCCTTCTAGAGCCCGTCAGGACCCTTATAAAGGCCCCCAGACCCTTCTAATGCCCCTCAGGACACTTCTAAATCCCGCAGACCATTCTAATGCCCGTCAGGGCCTATATAAAGGTCCCCAGACCCTTCTACTGCCCCTCAGGAGCATTCTAAAGGCCCCCAGACCCTTCTAATGCCCCACAGGGCCATTCTAAAGGTCCCCAGACCCTTCTAGAGCCCCTGAAGACCATTTTAAAGGCCCCCAGACCCTTATAGAGCCCCTCAGGACCCTTCTAAAGTCCCCCAGACCCTGCTAATTTCCCTCAGGGCTTTTATAATGGCCACAAGACCCTTCTAATGCCCCTCAGGACCCTTATAAAGGCACCCAGACCCCTCTAGAGCCTCTCAGGACAGTTTTAAATGCCTCCAGACCCTTCTAGACCCCCTCAGGACCATTCTAAAAGCCCCCAGACCCTTCTAATGCCGCTCAGGACCCTTCTAAAGGCCCCCAGACCCTTCTAATGCCCCTCAGGGCCTTTCTAAAGTACCCCAGACACTTCTAGAACCTCTCAGGGCCTTTCTATATGACCCCAGACCCTTGTAATGCCACTCAGGGCCTTTCTAAAGGCCCCCATATCCTTCTAATGCCCCTCAGGACATTTCTAAAGGCCCCCAGACCCTTCAAGAGCCCCTCAGGACATTTCTAAAGGCACCCAGAACCTTCTAATGCCACTCAGGACTTTGTAAAGGCTGCGAGACCCTTATAATCCCTTTGAGGACCTTTAAAAAGGCCCCCAGACACTTCTGGACCCCTCAGGACGCTTCTAATAGACCCCAGACCCTTCTAGAGCCCCTCAGGGCCTTTCTAAAGGCCTCCAAACCCTTCCAATGACCCTCAAGACCCATGTAAAGGCCCCCAGACCCTTCTAGATTGCCTCAGGACCCATCCGAAAGCCCCCAGACCCTTCTAATGCATTTCAGGGCCTTTCTAAAGGCCTCCATACCCTTCTAATGACTCTCAAGACCCATGTAAAGGCCCCCAGACCCTTCTAGATTGCCTCAGGACCCATCTAAATGACCCCAGACCCTTCTAATCCCTTTCAGGACCCTTATGAAGGTCACAAGACCCTTCTAATGCCCCTCAGGACCTTTCTAAAGGCCCTCAGACCCTTCTAATGCCCCTCAGGGAATTTATAAAGGTTCCCATACCCTTCTAATGCCCCTCAGGTCATTTCTAAAGGCACCCAGACCCTTCTAATGCCACTCAGGGCCTTTCTAAAGGCCGCGAGACCCTTATAATCCCCCTGAGGGCCTTTAAAATGACCCCAGACCCTTCTGGACCCCCTCAGGACGCTTCTAATAGCCCCCAGACCATTCTAGAGCCCCTCATGGCCTTTCTAAAGGCCTCCACACCCTTCTAATGACCATCAAGACCCATGTAAAGGCCCCCAGACCCTTCTAGAATGCCTCAGGACCATCTAAAAGCCCCCAGACCCTTCTAATGCCTTTCAGGGCCTTTCTAAATGCCTCCACACCCTTCTAATGACCCTCAAGACCCATGTAAAGGCCCCTAGACCCTTCTAGATTGCCTCAGGACCCATCTAAAAGCATCCAGACCCTTCTAATGCCTTTCAGGACCCTTATGAAGGCCACAAGACCCTTCTAATGCCCCTCAGGACCTTTCTAAAGGCCCTCAGACCCTTCTAATGCCCCTCAGGGCATTTATAAAGGCCCCCAGACCATTCTAGAGCCCCTCAGGACACTTCTAAAGGCCCGCAGACCATTCTAATGCCCGTCAGGGCCTTTATAAAGGTCCCCAGACCCTTCTACTGCCCCTCAGGAGCATTCTAAAGGCACCCAGACCCTTCTAATGCCCCACAGGTCCTTTCTAAAGGTCCCCCAGACCCTTATAGTGCCCCTCAGGACCCTTCTAAAGTCCCCCAGACCCTGCTAATTCCCCTCAAGGCTTTTATAAGGGCCACAAGACCCTTGTAATGCCCCTCAGGACCCTTATAAAGGCACCCAGAACCCTCTAGAGCCTCTCAGGACAGTTTTAAATGCCTCCAGACCCTTCTAGACCCCCTCAGGACCATTCTAAAAGCCCCCAGACCCTTCTAATGCCGCTCAGGACCCTTCTAAAGGCCCCCAGACCCTTCTAATGCCCCTCAGGGCCTTTCTAAAGTACCCCAGACACTTCTAGAACCTCTCAGGGCCTTTCTATATGACCCCAGACCCTTGTAATGCCCCTCAGGGCCTTTCTAAAGGCCCCCATACCCTTCTAATGCCCCTCAGGACATTTCTAAAGGCCCCCAGACCCTTCAAGAGCCCCTCAGGACATTTCTAAAGGCACCCAGAACTTTCTAATGCCACTCAGGACCTTTCTAAAGGCTGCGAGACCATTATAATCCCCCTGAGGACCTTTAAAAAGGCCCCCAGACCCTTCTGGACCCCCTCAGGACGCTTCTAATAGACCCCAAACCCTTCTAGAGCCCCTCAGGGCCTTTCTAAAGGCCTCCACACCCATCTAATGACCCTCAAGAACCATGTAAAGGCCCCCAGACCCTTCTAGATTACCTCAGGACCCATCCAAAAGCCGCCAGACCCTTCTAATGCCTTTCAGGGCCTTTCTAAAGGCCTCCACACCCTTCTAATGACTCTCAAGACCCATGTAAAGGCCCCTAGACCCTTCTAGATTGCCTCAGGACCCATCTAAAAGCCCTCAGACCCTTCTAATGCCTTTCAGGACCCTTATGAAGGCCACAAGACCCTTCTAATGCCCCTCAGAACCTTTCTAAAGGCCCTCAGACCCTTCTAATGCCCCTCAGGGCATTTATAAAGGTTCCCAGACCCTTCTAGAGCCCGTCAGGACCCTTATAAAGGCCCCCAGACCCTTCTAATGCCCCTCAGGACACTTCTAAATCCCGCAGACCATTCTAATGCCCGTCAGGGCCTATATAAAGGTCCCCAGACCCTTCTACTGCCCCTCAGGAGCATTCTAAAGGCCCCCAGACCCTTCTAATGCCCCACAGGGCCATTCTAAAGGTCCCCAGACCCTTCTAGAGCCCCTGAAGACCATTTTAAAGGCCCCCAGACCCTTATAGAGCCCCTCAGGACCCTTCTAAAGTCCCCCAGACCCTGCTAATTTCCCTCAGGGCTTTTATAATGGCCACAAGACCCTTCTAATGCCCCTCAGGACCCTTATAAAGGCACCCAGACCCCTCTAGAGCCTCTCAGGACAGTTTTAAATGCCTCCAGACCCTTCTAGACCCCCTCAGGACCATTCTAAAAGCCCCCAGACCCTTCTAATGCCGCTCAGGACCCTTCTAAAGGCACCCAGACCCTTCTAATGCCCCTCAGGGCCTTTCTAAAGTATCCCAGACACTTCTAGAACCTCTCAGGGCCTTTCTATATGACCCCAGACCCTTGTAATGCCACTCAGGGCCTTTCTAAAGGCCCCCATACCCTTCTAATGCCCCTCAGGACATTTCTAAAGGCCCCCAGACCCTTCAAGAGCCCCTCAGGACATTTCTAAAGGCACCCAGAACCTTCTAATGCCACTCAGGACTTTGTAAAGGCTGCGAGACCCTTATAATCCCTTTGAGGACCTTTAAAAAGGCCCCCAGACACTTCTGGACCCCTCAGGACGCTTCTAATAGACCCCAGACCCTTCTAGAGCCCCTCAGGGCCTTTCTAAAGGCCTCCAAACCCTTCCAATGACCCTCAAGACCCATGTAAAGGCCCCCAGACCCTTCTAGATTGCCTCAGGACCCATCCGAAAGCCCCCAGACCCTTCTAATGCATTTCAGGGCCTTTCTAAAGGCCTCCATACCCTTCTAATGACTCTCAAGACCCATGTAAAGGCCCCCAGACCCTTCTAGATTGCCTCAGGACCCATCTAAATGACCCCAGACCCTTCTAATCCCTTTCAGGACCCTTATGAAGGTCACAAGACCCTTCTAATGCCCCTCAGGACCTTTCTAAAGGCCCTCAGACCCTTCTAATGCCCCTCAGGGAATTTATAAAGGTTCCCATACCCTTCTAATGCCCCTCAGGTCATTTCTAAAGGCACCCAGACCCTTCTAATGCCACTCAGGGCCTTTCTAAAGGCCGCGAGACCCTTATAATCCCCCTGAGGGCCTTTAAAATGACCCCAGACCCTTCTGGACCCCCTCAGGACGCTTCTAATAGCCCCCAGACCATTCTAGAGCCCCTCATGGCCTTTCTAAAGGCCTCCACACCCTTCTAATGACCATCAAGACCCATGTAAAGGCCCCCAGACCCTTCTAGAATGCCTCAGGACCATCTAAAAGCCCCCAGACCCTTCTAATGCCTTTCAGGGCCTTTCTAAATGCCTCCACACCCTTCTAATGACCCTCAAGACCCATGTAAAGGCCCCTAGACCCTTCTAGATTGCCTCAGGACCCATCTAAAAGCATCCAGACCCTTCTAATGCCTTTCAGGACCCTTATGAAGGCCACAAGACCCTTCTAATGCCCCTCAGGACCTTTCTAAAGGCCCTCAGACCCTTCTAATGCCCCTCAGGGCATTTATAAAGGCCCCCAGACCATTCTAGAGCCCCTCAGGACACTTCTAAAGGCCCGCAGACCATTCTAATGCCCGTCAGGGCCTTTATAAAGGTCCCCAGACCCTTCTACTGCCCCTCAGGAGCATTCTAAAGGCACCCAGACCCTTCTAATGCCCCACAGGTCCTTTCTAAAGGTCCCCCAGACCCTTATAGTGCCCCTCAGGACCCTTCTAAAGTCCCCCAGACCCTGCTAATTCCCCTCAGGGCTTTTATAAGGGCCACAAGACCCTTGTAATGCCCCTCAGGACCCTTATAAAGGCACCCAGAACCCTCTAGAGCCTCTCAGGACAGTTTTAAATGCCTCCAGACCCTTCTAGACCCCCTCAGGACCATTCTAAAAGCCCCCAGACCCTTCTAATGCCGCTCAGGACCCTTCTAAAGGCCCCCAGACCCTTCTAATGCCCCTCAGGGCCTTTCTAAAGTACCCCAGACACTTCTAGAACCTCTCAGGGCCTTTCTATATGACCCCAGACCCTTGTAATGCCCCTCAGGGCCTTTCTAAAGGCCCCCATACCCTTCTAATGCCCCTCAGGACATTTCTAAAGGCCCCCAGACCCTTCAAGAGCCCCTCAGGACATTTCTAAAGGCACCCAGAACTTTCTAATGCCACTCAGGACCTTTCTAAAGGCTGCGAGACCATTATAATCCCCCTGAGGACCTTTAAAAAGGCCCCCAGACCCTTCTGGACCCCCTCAGGACGCTTCTAATAGACCCCAAACCCTTCTAGAGCCCCTCAGGGCCTTTCTAAAGGCCTCCACACCCATCTAATGACCCTCAAGAACCATGTAAAGGCCCCCAGACCCTTCTAGATTACCTCAGGACCCATCCAAAAGCCGCCAGACCCTTCTAATGCCTTTCAGGGCCTTTCTAAAGGCCTCCACACCCTTCTAATGACTCTCAAGACCCATGTAAAGGCCCCTAGACCCTTCTAGATTGCCTCAGGACCCATCTAAAAGCCCTCAGACCCTTCTAATGCCTTTCAGGACCCTTATGAAGGCCACAAGACCCTTCTAATGCCCTTCAGGACCTTTCTAAAGGCCCTCAGACCCTTCTAATGCCCCTCAGGGCATTTATAAAGGTTCCCAGACCCTTCTAGAGCCCGTCAGGACCCTTATAAAGGCCCCCAGACCATTCTAGAGCCCCTCAGGACACTTCTAAATCCCGCAGACCATTCTAATGCCCGTCAGGGCCTTTATAAAGGTCCCCAGACCCTTCTACTGCCCTTCAGGAGCATTCTAAAGGCCCCCAGACCCTTCTAATATCCCACACGGCCTTTCTAAAGGTCCCCAGACCCTTCTAGAGCCCCTGAAGACCCTTCTAAAGGCCCCCAGACCCTTATAGAGCCCCTCATGACCATTCTAAAGTCCCCCAGACCCTGCTAATTCCCCTCAGGGCTTTTATAAGGGCCACAAGACCCTTCTAATGCCCATCAGGACCCTTATAAAGCCACCCAGACCCTTCTAGAGCCTCTGAGGACAGTTTTAAAAGCCTCCAGACCCTTCTAGACCCCCTCAGGACCATTCTAAAGGTCCCCAGACCCTTCTAATGCCACTCAGGACCCTTCTAAAGGCCCCCAGATCCTTCTAATGCCCCTCAGGACCCTTCTAAAGGCCCCCAGACCCTTCTAATGCCCCGCAGGGCCTTTCTAAATTACCCCAGACACTTCTAGAACCTCTCAGGGCCTTTCTATATGACCCCAGACCCTTGTAATGCCCCTCAGGGCCTTTCTAAAGGCCCCCACACCCTTCTAATGCCCCTCAGGACATTTCTAAAGGCCCCCAGACCATTGAAGAGCCCCTCAGGACATTTCTAAAGGCACCCAGACCCTTCTAATGCCACTCAGGGCCTTTCTAAAGGCTGCGAGACCCTTATAATCCCCCTGAGGACCTTTAAAAAGGCCCCCAGACCCTTCTGGACCCCCTCAGGACGCTTCTAATAGCACCCAGACCCTTCTAGAGCCCCTCAGGGCCTTTCTAAAGGCCTCCACACCCTTCTAATGACCCTCAAGACCCATGTAAAGGCCCCCAGACCCTTCTAGATTGCCTCAGGACCCATCCAAAAGCCCCCAGACCCTTCTAATGCCTTTCAGGGCCTTTCTAAAGGCCTCCACACCCTTCTAATGACTCTCAAGACCCATGTAAAGGCCCCTAGACCCTTCTAGATTGCCTCAGGACCCATCTAAAAGCCCTCAGACCCTTCTAATGCCTTTCAGGACCCTTATGAAGGCCACAAGACCCTTCTAATGCCCCTCAGGACCTTTCTAAAGGCCCTCAGACCCCTCTAATGCCCCTCAGGGCATTTATAAAGGTTCCCAGACCCTTCTAGAGCCCGTCAGGACCCTTATAAAGGCCCCCAGACCATTCTAGACCCCCTCAGGACACTTCTAAATCCCGCAGA
This sequence comes from Coccyzus lansbergi, assembly GCA_033558105.1. Lineage (NCBI taxonomy): Eukaryota > Metazoa > Chordata > Aves > Cuculiformes > Coccyzidae > Coccyzus > Coccyzus lansbergi. The sequence continues at coordinate 172,300 of JAUMJK010001975.1, read as the reverse complement.
CCATTCTAATGCCCGTCAGGGCCTTTATAATGGTCCCCAGACCCTTCTACTGCCCCTCAGGAGCATTCTAAAGGCACCCAGACCCTTCTAATGCCCCACAGGGCCATTCTAAAGGTCCCCAGACCCTTCTAGAGCCCCTGAAGACCATTCTAAAGGCCCCCAGACCCTTATAGAGCCCCTCAGGACCCTTCTAAAGTCCCCCAGACCCTGCTAATTCCCCTCAGGGCTTTTATAAGGGCACCCAGAATCTTCTAATGCCCCTCAGGACCCTTATAAAGGCACCCAGACCCTTCTAGAGCCTCTCAGGACAGTTTTAAATGCGTCCAGACCCTTCTAGACCCCCTCAGGACCATTCTAAAGGCACCCAGACCCTTCTAATGCCCCTCAGGGCCTTTCTAAAGGCCCCCATACCCTTCTAATGCCCCTCAGGTCATTTCTAAAGGCACCCAGACCCTTCTAATGCAACTCAGGGCCTTTCTAAAGGCCGCGAGACCCTTATAATCCCCCTGAGGGCCTTTAAAATGCCCCCAGACCCTTCTGGACCCCCTCAGGACGCTTCTAATAGCCCCCAGACCATTCTAGAGCCCCTCAGGGCCTTTCTAAAGGCCTCCACACCCTTCTAATGACCCTCAAGACCCATGTAAAGGCCCCCAGACCCTTCTAGAATGCCTCAGGACCCATCTAAAAGCCCCCAGACCCTTCTAATGCCCTTCAGGGCCTTTCTAAAGGCCTCCACACCCTTCTAATGACCCTCAAGACCCATGTAAAGGCCCCTAGACCCTTCTAGATTGCCTCAGGACCCATCTAAAAGCCCCCAGACCCTTCTAATGCCTTTCAGGACCCTTATGAAGGCCACAAGACCCTTCTAATGCCCCTCAGGACCTTTCTAAAGGCCATCAGACCCTTCTAATGCACCTCAGGGCATTTATAAAGGTTCCCAGACCCTTCTAGAGCCCGTCAGGACCCTTATAAAGGCCGCCAGACCATTCTAGAGCCCCTCAGGACACTTCTAAAGGCCCGCAGACCATTCTAATGCCCGTCAGGGCCTTTATAAAGGTCCCCAGACCCTTCTAGAGCCCCTGAAGACCCTTCTAAAGGCCCCCAGACCCTTATAGAGCCCCTCAGGACCCTTCTAAAGTCCCCCAGACCCTGCTAGTTCCCCTCAGGTCTTTTATAAGGGCACCCAGAATCTTCTAATGCCCCTCAGGACCCGTATAAACGCACCCAGACCCTTCTAGAGCCTCTCAGGACAGTTTTAAATGCCTCCAGACCCTTCTAGACCCGCTCAGGACCATTCTAAAGGCCCCCAGACCCTTCTAATGCCCCTCAGGGCCTTTCTAAAGGCCCCCATACCCTTCTAATGCCCCTCAGGTCATTTCTAAAGGCACCCAGACCCTTCTAATGCCCCTCAGGGCCTTTTTAAAGTAAACCAGACGCTTATAGAACCTCTCAGGGCCTTTCTATATGACCCCAGGCCCTTGTAATGCCACTCAGGGCCTTTCTAAAGGCCGCGAGACCCTTATAATCCCCCTGAGGGCCTTTAAAAAGGCCCCCAGACCCTTCTGGACCCACTCAGGACGCTTCTAATAGCCCCCAAACCCTTCTAGAGCCCCTCAGGGCCTTTCTAAAGGCCTCCACACCCTTCTAATGACCCTCAAGACCCATGTAAAGGCCCCCAGACCCTTCTAGATTGCATAAGGACCCATCTAAAAGCCCCCAGACCCTTCTAATGCCTTTCAGGGCCTTTCTAAAGGCCTCCACACCCTTCTAATGACCCTCAAGACCCATGTAAAGGCACCTAGACCCTTCTAGATTGCCTCAGGACCCATCGAAAAGACCCCAGACCCTTCAAATGCCTTTCAGGACCCTTATGAAGGCCACAAGACCCTTCTAATGCCCCTCAGGACCTTTCTAAAGGCCCTCAGACCCTTCTAATGCCCCTCAGGACCTTTCTAAAGGCCCCCAGACCCTTCTAATGCCCCTCAGGACCTTTCTAAAGGCCCTCAGACCCTTCTAATACCCCTCAGGGCATTTATAAAGGTCCCCAGACCCTTCTAGAGCCCCTGAAGACCCTTCTAAAGGCCCCCAGACCCTTATAGAGCCCCTGAGGACCCTTCTAAAGTCCCCCAGACCCTGCTAGTTCCCCTCAGGGCTTTTATAAGGGCACCCAGAATCTTCTAATGCCCCTCAGGACCCTTATAAAGGCACCCAGACCCTTCTAGAGCCTCTCAGGACAGTTTTAAATGCCTCCAGACCCTTCTAGACCCTCTCAGGACCATTCTAAAGGCCCCCAGACCCTTCTAATGCCCCTCAGGGCCTTTCTAAAGTAAACCAGACGCTTCTAGAACCTCTTAGGGCCTTTCTATATGAACCCAGACCCCTGTAATGCCACTCAGGGCCTTTCTAAAGGCCGCGAGACCCTTATAATCCACCTGAGGGCCTTTAAAAAGGCCCCCAGACCCTTCTGGATCCCCTCTGGACACTTCTAATAGCCCCCAGACCCTTCTAAAGCCCCTCAGGGCCTTTCTAAAGGCATCCACACCCTTCTAATGACCCTCAAGACCCATGTAAAGGCCCCCAGACCCTTCTAGATTGCCTCAGGACCCATCTAAAAGCCCCCAGAGCCTTCTAATGCCTTTCAGGACCCTTATGAAGGCCACAAGACCCTTCTAATGCCCCTCAGGACCTTTCTAAAGGCCCTCAGACCCTTCTAATGCCCCTCAGGGCATTTATAAAGGTTCCCAGACGCTTCTAGAGCCCGTCAGGACACTTATAAAGGTCCCCAGACCATTCTACTGCCCCTCAGGAGCATTCTAAAGGCCCCCAGACCCTTCTAATGCCCCTCAGGTCATTTCTAAAGGCACCCAGACCCTTCTAATGCCACTCAGGGCCTTTCTAAAGGCCGCGAGACCCTTATAATCCCCCTGAGGGCCTTAAAAAAGGCCCCCAGACCATTCTGGACCCCCTTAGGACGCTTCTAATAGCCCCCAGACCCTTCTAGAGCCCCTCAGGGCCTTTCTAAAGGCCTCCACACCCTTCTAATGACCCTCAAGACCCATGTAAAGGCCCCCAGACCCTTCTAGATTGCCTCAGGACCCATCCAAAAGCCCCCAGACCCTTCTAATGCCTTTCAGGGCCTTTCTAAAGGCCTCCACACCCTTCTAATGACTCTTAAGACCCATGTAAAGGCCCCTAGACCCTTCTAGATTGCCTCAGGACCCATCTAAAAGCCCTCAGACCCTTCTAATGCCTTTCAGGACCCTTATGAAGGCCACAAGACCCTTCTAATGCCCCTCAGGACCTTTCTAAAGGCCCTCAGACCCTTCTAATGCCCCTCAGGGCATTTATAAAGGTTCCCAGACCCTTCTAGAGCCCGTCAGGACCCTTATAAAGGCCCCCAGACCATTCTAGAGCCCCTCAGGACACTTCTAAATCCCGCAGACCATTATAATGCACGTCAGGGCCTTTATAAAGGTCCCCAGACCCTTCTACTGCCCCTCAGGAGCATTCTAAAGGCCCCCAGACCCTTCTAATGCCCCACAGGGCCATTCTAAAGGTCCCCAGACCCTTCTAGAGATCCTGAAGACCATTCTAAAGGCCCCCAGACCCTTATAGAGCCCCTCAGGACCCTTTTAAAGTCCCCCAGACCCTGCTAATTCCCCTCAGGGCTTTTATAAGGGCACCCAGAATCTTCTAATGCCCCTCAGGACCCTTATAAAGGCACCCAGACCCTTCTAGAGCCTCTCAGGACAGTTTTAAATGCGTCCAGACCATTCTAGACCCCCTCAGGACCATTCTAAAGGCACCCAGACCCTTCTAATGCCCCTCAGGGCCTTTCTAAAGGCCCCCATACCCTTCTAATGCCCCTCAGGTCATTTCTAAAGGCACCCAGACCCTTCTAATGCCACTCAGGGCCTTTCTAAAGGCCGCGAGACCCTTATAATCCCCCTGAGGGCCTTTAAAATGCCCCCAGACCCTTCTGGACCCCCTCAGGATGCTTCTAATAGCCCCCAGACCCTTCTAGAGCCCCTCAGCGCCTTTCTAAAGGCCTCCACACCCTTCTAATGACCCTCAAGACCCATGTAAAGGCCCCCAGACCCTTCTAGAATGCCTCAGGACCCGTCTAAAAGACCCCAGACCCTTCTAATGCCTTTCAGGTCCTTTCTAAAGGCCTCCACACCCTTCTAATGACTTTCAAGACCCATGTAAAGGCCCCTAGACCCTTCTAGATTGCCTCAGGACCCATCTAAAAGCCCCCAGACCCTTCTAATGCCTTTCAGGACCCTTATGAAGGCCACAAGACCCTTCTAATGCCCCTCAGGACCTTTCTAAAGGCCCTCAGACCCTTCTAATGCCCCTCAGGGCATTTATAAAGGTTCCCAGACCCTTCTAGAGCCCGTCAGGACCCTTATAAAGGCCCCCAGACCATTCTAGAGCCCCTCAGGACACTTCTAAAGGCCCGCAGACCATTCTAATGCCGGTCAGGGCCTTTATAAAGGTCCCCAGACCCTTCTCCTGCCCCTCAGGAGCATTCTAAAGGCCCCCAGACCCTTCTAATGTCTTTCAGGACCCTTATGAAGGCCACAAGACCCTTCTAATGCCCCTCAGGACCTTTCTAAAGGCCCTCAGACCCTTCTAATGCCCCTCAGGGCATTTATAAAGGTTCCCAGACCATTCTAGAGCCCGTCAGGACACTTGCAAAGGTCCCCAGACCCTTCTACTGCCCCTCAGGAGCATTATAAAGGCCACCAGACCCTTCTAATGCCCCTCAGGTCATTTCTAAAGGCACCCAGACCCTTCTAATGCCACTCAGGGCCTTTCTAAAGGCCACGAGACCCTTAGAATCCCCCTGAGGGCCTTTAAATAGGCCCCCAGACCCTTCTGGACCCCCTCAGGACGCTTCTAATAGACCCCAGACCCTTCTAGAGCCCCTCAGGGCCTTTCTAAAGGCCTCCACACCCTTCTAATGACCCTCAAGACCCATGTAAAGGACCCCAGACCCTTGTAGAATGCCTGAGGACCCATCTAAAAGCCCCCAGACCCTTCTAATGCCTTTCAGGGCCTTTCTAAAGGCCTCCACACCCTTCTAATGACCCTCAAGACCCATGTAAAGGCCCCTAGACCCTTCTAGAATGCCTCAGGAACCATCTAAAAGCCCCCAGACCCTTCTAATGCCTTTCAGGACCTTTCTAAAGGCCTCCACACCCTTCTAATGACACTCAAGACCCATGTAAAGGCCCATAGACCCTTCTAGATTGCCTCAGGACCCATCTAAAAGCCCCCAGACCCTTCTAATGCCTTTCAGGACCCTTATGAAGGCCACAAGACCCTTCTAATGCCCCTCAGGACCTTTCTAAAGGCCCTCAGACCCTTCTAATGCCCCTCAGGGCATTTATAAAGGTTCCCAGACCCTTCTAGAGCCCGTCAGGACCCTTATAAAGGCCGCCAGACCATTCTAGAGCCCCTCAGGACACTTCTAAAGGCCCGCAGACCATTCTAATGCCCGTCAGGGCCTTTATAAAGGTCCCCAGACCCTTCTAGAGCCCCTGAAGACCCTTCTAAAGGCCCCCAGACCCTTATAGAGCCCCTCAGGACCCTTCTAAAGTCCCCCAGACCCTGCTAGTTCCCCTCAGGTCTTTTATAAGGGCACCCAGAATCTTCTAATGCCCCTCAGGACCCGTATAAACGCACCCAGACCCTTCTAGAGCCTCTCAGGACAGTTTTAAATGCCTCCAGACCCTTCTAGACCCGCTCAGGACCATTCTAAAGGCCCCCAGACCCTTCTAATGCCCCTCAGGGCCTTTCTAAAGGCCCCCATACCCTTCTAATGCCCCTCAGGTCATTTCTAAAGGCACCCAGACCCTTCTAATGCCCCTCAGGGCCTTTTTAAAGTAAACCAGACGCTTATAGAACCTCTCAGGGCCTTTCTATATGACCCCAGGCCCTTGTAATGCCACTCAGGGCCTTTCTAAAGGCCGCGAGACCCTTATAATCCCCCTGAGGGCCTTTAAAAAGGCCCCCAGACCCTTCTGGACCCACTCAGGACGCTTCTAATAGCCCCCAAACCCTTCTAGAGCCCCTCAGGGCCTTTCTAAAGGCCTCCACACCCTTCTAATGACCCTCAAGACCCATGTAAAGGCCCCCAGACCCTTCTAGATTGCATAAGGACCCATCTAAAAGCCCCCAGACCCTTCTAATGCCTTTCAGGGCCTTTCTAAAGGCCTCCACACCCTTCTAATGACCCTCAAGACCCATGTAAAGGCACCTAGACCCTTCTAGATTGCCTCAGGACCCATCGAAAAGACCCCAGACCCTTCAAATGCCTTTCAGGACCCTTATGAAGGCCACAAGACCCTTCTAATGCCCCTCAGGACCTTTCTAAAGGCCCTCAGACCCTTCTAATGCCCCTCAGGACCTTTCTAAAGGCCCCCAGACCCTTCTAATGCCCCTCAGGACCTTTCTAAAGGCCCTCAGACCCTTCTAATACCCCTCAGGGCATTTATAAAGGTCCCCAGACCCTTCTAGAGCCCCTGAAGACCCTTCTAAAGGCCCCCAGACCCTTATAGAGCCCCTGAGGACCCTTCTAAAGTCCCCCAGACCCTGCTAGTTCCCCTCAGGGCTTTTATAAGGGCACCCAGAATCTTCTAATGCCCCTCAGGACCCTTATAAAGGCACCCAGACCCTTCTAGAGCCTCTCAGGACAGTTTTAAATGCCTCCAGACCCTTCTAGACCCTCTCAGGACCATTCTAAAGGCCCCCAGACCCTTCTAATGCCCCTCAGGGCCTTTCTAAAGTAAACCAGACGCTTCTAGAACCTCTTAGGGCCTTTCTATATGAACCCAGACCCCTGTAATGCCACTCAGGGCCTTTCTAAAGGCCGCGAGACCCTTATAATCCCCCTGAGGGCCTTTAAAAAGGCCCCCAGACCCTTCTGGATCCCCTCTGGACACTTCTAATAGCCCCCAGACCCTTCTAGAGCCCCTCAGGGCCTTTCTAAAGGCATCCACACCCTTCTAATGACCCTCAAGACCCATGTAAAGGCCCCCAGACCCTTCTAGATTGCCTCAGGACCCATCTAAAAGCCCCCAGAGCCTTCTAATGCCTTTCAGGACCCTTATGAAGGCCACAAGACCCTTCTAATGCCCCTCAGGACCTTTCTAAAGGCCCTCAGACCCTTCTAATGCCCCTCAGGGCATTTATAAAGGTTCCCAGACGCTTCTAGAGCCCGTCAGGACACTTATAAAGGTCCCCAGACCATTCTACTGCCCCTCAGGAGCATTCTAAAGGCCCCCAGACCCTTCTAATGCCCCTCAGGTCATTTCTAAAGGCACCCAGACCCTTCTAATGCCACTCAGGGCCTTTCTAAAGGCCGCGAGACCCTTATAATCCCCCTGAGGGCCTTAAAAAAGGCCCCCAGACCATTCTGGACCCCCTTAGGACGCTTCTAATAGCCCCCAGACCCTTCTAGAGCCCCTCAGGGCCTTTCTAAAGGCCTCCACACCCTTCTAATGACCCTCAAGACCCATGTAAAGGCCCCCAGACCCTTCTAGATTGCCTCAGGACCCATCCAAAAGCCCCCAGACCCTTCTAATGCCTTTCAGGGCCTTTCTAAAGGCCTCCACACCCTTCTAATGACTCTTAAGACCCATGTAAAGGCCCCTAGACCCTTCTAGATTGCCTCAGGACCCATCTAAAAGCCCTCAGACCCTTCTAATGCCTTTCAGGACCCTTATGAAGGCCACAAGACCCTTCTAATGCCCCTCAGGACCTTTCTAAAGGCCCTCAGACCCTTCTAATGCCCCTCAGGGCATTTATAAAGGTTCCCAGACCCTTCTAGAGCCCGTCAGGACCCTTATAAAGGCCCCCAGACCATTCTAGAGCCCCTCAGGACACTTCTAAATCCCGCAGACCATTATAATGCACGTCAGGGCCTTTATAAAGGTCCCCAGACCCTTCTACTGCCCCTCAGGAGCATTCTAAAGGCCCCCAGACCCTTCTAATGCCCCACAGGGCCATTCTAAAGGTCCCCAGACCCTTCTAGAGATCCTGAAGACCATTCTAAAGGCCCCCAGACCCTTATAGAGCCCCTCAGGACCCTTCTAAAGTCCCCCAGACCCTGCTAATTCCCCTCAGGGCTTTTATAAGGGCACCCAGAATCTTCTAATGCCCCTCAGGACCCTTATAAAGGCACCCAGACCCTTCTAGAGCCTCTCAGGACAGTTTTAAATGCGTCCAGACCATTCTAGACCCCCTCAGGACCATTCTAAAGGCACCCAGACCCTTCTAATGCCCCTCAGGGCCTTTCTAAAGGCCCCCATACCCTTCTAATGCCCCTCAGGTCATTTCTAAAGGCACCCAGACCCTTCTAATGCCACTCAGGGCCTTTCTAAAGGCCGCGAGACCCTTATAATCCCCCTGAGGGCCTTTAAAATGCCCCCAGACCCTTCTGGACCCCCTCAGGATGCTTCTAATAGCCCCCAGACCCTTCTAGAGCCCCTCAGCGCCTTTCTAAAGGCCTCCACACCCTTCTAATGACCCTCAAGACCCATGTAAAGGCCCCCAGACCCTTCTAGAATGCCTCAGGACCCGTCTAAAAGACCCCAGACCCTTCTAATGCCTTTCAGGTCCTTTCTAAAGGCCTCCACACCCTTCTAATGACTTTCAAGACCCATGTAAAGGCCCCTAGACCCTTCTAGATTGCCTCAGGACCCATCTAAAAGCCCCCAGACCCTTCTAATGCCTTTCAGGACCCTTATGAAGGCCACAAGACCCTTCTAATGCCCCTCAGGACCTTTCTAAAGGCCCTCAGACCCTTCTAATGCCCCTCAGGGCATTTATAAAGGTTCCCAGACCCTTCTAGAGCCCGTCAGGACCCTTATAAAGGCCCCCAGACCATTCTAGAGCCCCTCAGGACACTTCTAAAGGCCCGCAGACCATTCTAATGCCGGTCAGGGCCTTTATAAAGGTCCCCAGACCCTTCTCCTGCCCCTCAGGAGCATTCTAAAGGCCCCCAGACCCTTCTAATGTCTTTCAGGACCCTTATGAAGGCCACAAGACCCTTCTAATGCCCCTCAGGACCTTTCTAAAGGCCCTCAGACCCTTCTAATGCCCCTCAGGGCATTTATAAAGGTTCCCAGACCATTCTAGAGCCCGTCAGGACACTTGCAAAGGTCCCCAGACCCTTCTACTGCCCCTCAGGAGCATTATAAAGGCCACCAGACCCTTCTAATGCCCCTCAGGTCATTTCTAAAGGCACCCAGACCCTTCTAATGCCACTCAGGGCCTTTCTAAAGGCCACGAGACCCTTAGAATCCCCCTGAGGGCCTTTAAATAGGCCCCCAGACCCTTCTGGACCCCCTCAGGACGCTTCTAATAGACCCCAGACCCTTCTAGAGCCCCTCAGGGCCTTTCTAAAGGCCTCCACACCCTTCTAATGACCCTCAAGACCCATGTAAAGGACCCCAGACCCTTGTAGAATGCCTGAGGACCCATCTAAAAGCCCCCAGACCCTTCTAATGCCTTTCAGGGCCTTTCTAAAGGCCTCCACACCCTTCTAATGACCCTCAAGACCCATGTAAAGGCCCCTAGACCCTTCTAGAATGCCTCAGGAACCATCTAAAAGCCCCCAGACCCTTCTAATGCCTTTCAGGACCTTTCTAAAGGCCTCCACACCCTTCTAATGACACTCAAGACCCATGTAAAGGCCCATAGACCCTTCTAGATTGCCTCAGGACCCATCTAAAAGCCCCCAGACCCTTCTAATGCCTTTCAGGACCCTTATGAAGGCCACAAGACCCTTCTAATGCCCCTCAGGACCTTTCTAAAGGCCCTCAGACCCTTCTAATGCCCCTCAGGGCATTTATAAAGGTTCCCAGACCCTTCTAGAGCCCGTCAGGACCCTTATAAAGGCCGCCAGACCATTCTAGAGCCCCTCAGGACACTTCTAAAGGCCCGCAGACCATTCTAATGCCCGTCAGGGCCTTTATAAAGGTCCCCAGACCCTTCTAGAGCCCCTGAAGACCCTTCTAAAGGCCCCCAGACCCTTATAGAGCCCCTCAGGACCCTTCTAAAGTCCCCCAGACCCTGCTAGTTCCCCTCAGGTCTTTTATAAGGGCACCCAGAATCTTCTAATGCCCCTCAGGACCCGTATAAACGCACCCAGACCCTTCTAGAGCCTCTCAGGACAGTTTTAAATGCCTCCAGACCCTTCTAGACCCGCTCAGGACCATTCTAAAGGCCCCCAGACCCTTCTAATGCCCCTCAGGGCCTTTCTAAAGGCCCCCATACCCTTCTAATGCCCCTCAGGTCATTTCTAAAGGCACCCAGACCCTTCTAATGCCCCTCAGGGCCTTTTTAAAGTAAACCAGACGCTTATAGAACCTCTCAGGGCCTTTCTATATGACCCCAGGCCCTTGTAATGCCACTCAGGGCCTTTCTAAAGGCCGCGAGACCCTTATAATCCCCCTGAGGGCCTTTAAAAAGGCCCCCAGACCCTTCTGGACCCACTCAGGACGCTTCTAATAGCCCCCAAACCCTTCTAGAGCCCCTCAGGGCCTTTCTAAAGGCCTCCACACCCTTCTAATGACCCTCAAGACCCATGTAAAGGCCCCCAGACCCTTCTAGATTGCATAAGGACCCATCTAAAAGCCCCCAGACCCTTCTAATGCCTTTCAGGGCCTTTCTAAAGGCCTCCACACCCTTCTAATGACCCTCAAGACCCATGTAAAGGCACCTAGACCCTTCTAGATTGCCTCAGGACCCATCGAAAAGACCCCAGACCCTTCAAATGCCTTTCAGGACCCTTATGAAGGCCACAAGACCCTTCTAATGCCCCTCAGGACCTTTCTAAAGGCCCTCAGACCCTTCTAATGCCCCTCAGGACCTTTCTAAAGGCCCCCAGACCCTTCTAATGCCCCTCAGGACCTTTCTAAAGGCCCTCAGACCCTTCTAATACCCCTCAGGGCATTTATAAAGGTCCCCAGACCCTTCTAGAGCCCCTGAAGACCCTTCTAAAGGCCCCCAGACCCTTATAGAGCCCCTGAGGACCCTTCTAAAGTCCCCCAGACCCTGCTAGTTCCCCTCAGGGCTTTTATAAGGGCACCCAGAATCTTCTAATGCCCCTCAGGACCCTTATAAAGGCACCCAGACCCTTCTAGAGCCTCTCAGGACAGTTTTAAATGCCTCCAGACCCTTCTAGACCCTCTCAGGACCATTCTAAAGGCCCCCAGACCCTTCTAATGCCCCTCAGGGCCTTTCTAAAGTAAACCAGACGCTTCTAGAACCTCTTAGGGCCTTTCTATATGAACCCAGACCCCTGTAATGCCACTCAGGGCCTTTCTAAAGGCCGCGAGACCCTTATAATCCCCCTGAGGGCCTTTAAAAAGGCCCCCAGACCCTTCTGGATCCCCTCTGGACACTTCTAATAGCCCCCAGACCCTTCTAGAGCCCCTCAGGGCCTTTCTAAAGGCATCCACACCCTTCTAATGACCCTCAAGACCCATGTAAAGGCCCCCAGACCCTTCTAGATTGCCTCAGGACCCATCTAAAAGCCCCCAGAGCCTTCTAATGCCTTTCAGGACCCTTATGAAGGCCACAAGACCCTTCTAATGCCCCTCAGGACCTTTCTAAAGGCCCTCAGACCCTTCTAATGCCCCTCAGGGCATTTATAAAGGTTCCCAGACGCTTCTAGAGCCCGTCAGGACACTTATAAAGGTCCCCAGACCATTCTACTGCCCCTCAGGAGCATTCTAAAGGCCCCCAGACCCTTCTAATGCCCCTCAGGTCATTTCTAAAGGCACCCAGACCCTTCTAATGCCACTCAGGGCCTTTCTAAAGGCCACGAGACCCTTATAATCCCCCTGAGGGCCTTAAAAAAGGCCCCCAGACCATTCTGGACCCCCTTAGGACGCTTCTAATAGCCCCCAGACCCTTCTAGAGCCCCTCAGGGCCTTTCTAAAGGCCTCCACACCCTTCTAATGACCCTCAAGACCCATGTAAAGGCCCCCAGACCCTTCTAGATTGCCTCAGGACCCATCCAAAAGCCCCCAGACCCTTCTAATGCCTTTCAGGGCCTTTCTAAAGGCCTCCACACCCTTCTAATGACTCTTAAGACCCATGTAAAGGCCCCTAGACCCTTCTAGATTGCCTCAGGACCCATCTAAAAGCCCTCAGACCCTTCTAATGCCTTTCAGGACCCTTATGAAGGCCACAAGACCCTTCTAATGCCCCTCAGGACCTTTCTAAAGGCCCTCAGACCCTTCTAATGCCCCTCAGGGCATTTATAAAGGTTCCCAGACCCTTCTAGAGCCCGTCAGGACCCTTATAAAGGCCCCCAGACCATTCTAGAGCCCCTCAGGACACTTCTAAATCCCGCAGACCATTATAATGCACGTCAGGGCCTTTATAAAGGTCCCCAGACCCTTCTACTGCCCCTCAGGAGCATTCTAAAGGCCCCCAGACCCTTCTAATGCCCCACAGGGCCATTCTAAAGGTCCCCAGACCCTTCTAGAGATCCTGAAGACCATTCTAAAGGCCCCCAGACCCTTATAGAGCCCCTCAGGACCCTTCTAAAGTCCCCCAGACCCTGCTAATTCCCCTCAGGGCTTTTATAAGGGCACCCAGAATCTTCTAATGCCCCTCAGGACCCTTATAAAGGCACCCAGACCCTTCTAGAGCCTCTCAGGACAGTTTTAAATGCGTCCAGACCATTCTAGACCCCCTCAGGACCATTCTAAAGGCACCCAGACCCTTCTAATGCCCCTCAGGGCCTTTCTAAAGGCCCCCATACCCTTCTAATGCCCCTCAGGTCATTTCTAAAGGCACCCAGACCCTTCTAATGCCACTCAGGGCCTTTCTAAAGGCCGCGAGACCCTTATAATCCCCCTGAGGGCCTTTAAAATGCCCCCAGACCCTTCTGGACCCCCTCAGGATGCTTCTAATAGCCCCCAGACCCTTCTAGAGCCCCTCAGCGCCTTTCTAAAGGCCTCCACACCCTTCTAATGACCCTCAAGACCCATGTAAAGGCCCCCAGACCCTTCTAGAATGCCTCAGGACCCGTCTAAAAGACCCCAGACCCTTCTAATGCCTTTCAGGTCCTTTCTAAAGGCCTCCACACCCTTCTAATGACTTTCAAGACCCATGTAAAGGCCCCTAGACCCTTCTAGATTGCCTCAGGACCCATCTAAAAGCCCCCAGACCCTTCTAATGCCTTTCAGGACCCTTATGAAGGCCACAAGACCCTTCTAATGCCCCTCAGGACCTTTCTAAAGGCCCTCAGACCCTTCTAATGCCCCTCAGGGCATTTATAAAGGTTCCCAGACCCTTCTAGAGCCCGTCAGGACCCTTATAAAGGCCCCCAGACCATTCTAGAGCCCCTCAGGACACTTCTAAAGGCCCGCAGACCATTCTAATGCCGGTCAGGGCCTTTATAAAGGTCCCCAGACCCTTCTCCTGCCCCTCAGGAGCATTCTAAAGGCCCCCAGACCCTTCTAATGTCTTTCAGGACCCTTATGAAGGCCACAAGACCCTTCTAATGCCCCTCAGGACCTTTCTAAAGGCCCTCAGACCCTTCTAATGCCCCTCAGGGCATTTATAAAGGTTCCCAGACCATTCTAGAGCCCGTCAGGACACTTGCAAAGGTCCCCAGACCCTTCTACTGCCCCTCAGGAGCATTATAAAGGCCACCAGACCCTTCTAATGCCCCTCAGGTCATTTCTAAAGGCACCCAGACCCTTCTAATGCCACTCAGGGCCTTTCTAAAGGCCACGAGACCCTTAGAATCCCCCTGAGGGCCTTTAAATAGGCCCCCAGACCCTTCTGGACCCCCTCAGGACGCTTCTAATAGACCCCAGACCCTTCTAGAGCCCCTCAGGGCCTTTCTAAAGGCCTCCACACCCTTCTAATGACCCTCAAGACCCATGTAAAGGACCCCAGACCCTTGTAGAATGCCTGAGGACCCATCTAAAAGCCCCCAGACCCTTCTAATGCCTTTCAGGGCCTTTCTAAAGGCCTCCACACCCTTCTAATGACCCTCAAGACCCATGTAAAGGCCCCTAGACCCTTCTAGAATGCCTCAGGAACCATCTAAAAGCCCCCAGACCCTTCTAATGCCTTTCAGGACCTTTCTAAAGGCCTCCACACCCTTCTAATGACACTCAAGACCCATGTAAAGGCCCATAGACCCTTCTAGATTGCCTCAGGACCCATCTAAAAGCCCCCAGACCCTTCTAATGCCTTTCAGGACCCTTATGAAGGCCACAAGACCCTTCTAATGCCCCTCAGGACCTTTCTAAAGGCCCTCAGACCCTTCTAATGCCTCTCAGGGCATTTATAAAGGTTCCCAGACCCTTCTAGAGCCCGTCAGGACCCTTATAAAGGCCCCCAGACCATTCTAGAGCCCCTCAGGACACTTCTAAAGGCCCGCAGACCATTCTAATGCCCGTCAGGGCCTTTATAAAGGTCCCCAGACCCTTCTCCTGCCCCTCAGGAGCATTCTAAAGGCCCCCAGACCCTTCTAATGCCCCACAGGGCCTTTCTAAAGGTCCCCAGACCCTTCTAGAGCCCCTCAAGTCCCTTCTAAAGGCCCCCAGACCCTTATAGATCCCCTCAGGACCCTTCTAAAGTCCCCCAGACCCTGCTAGTTCCCCTCAGGGCTTTTATAAGGGCACCCAGAATCTTCTAATGCCCCTCAGGAGCCTTATAAAGGCCCCCAGACCCGTCTAGAGCCTCTCAGGACAGTTTTAAATGCCTCCAGACCCTTCTAGACCCACTCAGGACCATTCTAAAGGCACCTAGACCCTTCAAATGCCCCTCAGGACCTTTCTAAAGTAAACCAGACGCTTCTAGAACCTCTCAGGGCCTTTCTATATGCCCCCAGGCCTTTGTAATGCCACTCAGGGCCATTCTAAAGGCCGCGAGACCCTTATAATCCCCCTGAAGGCCTTTAAAAAGGCCCCCAGACCCTTCTGGACCCCTCAGGACGCTTCTAATAGCCCCCAGACCCTTCTAGAGCCCCTCAGGGCCTTTCTAAAGGCCTCCACACCCTTCTAATGACCCTCAAGACCCATGTAAAGGCCGCCAGACCCTTCTAGATTGCCTCAGGACCCATCTAAAAGCACCCAGACCCTTCTAATGCCTTTCAGGGCCTTTCTAAAGGCCTCCACACCCTTCTAATGACCCTCAAGACCCATGTAAATGCCCCTAGACCCTTCTAGATTGCCTCAGGACCCATCTAAAAGCCCCCAGACCCTTCTAATGCCTTTCAGGACCCTTATGAAGGCCACAAGACCCTTCTAATGCCCCTCAGGACCTTTCTAAAGGCCCTCAGACCCTTCTAATGCCCCTCAGGACCTTTCTAAAGGCCCTCAGACCCTTCTAATGCCCCTCAGGACCTTTCTAAAGGCCCCCAGACCCTTCTAATGCCCCTCAGGGCCTTTCTAAAGTAAACCAGACGCTTCTAGAACCTCTTAGGGCCTTTCTATATGAACCCAGACCCCTGTAATGCCACTCAGGGCCTTTCTAAAGGCCGCGAGACCCTTATAATCCCCCTGAGGGCCTTTAAAAAGGCCCCCAGACCCTTCTGGATCCCCTCTGGACACTTCTAATAGCCCCCAGACCCTTCTAGAGCCCCTCAGGGCCTTTCTAAAGGCATCCACACCCTTCTAATGACCCTCAAGACCCATGTAAAGGCCCCCAGACCCTTCTAGATTGCCTCAGGACCCATCTAAAAGCCCCCAGAGCCTTCTAATGCCTTTCAGGACCCTTATGAAGGCCACAAGACCCTTCTAATGCCCCTCAGGACCTTTCTAAAGGCCCTCAGACCCTTCTAATGCCCCTCAGGGCATTTATAAAGGTTCCCAGACGCTTCTAGAGCCCGTCAGGACACTTATAAAGGTCCCCAGACCATTCTACTGCCCCTCAGGAGCATTCTAAAGGCCCCCAGACCCTTCTAATGCCCCTCAGGTCATTTCTAAAGGCACCCAGACCCTTCTAATGCGACTCAGGGCCTTTCTAAAGGCCGCGAGACCCTTATAATCCCCCTGAGGGCCTTAAAAAAGGCCCCCAGACCATTCTGGACCCCCTTAGGACGCTTCTAATAGCCCCCAGACCCTTCTAGAGCCCCTCAGGGCCTTTCTAAAGGCCTCCACACCCTTCTAATGACCCTCAAGACCCATGTAAAGGCCCCCAGACCCTTCTAGATTGCCTCAGGACCCATCCAAAAGCCCCCAGACCCTTCTAATGCCTTTCAGGGCCTTTCTAAAGGCCTCCACACCCTTCTAATGACTCTTAAGACCCATGTAAAGGCCCCTAGACCCTTCTAGATTGCCTCAGGACCCATCTAAAAGCCCTCAGACCCTTCTAATGCCTTTCAGGACCCTTATGAAGGCCACAAGACCCTTCTAATGCCCCTCAGGACCTTTCTAAAGGCCCTCAGACCCTTCTAATGCCCCTCAGGGCATTTATAAAGGTTCCCAGACCCTTCTAGAGCCCGTCAGGACCCTTATAAAGGCCCCCAGACCATTCTAGAGCCCCTCAGGACACTTCTAAATCCCGCAGACCATTATAATGCACGTCAGGGCCTTTATAAAGGTCCCCAGACCCTTCTACTGCCCCTCAGGAGCATTCTAAAGGCCCCCAGACCCTTCTAATGCCCCACAGGGCCATTCTAAAGGTCCCCAGACCCTTCTAGAGATCCTGAAGACCATTCTAAAGGCCCCCAGACCCTTATAGAGCCCCTCAGGACCCTTCTAAAGTCCCCCAGACCCTGCTAATTCCCCTCAGGGCTTTTATAAGGGCACCCAGAATCTTCTAATGCCCCTCAGGACCCTTATAAAGGCACCCAGACCCTTCTAGAGCCTCTCAGGACAGTTTTAAATGCGTCCAGACCATTCTAGACCCCCTCAGGACCATTCTAAAGGCACCCAGACCCTTCTAATGCCCCTCAGGGCCTTTCTAAAGGCCCCCATACCCTTCTAATGCCCCTCAGGTCATTTCTAAAGGCACCCAGACCCTTCTAATGCCACTCAGGGCCTTTCTAAAGGCCGCGAGACCCTTATAATCCCCCTGAGGGCCTTTAAAATGCCCCCAGACCCTTCTGGACCCCCTCAGGATGCTTCTAATAGCCCCCAGACCCTTCTAGAGCCCCTCAGCGCCTTTCTAAAGGCCTCCACACCCTTCTAATGACCCTCAAGACCCATGTAAAGGCCCCCAGACCCTTCTAGAATGCCTCAGGACCCGTCTAAAAGACCCCAGACCCTTCTAATGCCTTTCAGGTCCTTTCTAAAGGCCTCCACACCCTTCTAATGACTTTCAAGACCCATGTAAAGGCCCCTAGACCCTTCTAGATTGCCTCAGGACCCATCTAAAAGCCCCCAGACCCTTCTAATGCCTTTCAGGACCCTTATGAAGGCCACAAGACCCTTCTAATGCCCCTCAGGACCTTTCTAAAGGCCCTCAGACCCTTCTAATGCCCCTCAGGGCATTTATAAAGGTTCCCAGACCCTTCTAGAGCCCGTCAGGACCCTTATAAAGGCCCCCAGACCATTCTAGAGCCCCTCAGGACACTTCTAAAGGCCCGCAGACCATTCTAATGCCGGTCAGGGCCTTTATAAAGGTCCCCAGACCCTTCTCCTGCCCCTCAGGAGCATTCTAAAGGCCCCCAGACCCTTCTAATGTCTTTCAGGACCCTTATGAAGGCCACAAGACCCTTCTAATGCCCCTCAGGACCTTTCTAAAGGCCCTCAGACCCTTCTAATGCCCCTCAGGGCATTTATAAAGGTTCCCAGACCATTCTAGAGCCCGTCAGGACACTTGCAAAGGTCCCCAGACCCTTCTACTGCCCCTCAGGAGCATTATAAAGGCCACCAGACCCTTCTAATGCCCCTCAGGTCATTTCTAAAGGCACCCAGACCCTTCTAATGCCACTCAGGGCCTTTCTAAAGGCCACGAGACCCTTAGAATCCCCCTGAGGGCCTTTAAATAGGCCCCCAGACCCTTCTGGACCCCCTCAGGACGCTTCTAATAGACCCCAGACCCTTCTAGAGCCCCTCAGGGCCTTTCTAAAGGCCTCCACACCCTTCTAATGACCCTCAAGACCCATGTAAAGGACCCCAGACCCTTGTAGAATGCCTGAGGACCCATCTAAAAGCCCCCAGACCCTTCTAATGCCTTTCAGGGCCTTTCTAAAGGCCTCCACACCCTTCTAATGACCCTCAAGACCCATGTAAAGGCCCCTAGACCCTTCTAGAATGCCTCAGGAACCATCTAAAAGCCCCCAGACCCTTCTAATGCCTTTCAGGACCTTTCTAAAGGCCTCCACACCCTTCTAATGACACTCAAGACCCATGTAAAGGCCCATAGACCCTTCTAGATTGCCTCAGGACCCATCTAAAAGCCCCCAGACCCTTCTAATGCCTTTCAGGACCCTTATGAAGGCCACAAGACCCTTCTAATGCCCCTCAGGACCTTTCTAAAGGCCCTCAGACCCTTCTAATGCCCCTCAGGGCATTTATAAAGGTTCCCAGACCCTTCTAGAGCCCGTCAGGACCCTTATAAAGGCCCCCAGACCATTCTAGAGCCCCTCAGGACACTTCTAAAGGCCCGCAGACCATTCTAATGCCCGTCAGGGCCTTTATAAAGGTCCCCAGACCCTTCTCCTGCCCCTCAGGAGCATTCTAAAGGCCCCCAGACCCTTCTAATGCCCCACAGGGCCTTTCTAAAGGTCCCCAGACCCTTCTAGAGCCCCTCAAGTCCCTTCTAAAGGCCCCCAGACCCTTATAGATCCCCTCAGGACCCTTCTAAAGTCCCCCAGACCCTGCTAGTTCCCCTCAGGGCTTTTATAAGGGCACCCAGAATCTTCTAATGCCCCTCAGGAGCCTTATAAAGGCCCCCAGACCCGTCTAGAGCCTCTCAGGACAGTTTTAAATGCCTCCAGACCCTTCTAGACCCACTCAGGACCATTCTAAAGGCACCTAGACCCTTCAAATGCCCCTCAGGACCTTTCTAAAGTAAACCAGACGCTTCTAGAACCTCTCAGGGCCTTTCTATATGACCCCAGGCCTTTGTAATGCCACTCAGGGCCATTCTAAAGGCCGCGAGACCCTTATAATCCCCCTGAAGGCCTTTAAAAAGGCCCCCAGACCCTTCTGGACCCCTCAGGACGCTTCTAATAGCCCCCAGACCCTTCTAGAGCCCCTCAGGGCCTTTCTAAAGGCCTCCACACCCTTCTAATGACCCTCAAGACCCATGTAAAGGCCGCCAGACCCTTCTAGATTGCCTCAGGACCCATCTAAAAGCACCCAGACCCTTCTAATGCCTTTCAGGGCCTTTCTAAAGGCCTCCACACCCTTCTAATGACCCTCAAGACCCATGTAAATGCCCCTAGACCCTTCTAGATTGCCTCAGGACCCATCTAAAAGCCCCCAGACCCTTCTAATGCCTTTCAGGACCCTTATGAAGGCCACAAGACCCTTCTAATGCCCCTCAGGACCTTTCTAAAGGCCCTCAGACCCTTCTAATGCCCCTCAGGACCTTTCTAAAGGCCCTCAGACCCTTCTAATGCCCCTCAGGGCATTTATAAAGGCCCTCAGACCCTTCTAATGCCCCTCAGGGCATTTATAAAGGCCCCCAGACCATTCTAATGCCCCTCAGGACCTTTCTAAAGGCCCTCAGACCCTTGTAATACCCCTCAGGGCATTTATAAAGGTACCCAGACCCTTCTAGAGCCCGTCAGGACCCATATAAAGGCCCCCAGACCATTCTAGAGCCCCTCAGGACACTTCTAAAGGCCCGCAGACCATTCTAATGCCCGTCAGGGCCTTTATAAAGGTCCCCTGACCCTTCTCCTGCCCCTCAGGAGCATTCTAAAGGCCCCCAGACCTTTCTAATGCCCCACAGGGCCTTTCTAAAGGTCCCCAGACCCTTCTAGAGCCCCTGAAGACCCTTCTAAAGGCCCCCAGACCCTTATAGAGCCCCTGAGGACCCTTCTAAAGTCCCCCAGACCCTGCTAGTTCCCCTCAGGGCTTTTATAAGGGCACCCAGAATCTTCTAATGCCCCTCAGGACCCTTATAAAGGCACCCCGACCCTTCTAGAGCCTCTCAGGACAGTTTTAAATGCCTCCAGACCCTTCTAGACCCCCTCAGGACCATTCTAAAGGCACCCATACCCTTCTAATGCCCCTCAGGGCCTTTCTAAAGTAAACCAGACGCTTCTAGAACCTCTTAGGGCCTTTCTATATGAACCCAGACCCCTGTAATGCCACTCAGGGCCTTTCTAAAGGCCGCGAGACCCATATAATCCCCCTGAGGGCCTTTAAAAAGGCCCCCAGACCCTTCTGGATCCCCTCTGGACACTTCTAATAGCCCCCAGACCCTTCTAGAGCCCCTCAGGGCCTTTTAAAAGGCATCCACACCCTTCTAATGACCCTCAAGACCCATGTAAAGGCCCCCAGACCCTTCTAGATTGCCTCAGGACCCATCTAAAAGCCCCCAGACCCTTCTAATGCCTTTCAGGACCCTTATGAAGGCCACAAGACCTTTCTAATGCCCCTCAGGACCTTTCTAAAGGCCCTCAGACCCTTCTAATGCCCCTCAGGGCATTTATAAAGGTTCCCAGACGCTTCTAGAGCCCGTCAGGACACTTATAAAGGTCCCCAGACCATTCTACTGCCCCTCAGGAGCATTCTAAAGGCCCCCAGACCCTTCTAATGCCCCTCAGGTCATTTCTAAAGGCACCCAGACCCTTCTAATGCCACTCAGGGCCTTTCTAAAGGCCGCGAGACCCTTATAATCCCCCTGAGGGCCTTTAAAAAGGCCCCCAGACCATTCTGGACCCCCTTAGGACGCTTCTAATAGCCCCCAGACCCTTCTAGAGCCCCTCAGGGCCTTTCTAAAGGCCTCCACACCCTTCTAATGACCCTCAAGACCCATGTAAAGGCCCCTAGACCCTTCTAGATTGCCTCAGGACCCATCTAAAAGCCCCCAGACCCTTCTAATGCCTTTCAGGACCCTTATGAAGGCCACAAGACCCTTCTAATGCCCCTCAGGACCTTTCTAAAGGCCCTCAGACCCTTCTAATGCCCCTCAGGGCATTTATAAAGGTTCCCAGACCATTCTAGAGCCCATCAGGACACTTATAAAGGTCCTCAGACCCTTCTACTGCCCCTCAGGAGCATTATAAAGGCACCCAGACCCTTCTAATGCCACTCAGGGCCTTTCTAAAGGCCGCGAGACCCTTATAATCCCCCTGAGGGCCTTTTAAAAGGCACCCAGACCCTTCTGGACCCCCTCAGGACGCTTCTAATAGCCCCCAGACCCTTCTAGAGCCCCTCAGGGCCTTTCTAAAGGCCTCCACACCCTTCTAATGACCCTCAAGACCCATGTAAAGGCCCCCAGACCCTTCTAGATTGCCTCAGGACCCGTCCAAAAGCCCCCAGACCCTTCTAATGCCTTTCAGGGCCTTTCTAAAGGCCTCCACACCCTTCTAATGACTCTCAAGACCCATGTAAATGCCCCTAGACCCTTCTAGATTGCCTCGGGACCCATCTAAAAGCCCTCAGACCCTTCTAATGCCTTTCAGGACCCTTATGAAGGCCACAAGACCCTTCTAATGCCCCTCAGGACCTTTCTAAAGGCCCTCAGACCCTTCTAATGCCCCTCAGGGCATTTATAAAGGTTCCCAGACCCTTCTAGAGCCCGTCAGGACCCTTATAAAGGCCCCCAGACCATTCTAGAGCCCCTCAGGACACTTCTAAAGGCCCGCAGACCATTCTAATGCCCGTCAGGGCCTTTATAAAGGTCCCCAGACCCTTCTACTGCCCCTCAGGAGCATTCTAAAGGCCCCCAGACCTTTCTAATGCCCCACAGGGCCATTCTAAAGGTCCCCAGACCCTTCTAGAGACCCTGAAGACCATTCTAAAGGCCCCCAGACCCTTATAGAGCCCCTCAGGACCCTTCTAAAGTCCCCCAGACCCTGCTAGTTCCCCTCAGGGCTTTTATAAGGGCACCCAGAATCTTCTAATGCCCCTCAGGAGCCTTATAAAGGCCCCCAGACCCGTCTAGAGCCTCTCAGGACAGTTTTAAATGCCTCCAGACCCTTCTAGACCCACTCAGGACCATTCTAAAGGCACCTAGACCCTTCAAATGCCCCTCAGGACCTTTCTAAAGTAAACCAGACGCTTCTAGAACCTCTCAGGGCCTTTCTATATGACCCCAGGCCTTTGTAATGCCACTCAGGGCCATTCTAAAGGCCGCGAGACCCTTATAATCCCCCTGAAGGCCTTTAAAAAGGCCCCCAGACCCTTCTGGACCCCTCAGGACGCTTCTAATAGCCCCCAGACCCTTCTAGAGCCCCTCAGGGCCTTTCTAAAGGCCTCCACACCCTTCTAATGACCCTCAAGACCCATGTAAAGGCCGCCAGACCCTTCTAGATTGCCTCAGGACCCATCTAAAAGCACCCAGACCCTTCTAATGCCTTTCAGGGCCTTTCTAAAGGCCTCCACACCCTTCTAATGACCCTCAAGACCCATGTAAATGCCCCTAGACCCTTCTAGATTGCCTCAGGACCCATCTAAAAGCCCCCAGACCCTTCTAATGCCTTTCAGGACCCTTATGAAGGCCACAAGACCCTTCTAATGCCCCTCAGGACCTTTCTAAAGGCCCTCAGACCCTTCTAATGCCCCTCAGGACCTTTCTAAAGGCCCTCAGACCCTTCTAATGCCCCTCAGGGCATTTATAAAGGCCCTCAGACCCTTCTAATGCCCCTCAGGGCATTTATAAAGGCCCCCAGACCATTCTAATGCCCCTCAGGACCTTTCTAAAGGCCCTCAGACCCTTGTAATACCCCTCAGGGCATTTATAAAGGTACCCAGACCCTTCTAGAGCCCGTCAGGACCCATATAAAGGCCCCCAGACCATTCTAGAGCCCCTCAGGACACTTCTAAAGGCCCGCAGACCATTCTAATGCCCGTCAGGGCCTTTACAAAGGTCCCCTGACCCTTCTCCTGCCCCTCAGGAGCATTCTAAAGGCCCCCAGACCTTTCTAATGCCCCACAGGGCCTTTCTAAAGGTCCCCAGACCCTTCTAGAGCCCCTGAAGACCCTTCTAAAGGCCCCCAGACCCTTATAGAGCCCCTCAGGACCCTTCTAAAGTCCCCCAGACCCTGCTAGTTCCCCTCAGGGCTTTTATAAGGGCACCCAGAATCTTCTAATGCCCCTCAGGACCCTTATAAAGGCACCCCGACCCTTCTAGAGCCTCTCAGGACAGTTTTAAATGCCTCCAGACCCTTCTAGACCCCCTCAGGACCATTCTAAAGGCACCCATACCCTTCTAATGTCCCTCAGGGCCTTTCTAAAGTAAACCAGACGCTTCTAGAACCTCTTAGGGCCTTTCTATATGAACCCAGACCCCTGTAATGCCACTCAGGGCCTTTCTAAAGGCCGCGAGACCCTTATAATCCCCTGAGGGCCTTTAAAAAGGCCCCCAGACCCTTCTGGATCCCCTCTGGACACTTCTAATAGCCCCCAGACCCTTCTAGAGCCCCTCAGGGCCTTTTAAAAGGCATCCACACCCTTCTAATGACCCTCAAGACCCATGTAAAGGCCCCCAGACCCTTCTAGATTGCCTCAGGACCCATCTAAAAGCCCCCAGACCCTTCTAATGCCTTTCAGGACCCTTATGAAGGCCACAAGACCTTTCTAATGCCCCTCAGGACCTTTCTAAAGGCCCTCAGACCCTTCTAATGCCCCTCAGGGCATTTATAAAGGTTCCCAGACGCTTCTAGAGCCCGTCAGGACACTTATAAAGGTCCCCAGACCATTCTACTGCCCCTCAGGAGCATTCTAAAGGCCCCCAGACCCTTCTAATGCCCCTCAGGTCATTTCTAAAGGCACCCAGACCCTTCTAATGCCACTCAGGGCCTTTCTAAAGGCCGCGAGACCCTTATAATCCCCCTGAGGGCCTTTAAAAAGGCCCCCAGACCATTCTGGACCCCCTTAGGACGCTTCTAATAGCCCCCAGACCCTTCTAGAGCCCCTCAGGGCCTTTCTAAAGGCCTCCACACCCTTCTAATGACCCTCAAGACCCATGTAAAGGCCCCTAGACCCTTCTAGATTGCCTCAGGACCCATCTAAAAGCCCCCAGACCCTTCTAATGCCTTTCAGGACCCTTATGAAGGCCACAAGACCCTTCTAATGCCCCTCAGGACCTTTCTAAAGGCCCTCAGACCCTTCTAATGCCCCTCAGGGCATTTATAAAGGTTCCCAGACCATTCTAGAGCCCATCAGGACACTTATAAAGGTCCTCAGACCCTTCTACTGCCCCTCAGGAGCATTATAAAGGCACCCAGACCCTTCTAATGCCACTCAGGGCCTTTCTAAAGGCCGCGAGACCCTTATAATCCCCCTGAGGGCCTTTTAAAAGGCACCCAGACCCTTCTGGACCCCCTCAGGACGCTTCTAATAGCCCCCAGACCCTTCTAGAGCCCCTCAGGGCCTTTCTAAAGGCCTCCACACCCTTCTAATGACCCTCAAGACCCATGTAAAGGCCCCCAGACCCTTCTAGATTGCCTCAGGACCCGTCCAAAAGCCCCCAGACCCTTCTAATGCCTTTCAGGGCCTTTCTAAAGGCCTCCACACCCTTCTAATGACTCTCAAGACCCATGTAAATGCCCCTAGACCCTTCTAGATTGCCTCGGGACCCATCTAAAAGCCCTCAGACCCTTCTAATGCCTTTCAGGACCCTTATGAAGGCCACAAGACCCTTCTAATGCCCCTCAGGACCTTTCTAAAGGCCCTCAGACCCTTCTAATGCCCCTCAGGGCATTTATAAAGGTTCCCAGACCCTTCTAGAGCCCGTCAGGACCCTTATAAAGGCCCCCAGACCATTCTAGAGCCCCTCAGGACACTTCTAAAGGCCCGCAGACCATTCTAATGCCCGTCAGGGCCTTTATAAAGGTCCCCAGACCCTTCTACTGCCCCTCAGGAGCATTCTAAAGGCCCCCAGACCTTTCTAATGCCCCACAGGGCCATTCTAAAGGTCCCCAGACCCTTCTAGAGACCCTGAAGACCATTCTAAAGGCCCCCAGACCCTTATAGAGCCCCTCAGGACCCTTCTAAAGTCCCCCAGACCCTGCTAGTTCCCCTCAGGGCTTTTATAAGGGCACCCAGAATCTTCTAATGCCCCTCAGGAGCCTTATAAAGGCCCCCAGACCCGTCTAGAGCCTCTCAGGACAGTTTTAAATGCCTCCAGACCCTTCTAGACCCACTCAGGACCATTCTAAAGGCACCTAGACCCTTCAAATGCCCCTCAGGACCTTTCTAAAGTAAACCAGACGCTTCTAGAACCTCTCAGGGCCTTTCTATATGACCCCAGGCCTTTGTAATGCCACTCAGGGCCATTCTAAAGGCCGCGAGACCCTTATAATCCCCCTGAAGGCCTTTAAAAAGGCCCCCAGACCCTTCTGGACCCCTCAGGACGCTTCTAATAGCCCCCAGACCCTTCTAGAGCCCCTCAGGGCCTTTCTAAAGGCCTCCACACCCTTCTAATGACCCTCAAGACCCATGTAAAGGCCGCCAGACCCTTCTAGATTGCCTCAGGACCCATCTAAAAGCACCCAGACCCTTCTAATGCCTTTCAGGGCCTTTCTAAAGGCCTCCACACCCTTCTAATGACCCTCAAGACCCATGTAAATGCCCCTAGACCCTTCTAGATTGCCTCAGGACCCATCTAAAAGCCCCCAGACCCTTCTAATGCCTTTCAGGACCCTTATGAAGGCCACAAGACCCTTCTAATGCCCCTCAGGACCTTTCTAAAGGCCCTCAGACCCTTCTAATGCCCCTCAGGACCTTTCTAAAGGCCCTCAGACCCTTCTAATGCCCCTCAGGGCATTTATAAAGGCCCTCAGACCCTTCTAATGCCCCTCAGGGCATTTATAAAGGCCCCCAGACCATTCTAATGCCCCTCAGGACCTTTCTAAAGGCCCTCAGACCCTTGTAATACCCCTCAGGGCATTTATAAAGGTACCCAGACCCTTCTAGAGCCCGTCAGGACCCATATAAAGGCCCCCAGACCATTCTAGAGCCCCTCAGGACACTTCTAAAGGCCCGCAGACCATTCTAATGCCCGTCAGGGCCTTTACAAAGGTCCCCTGACCCTTCTCCTGCCCCTCAGGAGCATTCTAAAGGCCCCCAGACCTTTCTAATGCCCCACAGGGCCTTTCTAAAGGTCCCCAGACCCTTCTAGAGCCCCTGAAGACCCTTCTAAAGGCCCCCAGACCCTTATAGAGCCCCTCAGGACCCTTCTAAAGTCCCCCAGACCCTGCTAGTTCCCCTCAGGGCTTTTATAAGGGCACCCAGAATCTTCTAATGCCCCTCAGGACCCTTATAAAGGCAGCCCGACCCTTCTAGAGCCTCTCAGGACAGTTTTAAATGCCTCCAGACCCTTCTAGACCCCCTCAGGACCATTCTAAAGGCACCCATACCCTTCTAATGTCCCTCAGGGCCTTTCTAAAGTAAACCAGACGCTTCTAGAACCTCTTAGGGCCTTTCTATATGAACCCAGACCCCTGTAATGCCACTCAGGGCCTTTCTAAAGGCCGCGAGACCCTTATAATCCCCCTGAGGGCCTTTAAAAAGGCCCCCAGACCCTTCTGGATCCCCTCTGGACACTTCTAATAGCCCCCAGACCCTTCTAGAGCCCCTCAGGGCCTTTTAAAAGGCATCCACACCCTTCTAATGACCCTCAAGACCCATGTAAAGGCCCCCAGACCCTTCTAGATTGCCTCAGGACCCATCTAAAAGCCCCCAGACCCTTCTAATGCCTTTCAGGACCCTTATGAAGGCCACAAGACCTTTCTAATGCCCCTCAGGACCTTTCTAAAGGCCCTCAGACCCTTCTAATGCCCCTCAGGGCATTTATAAAGGTTCCCAGACGCTTCTAGAGCCCGTCAGGACACTTATAAAGGTCCCCAGACCATTCTACTGCCCCTCAGGAGCATTCTAAAGGCCCCCAGACCCTTCTAATGCCCCTCAGGTCATTTCTAAAGGCACCCAGACCCTTCTAATGCCACTCAGGGCCTTTCTAAAGGCCGCGAGACCCTTATAATCCCCCTGAGGGCCTTTAAAAAGGCCCCCAGACCATTCTGGACCCCCTTAGGACGCTTCTAATAGCCCCCAGACCCTTCTAGAGCCCCTCAGGGCCTTTCTAAAGGCCTCCACACCCTTCTAATGACCCTCAAGACCCATGTAAAGGCCCCTAGACCCTTCTAGATTGCCTCAGGACCCATCTAAAAGCCCCCAGACCCTTCTAATGCCTTTCAGGACCCTTATGAAGGCCACAAGACCCTTCTAATGCCCCTCAGGACCTTTCTAAAGGCCCTCAGACCCTTCTAATGCCCCTCAGGGCATTTATAAAGGTTCCCAGACCATTCTAGAGCCCATCAGGACACTTATAAAGGTCCTCAGACCCTTCTACTGCCCCTCAGGAGCATTATAAAGGCACCCAGACCCTTCTAATGCCACTCAGGGCCTTTCTAAAGGCCGCGAGACCCTTATAATCCCCCTGAGGGCCTTTTAAAAGGCACCCAGACCCTTCTGGACCCCCTCAGGACGCTTCTAATAGCCCCCAGACCCTTCTAGAGCCCCTCAGGGCCTTTCTAAAGGCCTCCACACCCTTCTAATGACCCTCAAGACCCATGTAAAGGCCCCCAGACCCTTCTAGATTGCCTCAGGACCCATCCAAAAGCCCCCAGACCCTTCTAATGCCCCACAGGGCCTTTCTAAAGGTCCCCAGACCCTTCTAGAGACCCTGAAGACCATTCTAAAGGCCCCCAGACCCTTATAGAGCCCCTCAGGACCCTTCTAAAGTCCCCCAGACCCTGCTAATTCCCCTCAGGGCTTTTATAAGGGCACCCAGAATCTTCTAATGCCCCTCAGGACCCTTATAAAGGCACCCAGACCCTTCTAGAGCCTCTCAGGACAGTTTTAAATGCGTCCAGACCATTCTAGACCCCCTCAGGACCATTCTAAAGGCCCCCAGACCCTTCTAATGCCCCTCGGGGCCTTTCTAAAGGCCCCCATACCCTTCTAATGCCCCTCAGGTCATTTCTAAAGGCACCCAGACCCTTCTAATGCCACTCAGGGCCTTTCTAAAGGCCGCGAGACCCTTATAATCCCCCTGAGGGCCTTTAAAATGCCCCCAGACCCTTCTAGACCCCCTCAGGACGCTTCTAATAGACCCCAGACCCTTCTAGAGCCCCTCAGGGCCTTTCTAAAGGCCTCCACACCCTTCTAATGACCCTCAAGACCCATGTAAAGGACCCTAGACCCTTCTAGATTGCCTCAGAACCCATCTAAAAGCCCCCAGACCCTTCTAATGCCTTTCTGGACCTTTATGAAGGCCACAAGACCCTTCTAATGCCCCTCAGGACCTTTCTAAAGGCCCTCAGAACTTTCTAATGCCCCTCAGGGCATTTATAAAGGTTCCCAGACCCTTCTAGAGCCCGTCAGGACCCTTAAAAAGGCCCCCAGACCATTCTAGAGCCCCTCAGGACACTTCTAAAGGCCCGCAGACCATTCTAATGCCCGTCAGGGCCTTTCTAAAGGTCCCCAGACCCTTCTACTGCCCCTGAGGAGCGTTCTAAAGGCCCCCAGACCCTTCTAATGCCCCACAGGGCCTTTCTAAAGGTACCCAGACCCTTCTAGATCCCCTGAAGACCCTTCTAAAGGCCCCTAGACCCTTATAGAGCCCTTCAGGACCCCTCTAAAGGCCCCCAGACCCTGCTAATTCCCCTCCGGGCTTTTATAAGGGCACCCAGACCCTTCTAATGCCCCTCAGGACCCTTATAAAGGCACCCAGACCCTTCTAGAGCCTCTCAGGACAGTTTTAAATGCCTCCAGACCCTTCTAGACCCCCTCAGGACCATTCTAAAGGCACCCATACCCTTCTAATGCCCCTCAGGGCCTTTCTAAAGTAAACCAGACGCTTCTAGAACCTCTTAGGGCCTTTCTATATGAACCCAGACCCCTGTAATGCCACTCAGGGCCTTTCTAAAGGCCGCGAGACCCTTATAATCCCCCTGAGGGCCTTTAAAAAGGCCCCCAGACCATTCTGGACCCCCTTAGGACGCTTCTAATAGCCCCCAGACCCTTCTAGAGCCCCTCAGGGCCTTTCTAAAGGCCTCCACACCCTTCTAATGACCCTCAAGACCCATGTAAAGGCCCCTAGACCCTTCTAGATTGCCTCAGGACCCATCTAAAAGCCCCCAGACCCTTCTAATGCCTTTCAGGACCCTTATGAAGGCCACAAGACCCTTCTAATGCCCCTCAGGACCTTTCTAAAGGCCCTCAGACCCTTCTAATGCCCCTCAGGGCATTTATAAAGGTTCCCAGACGCTTCTAGAGCCCATCAGGACACTTATAAAGGTCCTCAGACCCTTCTACTGCCCCTCAGGAGCATTATAAAGGCCCCCAGACCCTTCTAATGCCCCTCAGGTCATTTCTAAAGGCACCCAGACCCTTCTAATGCCACTCAGGGCCTTTCTAAAGGCCGCGAGACCCTTATAATCCCCCTGAGGGCCTTTTAAAAGGCCCCCAGACCCTTCTGGACCCCCTCAGTACGCTTCTAATAGCCCCCAGACCCTTCTAGAGCCCCTCAGGGCCTTTCTAAAGGCCTCCACACCCTTCTAATGACCCTCAAGACCCATGTAAAGGCCCCCAGACCCTTCTAGATTGCCTCAGGACCCATCCAAAAGCCCCCAGACCCTTCTAATGCCTTTCAGGGCCTTTCTAAAGGCCTCCACACCCTTCTAATTACTCTCAAGACCCATGTAAAGGCCCCTAGACACTTCTAGATTGCCTCAGGACCCATCTAAAAGCCCTCAGACCCTTCTAATGCCTTTCAGGACCCTTATGAAGGCCACAAGACCCTTCTAATGCCCCTCAGGACCTTTCTAAAGGCCCTCAGACCCTTCTAATGCCCCTCAGGGCATTTATAAAGGTTCCCAGACCCTTCTAGAGCCCGTCAGGACCCTTATAAAGGCCCCCAGACCATTCTAGAGCCCCTCAGGACACTTCTAAAGGCCCGCAGACCATTCTAATGCCCGTCAGGGCCTTTATAAAGGTCCCCAGACCCTTCTACTGCCCCTCAGGAGCATTCTAAAGGCCCCCAGACCTTTCTAATGCCCCACAGGGCCTTTCTAAAGGTCCCCAGACCCTTCTAGAGACACTGAAGACCATTCTAAAGGCCCCCAGACCCTTATAGAGCCCCTCAGGACCCTTCTAAAGTCCCCCAGACCCTGCTAATTCCCCTCAGGGCTTTTATAAGGGCACCCAGAATCTTCTAATGCCCCTCAGGACCCTTATAAAGGCACCCAGACCCTTCTAGAGCCTCTCAGGACAGTTTTAAATGCGTCCAGACCATTCTAGACCCCCTCAGGACCATTCTAAAGGCCCCCAGACCCTTCTAATCCCCCTCGGGGCCTTTCTAAAGGCCCCCATACCCTTCTAATGCCCCTCAGGTCATTTCTAAAGGCCCCCAGACCCTTCTAATGCCACTCAGGGCCTTTCTAAAGGCCGCGAGACCCTTATAATCCCCCTGAGGGCCTTTAAAATGACCCCAGACCCTTCTAGACCCCCTCAGGACGCTTCTAATAGACCCCAGACCCTTCTAGAGCCCCTCAGGGCCTTTCTAAAGGCCTCCACACCCTTCTAATGACCCTCAAGACCCATGTAAAGGCCCCCAGACCCTTCTAGAATGCCTCAGGAACCATCTAAAAGCCCCCAGACCTTTCTAATGCCTTTCAGGGCCTTTCTAACAGCCTCCACACCCTTCTAATGACCCTCAAGACCCATGTAAAGGCCCCCAGACCCTTCTAGATTGCCTCAGGACCCATCTAAAAGCCCCCAGACCCTTCTAATGCCTTTCAGGACCCTTATGAAGGCCACAAGACCCTTCTAATGCCCCTCAGGACCTTTCTAAAGGCCTTCAGACCCTTCTAATGCCCCTCAGGGCATTTATAAAGGTTCCCAGACCCTTCTAGAGCCCGTCAGGAAACTTATAAAGGTCCCCAGACCATTCTACTGCCCCTCAGGAGCATTTTAAAGGCCCACAGACCCTTCTAATGCCCCTCAGGTCATTTCTAAAGGCACCAAGACCCTTCTAATGCCACTCAGGGCCTTTCTAAAGGCCGCGAGACCCTTATAATCCCCCTGAGGGCCTTTAAAAAGGCCCCCAGCCCCTTCTGGACCCCCTCAGGACGCTTCTAATAGACCCCAGACCCTTCTAGAGCCCCTCAGGGCCTTTCTAAAGGCCTCCACACCCTTCTAATGACCCTCAAGACCCATGTAAAGGCCCCTAGACCCTTCTAGATTGCCTCAGGACCCATCTAAAAGCCCCCAGACCCTTCTAATGCCTTTCTGGACCCTTATGAAGGCCACAAGACCCTTCTAATGCCCCTCAGGACCTTTCTAAAGGCCCTCAGAACTTTCTAATGCCCCTCAGGGCATTTATAAAGGTTCCCAGACCCTTCTAGAGCCCGTCAGGACCCTTAAAAAGGCCCCCAGACCATTCTAGAGCCCCTCAGGACACTTCTAAAGGCCCGCAGACCATTCTAATGCCCGTCAGGGCCTTTCTAAAGGTCCCCAGACCCTTCTACTGCCCCTGAGGAGCCTTCTAAAGGCCCCCAGACCCTTCTAATGCCCCACAGGGCCTTTCTAAAGGTACCCAGACCCTTCTAGATCCCCTGAAGACCCTTCTAAAGGCCCCTAGACCCTTATAGAGCCCTTCAGGACCCCTCTAAAGGCCCCCAGACCCTGCTAATTCCCCTCCGGGCTTTTATAAGGGCACCCAGACCCTTCTAATGCCCCTCAGGACCCTTATAAAGGCACCCAGACCCTTCTAGAGCATCTCAGGACAGTTTTAAATGCCTCCAGACCCTTCTAGACCCCCTCAGGACCATTCTAAAGGCACCCATACCCTTCTAATGCCCCTCAGGGCCTTTCTAAAGTAAACCAGACGCTTCTATAACCTCTTAGGGCCTTTCTATATGAACCCAGACCCCTGTAATGCCACTCAGGGCCTTTCTAAAGGCCGTGAGACCCTTATAATCCCCCTGAGGGCCTTTAAAAAGGCCCCCAGACCATTCTGGACCCCCTTAGGACGCTTCTAATAGCCCCCAGACCCTTCTAGAGCCCCTCAGGGCCTTTCTAAAGGCCTCCACACCCTTCTAATGACCCTCAAGACCCATGTAAAGGCCCCTAGACCCTTCTAGATTGCCTCAGGACCCATCTAAAAGCCCCCAGACCCTTCTAATGCCTTTCAGGACCCTTATGAAGGCCACAAGACCCTTCTAATGCCCCTCAGGACCTTTCTAAAGGCCCTCAGACCCTTCTAATGCCCCTCAGGGCATTTATAAAGGTTCCCAGACCATTCTAGAGCCCATCAGGACACTTATAAAGGTCCTCAGACCCTTCTACTGCCCCTCAGGAGCATTATAAAGGCCCCCAGACCCTTCTAATGCCCCTCAGGTCATTTCTAAAGGCACACAGACCCTTCTAATGCCACTCAGGGCCTTTCTAAAGGCCGCGAGACCCTTATAATCCCCCTGAGGGCCTTTTAAAAGGCCCCCAGACCCTTCTGGACCCCCTCAGGACGCTTCTAATAGCCCCCAGACCCTTCTAGAGCCCCTCAGGGCCTTTCTAAAGGCCTCCACACCCTTCTAATGACCCTCAAGACCCATGTAAAGGCCCCCAGACCCTTCTAGATTGCCTCAGGACCCATCCAAAAGCCCCCAGACCCTTCTAATGCCTTTCAGGGCCTTTCTAAAGGCCTCCACACCCTTCTAATGACTCTCAAGACCCATGTAAAGGCCCCTAGACACTTCTAGATTGCCTCAGGACCCATCTAAAAGCCCTCAGACCCTTCTAATGCCTTTCAGGACCCTTATGAAGGCCACAAGACCCTTCTAATGCCCCTCAGGACCTTTCTAAAGGCCCTCAGACCCTTCTAATGCCCCTCAGGGCATTTATAAAGGTTCCCAGACCCTTCTAGAGCCCGTCAGGACCCTTATAAAGGCCCCCAGACCATTCTAGAGCCCCTCAGGACACTTCTAAAGGCCCGCAGACCATTCTAATGCCCGTCAGGGCCTTTATAAAGGTCCCCAGACCCTTCTACTGCCCCTCAGGAGCATTCTAAAGGCCCCCAGACCTTTCTAATGCCCCACAGGGCCATTCTAAAGGTCCCCAGACCCTTCTAGAGACCCTGAAGACCATTCTAAAGGCCCCCAGACCCTTATAGAGCCCCTCAGGACCCTTCTAAAGTCCGCCAGACCCTGCTAATTCCCCTCAGGTCTTTTATAAGGGCACCCAGAATCTTCTAATGCCCCTCAGGACCCTTATAAAGGCACCCAGACCCTTCTAGAGCCTCTCAGGACAGTTTTAAATGCGTCCAGACCATTCTAGACCCCCTCAGGACCATTCTAAAGGCCCCCAGACCCTTCTAATGCCCCTCGGGGCCTTTCTAAAGGCCCCCATACCCTTCTAATGCCCCTCAGGTCATTTCTAAAGGCCCCCAGACCCTTCTAATGCCACTCAGGGCCTTTCTAAAGGCCGCGAGACCCTTATAATCCCCCTGAGGGCCTTTAAAATGACCCCAGACCCTTCTAGACCCCCTCAGGACGCTTCTAATAGACCCCAGACCCTTCTAGAGCCCCTCAGGGCCTTTCTAAAGGCCTCCACACCCTTCTAATGACCCTCAAGACCCATGTAAAGGCCCCCAGACCCTTCTAGAATGCCTCAGGAACCATCTAAAAGCCCCCAGACCTTTCTAATGCCTTTCAGGGCCTTTCTAACAGCCTCCACACCCTTCTAATGACCCTCAAGACCCATGTAAAGGCCCCCAGACCCTTCTAGATTGCCTCAGGACCCATCTAAAAGCCCCCAGACCCTTCTAATGCCTTTCAGGACCCTTATGAAGGCCACAAGACCCTTCTAATGCCCCTCAGGACCTTTCTAAAGGCCTTCAGACCCTTCTAATGCCCCTCAGGGCATTTATAAAGGTTCCCAGACCCTTCTAGAGCCCGTCAGGAAACTTATAAAGGTCCCCAGACCATTCTACTGCCCCTCAGGAGCATTTTAAAGGCCCGCAGACCCTTCTAATGCCCCTCAGGTCATTTCTAAAGGCACCAAGACCCTTCTAATGCCACTCAGGGCCTTTCTAAAGGCCGCGAGACCCTTATAATCCCCCTGAGGGCCTTTAAAAAGGCCCCCAGCCCCTTCTGGACCCCCTCAGGACGCTTCTAATAGACCCCAGACCCTTCTAGAGCCCCTCAGGGCCTTTCTAAAGGCCTCCACACCCTTCTAATGACCCTCAAGACCCATGTAAAGGCCCCTAGACCCTTCTAGATTGCCTCAGGACCCATCTAAAAGCCCCCAGACCCTTCTAATGCCTTTCAGGACCCTTATGAAGGCCACAAGACCCTTCTAATGCCCCTCAGGACCTTTCTAAAGGCCCTCAGACCCTTCTAATGCCCCTCAGGGCATTTATAAAGGTTCCCAGACCATTCTAGAGCCCATCAGGACACTTATAAAGGTCCTCAGACCCTTCTAATGCCCCTCAGGAGCATTATAAAGGCCCCCAGACCCTTCTAATGCCCCTCAGGTCATTTCTAAAGGCACACAGACCCTTCTAATGCCACTCAGGGCCTTTCTAAAGGCCGCGAGACCCTTATAATCCCCCTGAGGGCCTTTTAAAAGGCCCCCAGACCCTTCTGGACCCCCTCAGGACGCTTCTAATAGCCCCCAGACCCTTCTAGAGCCCCTCAGGGCCTTTCTAAAGGCCTCCACACCCTTCTAATGACCCTCAAGACCCATGTAAAGGCCCCCAGACCCTTCTAGATTGCCTCAGGACCCATCCAAAAGCCCCCAGACCCTTCTAATGCCTTTCAGGGCCATTCTAAAGGCCTCCACACCCTTCTAATGACTCTCAAGACCCATGTAAAGGCCCCTAGACACTTCTAGATTGCCTCAGGACCCATCTAAAAGCCCTCAGACCCTTCTAATGCCTTTCAGGACCCTTATGAAGGCCACAAGACCCTTCTAATGCCCCTCAGGACCTTTCTAAAGGCCCTCAGACCCTTCTAATGCCCCTCAGGGCATTTATAAAGGTTCCCAGACCCTTCTAGAGCCCGTCAGGACCCTTATAAAGGCCCCCAGACCATTCTAGAGCCCCTCAGGACACTTCTAAAGGCCCGCAGACCATTCTAATGCCCGTCAGGGCCTTTATAAAGGTCCCCAGACCCTTCTACTGCCCCTCAGGAGCATTCTAAAGGCCCCCAGACCTTTCTAATGCCCCACAGGGCCATTCTAAAGGTCCCCAGACCCTTCTAGAGACCCTGAAGACCATTCTAAAGGCCCCCAGACCCTTATAGAGCCCCTCAGGACCCTTCTAAAGTCCGCCAGACCCTGCTAATTCCCCTCAGGGCTTTTATAAGGGCACCCAGAATCTTCTAATGCCCCTCAGGACCCTTATAAAGGCACCCAGACCCTTCTAGAGCCTCTCAGGACAGTTTTAAATGCGTCCAGACCATTCTAGACCCCCTCGGGACCATTCTAAAGGCCCCCAGACCCTTCTAATGCCCCTCAGGGCCTTTCTAAAGGCCCCGATACCATTCTAATGCCCCTCAGGTCATTTCTAAAGGCACCCAGACCCTTCTAATGCCACTCAGGGCCTTTCTAAAGGCCGCGAGACCCTTATAATCCCCCTGAGGGCCTTTAAAATGCCCCCAGACCCTTCTGGACCCCCTCAGGACGCTTCTAATAGACCCCAGACCATTCTAGAGCCCCTCAGGGCCTTTCTAAAGGCCTCCACACCCTTCTAATGACCCTCAAGACCCATGTAAAGGCCCCCAGACCATTCTAGAATGCCTCAGGACCCATCTAAAAGCCCCCAGACCTTTCTAATGCCTTTCAGGGCCTTTCTAACAGCCTCCACACCCTTCTAATGACCCTCAAGACCCATGTAAAGGCCCCTAGACCCTTCTACATTGCCTCAGGACCCATCTAAAAGCCCCCAGACCCTTCTAATGCCTTTCAGGACCCTTATGAAGGCCACAAGACCCTTCTAATGCCCCTCAGGACCTTTCTAAAGGCCTTCAGACCCTTCTAATGCCCCTCAGGGCATTTATAAAGGTTCCCAGACCCTTCTAGAGCCCGTCAGGAAACTTATAAAGGTCCCCAGACCATTCTACTGCCCCTCAGGAGCATTATAAAAGCCCACAGACCCTTCTAATGCCCCTCAGGTCATTTCTAAAGGCACCAAGACCCTTCTAATGCCACTCAGGGCCTTTCTAAAGGCCGCGAGACCCTTATAATCCCCCTGAGGGCCTTTAAAAAGGCCCCCAGACCCTTCTGGACCCCCTCAGGACACTTCTAATAGACCCCAGACCCTTCTAGAGCCCCTCAGGGCCTTTCTAAAGGCTTCTACACCCTTCTAATGACCCTCAAGACCCATGTAAAGGCCCCTAGACCCTTCTAGATTGCCTCAGGACCCATCGAAAAGCCCCCAGACCCTTCTAAATGCCTTTCTGGACCCTTATGAAGGCCACAAGACCCTTCTAATGCCCCTCAGGACCTTTCTAAAGGCCCTCAGAACCTTCTAATGCCCCTCAGGGCATTTATAAAGGTTCCCAGACCCTTCTAGAGCCCGTCAGGACCCTTAAAAATGCCCCCAGACCATTCTAGAGCCCCTCAGGACACTTCTAAAGGCCCGCAGACCATTCTAATGCCCGTCAGGGCCTTTCTAAAGGTCCCCAGACCCTTCTACTGCCCCTGAAAAGCCTTCTAAAGGCCCCCAGACCCTTCTAATGCCCCACAGGGCCTTTCTAAAGGTACCCAGACCCTTCTAGATCCCCTGAAGACCCTTCTAAAGGCCCCTAGACCCTTATAGAGCCCTTCAGGACCCCTCTAAAGGCCCCCAGACCCTGCTAATTCTCCTCCGGGCTTTTATAAGGGCACCCAGACCCTTCTAATGCCCCTCAGGACCCTTATAAAGGCACCCAGACCCTTCTAGAGCCTCTCAGGACAGTTTTAAATGCCTCCAGACCCTTCTAGACCCGCTCAGGACCATTCCAAAGGCCCCCAGACCCTTCTAATGCCCCTCAGGACATCTCTAAAGTAAACCAGACCCTTCTAATACCCCTCAGGTCATTTCTAAAGGCACCCACACCCTTCCAATGCCACTCAGGGTCATTCTAAAGGCCGCGAGACCCTTATAATCCCCCTGAGGGCCTTTAAAAAGCCCCCAGACCATTCTGGACCCACTCAGGACGCTTCTAATAGCCCCCAGACCCTTCTAGAGCCCCTCAGGGCCTTTCTAAAGGCCTCCACACCCTTCTAATGACCCTCAAGACCCATGTAAAGGCCCCCAGACCCTTCTAGATTGCCTCAGGACCCATCTAAAAGCACCCAGACCATTCTAATGCCTTTCAGGGCCTTTCTAAAGGCCTCCACACCCTTCTAATGACCCTCAAGACCCATGTAAAGGCCCCTAGACCCTTCTAGATTGCCTCAGGACCCATCTAAAAACCCCCAGACCCTTCTAATGACTTTCAGGACCCTTATGAAGGCCACAAGACCCTTCTAATGCCCCTCAGGACCTTTCTAAAGGCCCTCAGACCCTTCTAATGCCCCTCAGGACCTTTCTAAAGGCCCTCAGACCATTCTAATGCAACTCAGGAC
Organism: Coccyzus lansbergi; assembly: GCA_033558105.1. NCBI lineage: Eukaryota > Metazoa > Chordata > Aves > Cuculiformes > Coccyzidae > Coccyzus > Coccyzus lansbergi. The sequence continues at coordinate 134,576 of JAUMJK010001975.1, read as the reverse complement.
CTTTCTAATGGCCCTCAGACCCTTCTAATGCCCCTCAGGGCATTTATAAAGGTTCCCAGACCCTTCTAGAGCCCGTCAGGACACTTACAAAGGTCCCCAGACCATTCTACTGCCCCTCAGGAGCATTATAAAGGCCACCAGACCCTTCTAATGCCCCTCAGGTCATTTCTAAAGGCACCCAGACCCTTCTAATGCCACTCAGGGCCTTTCTAAAGGCCACGAGACCCTTAGAATCCCCCTGAGGGCCTTTAAAAAGGCCCCCAGACCCTTCTGGACCCCCTCAGGACGCTTCTAATAGACCCCAGACCCTTCTAGAGCCCCTCAGGGCCTTTCTAAAGGCCTCCACACCCTTCTAATGACCCTCAAGACCCATGTAAAGGACCCCAGACCCTTGTAGAATGCCTGAGGACCCATCTAAAAGCCCCCAGACCCTTCTAATGCCTTTCAGGGCCTTTCTAAAGACCTCCACACCCTTCTAATGACCCTCAAGACCCATGTAAAGGCCCCTAGACCCTTCTAGATTGCCTCAGGACCCATCTAAAAGCCCCCAGACCCTTCTAATGCCTTTCAGGACCCTTATCAAGGCCACAAGACCCTTCTAATGCCCCTCAGGACCTTTCTAAAGGCCCTCAGACCCTTCTAATGCCCCTCAGGGCATTTATAAAGGTTCCCAGACCCTTCTAGAGCCCGTCAGGACCCTTATAAAGGCCCCCAGACCATTCTAGAGCCCCTCAGGACACTTCTAAAGGCCCGCAGACCATTCTAATGCCCGTCAGGGCCTTTATAAAGGTCCCCAGACCCTTCTACTGCCCCTCAGGAGCATTCTAAAGGCCCCCAGACCCTTCTAATGCCCCACAGGTCCTTTCTAAAGGTCCCCAGACCCTTCTAGAGCCCCTCAAGACCCTTCTAAAGGCACCCAGACCCTTATAGAGCCCCTCAGGACCCTTCTAAAGTCCCCCAGACCCTGCTAGTTCACCTCAGGGCTTTTATAAGGGCACCCAGAATCTTCTAATGCCCCTCAGGAGCCTTATAAAGGCCCCCAGACCCGTCTAGAGCCTCTCAGGACAGTTTTAAATGCCTCCAGACCCTTCTACACCCCCTCAGGACCATTCTAAAGGCCCCCAGACCCTTCTAATGCCCCTCGGGGCCTTTCTAAAGGCCCCCATACCCTTCTAATGCCCCTCAGGTCATCTCTAAAGGCACCCAGACCCTTCTAATGCCACTCAGGGCCTTTCTAAAGGCCGCGAGACCCTTATAATCCCCCTGAGGGCCTTTAAAATGCCCCCAGACCCTTCTAGACCCCCTCAGGACGCTTCTAATAGACCCCAGACCCTTCTAGAGCCCCTCAGGGCCTTTCTAAAGGCCTCCACACCCTTCTAATGACCCTCAAGACCCATGTAAAGGCCCCCAGACCCTTCTAGAATGCCTCAGGACCCATCTAAAAGCCCCCAGACCTTTCTAATGCCTTTCAGGGCCTTTCTAACAGCCTCCACACCCTTCTAATGACCCTCAAGACCCATGTAAAGGCCCCCAGACCCTTCTAGATTGCCTCAGGACCCATCTAAAAGCCCCCAGACCCTTCTAATGCCTTTCAGGACCCTTATGAAGGCCACAAGACCCTTCTAATGCCCCTCAGGACCTTTCTAAAGGCCTTCAGACCCTTCTAATGCCCCTCAGGGCATTTATAAAGGTTCCCAGACCCTTCTAGAGCCGGTCAGGAAACTTATAAAGGTCCCCAGACCATTCTACTGCCCCTCAGGAGCATTTTAAAGGCCCACAGACCCTTCTAATGCCCCTCAGGTCATTTCTAAAGGCACCAAGACCCTTCTAATGCCACTCAGGGCCTTTCTAAAGGCCGCGAGACCCTTATAATCCCCCTGAGGGCCTTTAAAAAGGCCCCCAGACCCTTCTGGACCCCCTCAGGACGCTTCTAATAGACCCCAGACCCTTCTAGAGCCCCTCAGGGCCTTTCTAAAGGCCTCCACACCCTTCTAATGACCCTCAAGACCCATGTAAAGGCCCCTAGACCCTTCTAGATTGCCTCAGGACCCATCTAAAAGCCCCCAGACCCTTCTAATGCCTTTCTGGACCCTTATGAAGGCCACAAGACCCTTCTAATGCCCCTCAGGACCTTTCTAAAGGCCCTCAGAACTTTCTAATGCCCCTCAGGGCATTTATAAAGGTTCCCAGACCCTTCTAGAGCCCGTCAGGACCCTTAAAAAGGCCCCCAGACCATTCTAGAGCCCCTCAGGACACTTCTAAAGGCCCGCAGACCATTCTAATGCCCGTCAGGGCCTTTCTAAAGGTCCCCAGACCCTTCTACTGCCCCTGAGGAGCCTTCTAAAGGCCCCCAGACCCTTCTAATGCCCCACAGGGCCTTTCTAAAGGTACCCAGACCCTTCTAGATCCCCTGAAGACCCTTCTAAAGGCCCCTAGACCCTTATAGAGCCCTTCAGGACCCCTCTAAAGGCCCCCAGACCCTGCTAATTCCCCTCCGGGCTTTTATAAGGGCACCCAGACCCTTCTAATGCCCCTCAGGACCCTTATAAAGGCACCCAGACCCTTCTAGAGCCTCTCAGGACAGTTTTAAATGCCTCCAGACCCTTCTAGACCCCCTCAGGACCATTCTAAAGGCACCCATACCCTTCTAATGCCCCTCAGGGCATTTCTAAAGTAAACCAGACGCTTCTAGAACCTCTTAGGGCCTTTCTATATGAACCCAGACCCCTGTAATGCCACTCAGGGCCTTTCTAAAGGCCGCGAGACCCTTATAATCCCCCTGAGGGCCTTTAAAAAGGCCCCCAGACCATTCTGGACCCCCTTAGGACGCTTCTAATAGCCCCCAGACCCTTCTAGAGCCCCTCAGGGCCTTTCTAAAGGCCTCCACACCCTTCTAATGACCCTCAAGACCCATGTAAAGGCCCCTAGACCCTTCTAGATTGCCTCAGGACCCATCTAAAAGCCCCCAGACCCTTCTAATGCCTTTCAGGACCCTTATGAAGGCCACAAGACCCTTCTAATGCCCCTCAGGACCTTTCTAAAGGCCCTCAGACCCTTCTAATGCCCCTCAGGGCATTTATAAAGGTTCCCAGACCATTCTAGAGCCCATCAGGACACTTATAAAGGTCCTCAGACCCTTCTACTGCCCCTCAGGAGCATTATAAAGGCCCCCAGACCCTTCTAATGCCCCTCAGGTCATTTCTAAAGGCACCCAGACCCTTCTAATGCCACTCAGGGCCTTTCTAAAGGCCGCGAGACCCTTATAATCCCCCTGAGGGCCTTTTAAAAGGCCCCCAGACCCTTCTGGACCCCCTCAGGACGCTTCTAATAGCCCCCAGACCCTTCTAGAGCCCCTCAGGGCCTTTCTAAAGGCCTCCACACCCTTCTAATGACCCTCAAGACCCATGTAAAGGCCCCCAGACCCTTCTAGATTGCCTCAGGACCCATCCAAAAGCCCCCAGACCCTTCTAATGCCTTTCAGGGCCTTTCTAAAGGCCTCCACACCCTTCTAATGACTCTCAAGACCCATGTAAAGGCCCCTAGACACTTCTAGATTGCCTCAGGACCCATCTAAAAGCCCCCAGACCCTTCTAATGCCTTTCAGGACCCTTATGAAGGCCACAAGACCCTTCTAATGCCCCTCAGGACCTTTCTAAAGGCCCTCAGACCCTTCTAATGCCCCTCAGGGCATTTATAAAGTTTCCCAGACCCTTCTAGAGCCCGTCAGGACCCTTATAAAGGCCCCCAGACCATTCTAGAGCCCCTCAGGACACTTCTAAAGGCCCGCAGACCATTCTAATGCCCGTCAGGGCCTTTATAAAGGTCCCCAGACCCTTCTACTGCCCCTCAGGAGCATTCTAAAGGCCCCCAGACCTTTCTAATGCCCCACAGGTCCATTCTAAAGGTCCCCAGACCCTTCTAGAGACCCTGAAGACCATTCTAAAGGCCCCCAGACCCTTATAGAGCCCCTCAGGACCCTTCTAAAGTCCCCCAGACCCTGCTAATTCCCCTCAGGGCTTTTATAAGGGCACCCAGAATCTTCTAATGCCCCTCAGGGCCTTTCTAAAGGCCCCCATACCATTCTAATGCCCCTCAGGTCATTTCTAAAGGCACCCAGACCCTTCTAATGCCACTCAGGGCCTTTCTAAAGGCCGCGAGACCCTTATAATCCCCCTGAGGGCCTTTAAAATGCCCCCAGACCCTTCTGGACCCCCTCAGGACACTTCTAATAGACCCCAGACCCTTCTAGAGCCCCTCAGGGCCTTTCTAAAGGCCTCCACACCCTTCTAATGACCCTCAAGACCCATGTAAAGGCCGCCAGACCCTTCTAGATTGCCTCAGGACCCATCTAAAAGCACCCAGACCCTTCTAATGCCTTTCAGGGCCTTTCTAAAGGCCTCCACACCCTTCTAATGACCCTCAAGACCCATGTAAAGGCCCCTAGACCCTTCTAGATTGCCTCAGGACCCATCTAAAAGCCCCCAGACCCTTCTAATGCCTTTCAGGGCCCTTATGAAGGCCACAAGACCCTTCTAATGCCCCTCAGGACCTTTCTAAAGGCCCTCAGACCCTTCTAATGCCCCTCAGGACCTTTCTAAAGGCACTGAGACCATTCTAATGCCCCTCAGGACCTTTCTAAAGGCCCTCTGACCCTTCTAATGCCACTCAGGGCCTTTCTAAAGGCCGCGAGACCCTTCTAATGCCCCTCAGGGCATTTATAAAGCCCCCCAGACCCTTCTGGACCCCCTCAGGACGATTCTAATAGATCCCAGACCCTTCTAGAGCCCCTCAGCGCCTTTCTAAAGGCCTCCACACCCTTCTAATGACCCTCAAGACCCATGTAAAGGCCCCCAGACCCTTCTAGAATGCCTCAGGACCCATCTAAAAGCCCCCAGACCATTCTAATGCCTTTCAGGGCCTTTCTAACAGCCTCCACACCCTTCTAATGACCCTCAAGACCCATGTAAAGGCCCCTAGACCCTTCTACATTGCCTCAGGACCCATCTAAAAGCCCCCAGACCCTTCTAATGCCTTTCAGGACCCTTATGAAGGCCACAAGACCCTTCTAATGCCCCTCAGGACCTTTCTAAAGGCCTTCAGACCCTTCTAATGCCCCTAAGGGCATTTATAAAGGTTCCCAGACCCTTCTAGAGCCCGTCAGGAAACTTATAAAGGTCCCCAGACCATTCTACTGCCCCTCAGGAGCATTATAAAAGCCCACAGACCCTTCTAATGCCCCTCAGGTCATTTCTAAAGGCACCAAGACCCTTCTAATGCCACTCAGGGCCTTTCTAAAGGCCGCGAGACCCTTATAATCCCCCTGAGGGCCTTTAAAAAGGCCCCCAGACCCTTCTGGACCCCCTCAGGACGCTTCTAATAGACCCCAGACCCTTCTAGAGCCCCTCAGGGCCTTTCTAAAGGCCTCTACACCCATCTAATGACCCTCAAGACCCATGTAAAGGCCCCTAGACCCTTCTAGATTGCCTCAGGACCCATCTAAAAGCCCCCAGACCCTTCTAATGCCTTTCTGGACCCTTATGAAGGCCACAAGACCCTTCTAATGCCCCTCAGGACCTTTCTAAAGGCCCTCAGAACCTTCTAATGCCCCTCAGGGCATTTATAAAGGTTCCCAGACCCTTCTAGAGCCCGTCAGGACCCTTAAAAAGGCCCCCAGACCATTCTAGAGCCCCTCAGGAGCATTCTAAAGGCCCCCAGACCATTCTAATGCCCGTCAGGGCCTTTCTAAAGGTCCCCAGACCCTTCTACTGCCCCTGAGGAGCCTTCTAAAGGCCCCCAGACCCTTCTAATGCCCCACAGGGCCTTTCTAAAGGTACCCAGACCCTTCTAGATCCTTTGAAGACCCTTCTAAAGGCCCCCAGACCCTTATAGAGCCCTTCAGGACCCCTCTAAAGGCCCCCAGACCCTGCTAATTCCCCTCCGGGCTTTTATAAGGGCACCCAGACCCTTCTAATGCCCCTCAGGACCCTTATAAAGGCACCCAGACCCTTCTAGAGCCTCTCAGGACAGTTTTAAATGCCTCCAGACCCTTCTAGACCCGCTCAGGACCATTCCAAAGGCCCCCAGACCCTTCTAATGCCCCTCAGGACATCTCTAAAGTAAACCAGACCCTTCTAATACCCCTCAGGTCATTTCTAAAGGCACCCACACCCTTCCAATGCCACTCAGGGTCATTCTAAAGGCCGCGAGACCCTTATAATCCCCCTGAGGGCCTTTAAAAAGCCCCCAGACCATTCTGGACCCACTCAGGACGCTTCTAATAGCACCCAGACCCTTCTAGAGCCCCTCAGGGCCTTTCTAAAGGCCTCCACACCCTTCTAATGACCCTCAAGACCCATGTAAAGGCCCCTAGACCCTTCTAGATTGCCTCACGACCCATCTAAAAACCCCCAGACCCTTCTAATGACTTTCAGGACCCTTATGAAGGCCACAAGACCCTTCTAATGCCCCTCAGGACCTTTCTAAAGGCCCTCAGACCCTTCTAATGCCCCTCAGGACCTTTCTAAAGGCCCTCAGACCATTCTAATGCAACTCAGGACCTTTCTAATGGCCCTCAGACCCTTCTAATGCCCCTCAGGGCATTTATAAAGGTTCCCAGACCCTTCTAGAGCCTGTCAGGACACTTATAAAGGTCCCCAGAACCTTCTACTGCCCCTCAGGAGCATTCTAAAGGCCCCCAGACCCTTCTAATGCCCCTCAGGTCATTTCTAAAGGCACCCAGACCCTTCTAATGCCACTCAGGGCCTTTCTAAAGGCCGCGAGACCCTTAGAATCCTCCTGAGGGCCTTTAGAAAGGCCCCCAGACCCTTCTGGACCCCCTCAGGACGCTTCTAATAGCCCCCAGACCCTTCTAGAGCCCCTCAGGGCCTTTCTAAAGGCCTCCACACCCTTCTAATGACCCTCAAGACCCATGTAAATGCCCCCAGACCCTTCTAGAATGCCTCAGGACCCATCTAAAAGCCCCCAGACCCTTCTAATGCCTTTCAGGGCCTTTCTAAAGGCCTCCACACCCTTCTAATGACCCTCAAGACCCATGTAAAGGCCCCTAGACCCTTCTAGATTGCCTCAGGACCCATCTAAAAGCCCCCAGACCCTTCTAATGCCTTTCAGGACCCTTATGAAGGCCACAAGACCCTTCTAATGCCCCTCAGGACCTTTCTAAAGGCCCTCAGACCCTTCTAATGCCCCTCAGGACCTTTCTAAAGGCCCTCAGACCCTTCTAATGCCCCTCAGGGCATTTATAAAGGCCCTCAGACCCTTCTAATGCCCCTCAGGGCATTTATAAAGGCCCCCAGACCATTCTAATGCCCCTCAGGACCTTTCTAAAGGCCCTCAGACCCTTGTAATACCCCTCAGGGCATTTATAAAGGTACCCAGACCCTTCTAGAGCCCGTCAGGACCCATATAAAGGCCCCCAGACCATTCTAGAGCCCCTCAGGACACTTCTAAAGGCCCGCAGACCATTCTAATGCCCGTCAGGGCCTTTACAAAGGTCCCCTGACCCTTCTCCTGCCCCTCAGGAGCATTCTAAAGGCCCCCAGACCTTTCTAATGCCCCACAGGGCCTTTCTAAAGGTCCCCAGACCCTTCTAGAGCCCCTGAAGACCCTTCTAAAGGCCCCCAGACCCTGCTAGTTCCCCTCAGGGCTTTTATAAGGGCACCCAGAATCTTCTAATGCCCCTCAGGACCCTTATAAAGGCACCCCGACCCTTCTAGAGCCTCTCAGGACAGTTTTAAATGCCTCCAGACCCTTCTAGACCCCCTCAGGACCATTCTAAAGGCACCCATACCCTTCTAATGTCCCTCAGGGCCTTTCTAAAGTAAACCAGACGCTTCTAGAACCTCTTAGGGCCTTTCTATATGAACCCAGACCCCTGTAATGCCACTCAGGGCCTTTCTAAAGGCCGCGAGACCCTTATAATCCCCCTGAGGGCCTTTAAAAAGGCCCCCAGACCCTTCTGGATCCCCTCTGGACACTTCTAATAGCCCCCAGACCCTTCTAGAGCCCCTCAGGGCCTTTTAAAAGGCATCCACACCCTTCTAATGACCCTCAAGACCCATGTAAAGGCCCCCAGACCCTTCTAGATTGCCTCAGGACCCATCTAAAAGCCCCCAGACCCTTCTAATGCCTTTCAGGACCCTTATGAAGGCCACAAGACCTTTCTAATGCCCCTCAGGACCTTTCTAAAGGCCCTCAGACCCTTCTAATGCCCCTCAGGGCATTTATAAAGGTTCCCAGACGCTTCTAGAGCCCGTCAGGACACTTATAAAGGTCCCCAGACCATTCTACTGCCCCTCAGGAGCATTCTAAAGGCCCCCAGACCCTTCTAATGCCCCTCAGGTCATTTCTAAAGGCACCCAGACCCTTCTAATGCCACTCAGGGCCTTTCTAAAGGCCGCGAGACCCTTATAATCCCCCTGAGGGCCTTTAAAAAGGCCCCCAGACCATTCTGGACCCCCTTAGGACGCTTCTAATAGCCCCCAGACCCTTCTAGAGCCCCTCAGGGCCTTTCTAAAGGCCTCCACACCCTTCTAATGACCCTCAAGACCCATGTAAAGGCCCCTAGACCCTTCTAGATTGCCTCAGGACCCATCTAAAAGCCCCCAGACCCTTCTAATGCCTTTCAGGACCCTTATGAAGGCCACAAGACCCTTCTAATGCCCCTCAGGACCTTTCTAAAGGCCCTCAGACCCTTCTAATGCCCCTCAGGGCATTTATAAAGGTTCCCAGACCATTCTAGAGCCCATCAGGACACTTATAAAGGTCCTCAGACCCTTCTACTGCCCCTCAGGAGCATTATAAAGGCACCCAGACCCTTCTAATGCCACTCAGGGCCTTTCTAAAGGCCGCGAGACCCTTATAATCCCCCTGAGGGCCTTTTAAAAGGCACCCAGACCCTTCTGGACCCCCTCAGGACGCTTCTAATAGCCCCCAGACCCTTCTAGAGCCCCTCAGGGCCTTTCTAAAGGCCTCCACACCCTTCTAATGACCCTCAAGACCCATGTAAAGGCCCCCAGACCCTTCTAGATTGCCTCAGGACCCGTCCAAAAGCCCCCAGACCCTTCTAATGCCTTTCAGGGCCTTTCTAAAGGCCTCCACACCCTTCTAATGACTCTCAAGACCCATGTAAATGCCCCTAGACCCTTCTAGATTGCCTCGGGACCCATCTAAAAGCCCTCAGACCCTTCTAATGCCTTTCAGGACCCTTATGAAGGCCACAAGACCCTTCTAATGCCCCTCAGGACCTTTCTAAAGGCCCTCAGACCCTTCTAATGCCCCTCAGGGCATTTATAAAGGTTCCCAGACCCTTCTAGAGCCCGTCAGGACCCTTATAAAGGCCCCCAGACCATTCTAGAGCCCCTCAGGACACTTCTAAAGGCCCGCAGACCATTCTAATGCCCGTCAGGGCCTTTATAAAGGTCCCCAGACCCTTCTACTGCCCCTCAGGAGCATTCTAAAGGCCCCCAGACCTTTCTAATGCCCCACAGGGCCATTCTAAAGGTCCCCAGACCCTTCTAGAGACCCTGAAGACCATTCTAAAGGCCCCCAGACCCTTATAGAGCCCCTCAGGACCCTTCTAAAGTCCCCCAGACCCTGCTAGTTCCCCTCAGGGCTTTTATAAGGGCACCCAGAATCTTCTAATGCCCCTCAGGAGCCTTATAAAGGCCCCCAGACCCGTCTAGAGCCTCTCAGGACAGTTTTAAATGCCTCCAGACCCTTCTAGACCCACTCAGGACCATTCTAAAGGCACCTAGACCCTTCAAATGCCCCTCAGGACCTTTCTAAAGTAAACCAGACGCTTCTAGAACCTCTCAGGGCCTTTCTATATGACCCCAGGCCTTTGTAATGCCACTCAGGGCCATTCTAAAGGCCGCGAGACCCTTATAATCCCCCTGAAGGCCTTTAAAAAGGCCCCCAGACCCTTCTGGACCCCTCAGGACGCTTCTAATAGCCCCCAGACCCTTCTAGAGCCCCTCAGGGCCTTTCTAAAGGCCTCCACACCCTTCTAATGACCCTCAAGACCCATGTAAAGGCCGCCAGACCCTTCTAGATTGCCTCAGGACCCATCTAAAAGCACCCAGACCCTTCTAATGCCTTTCAGGGCCTTTCTAAAGGCCTCCACACCCTTCTAATGACCCTCAAGACCCATGTAAATGCCCCTAGACCCTTCTAGATTGCCTCAGGACCCATCTAAAAGCCCCCAGACCCTTCTAATGCCTTTCAGGACCCTTATGAAGGCCACAAGACCCTTCTAATGCCCCTCAGGACCTTTCTAAAGGCCCTCAGACCCTTCTAATGCCCCTCAGGACCTTTCTAAAGGCCCTCAGACCCTTCTAATGCCCCTCAGGGCATTTATAAAGGCCCTCAGACCCTTCTAATGCCCCTCAGGGCATTTATAAAGGCCCCCAGACCATTCTAATGCCCCTCAGGACCTTTCTAAAGGCCCTCAGACCCTTGTAATACCCCTCAGGGCATTTATAAAGGTACCCAGACCCTTCTAGAGCCCGTCAGGACCCATATAAAGGCCCCCAGACCATTCTAGAGCCCCTCAGGACACTTCTAAAGGCCCGCAGACCATTCTAATGCCCGTCAGGGCCTTTACAAAGGTCCCCTGACCCTTCTCCTGCCCCTCAGGAGCATTCTAAAGGCCCCCAGACCTTTCTAATGCCCCACAGGGCCTTTCTAAAGGTCCCCAGACCCTTCTAGAGCCCCTGAAGACCCTTCTAAAGGCCCCCAGACCCTTATAGAGCCCCTCAGGACCCTTCTAAAGTCCCCCAGACCCTGCTAGTTCCCCTCAGGGCTTTTATAAGGGCACCCAGAATCTTCTAATGCCCCTCAGGACCCTTATAAAGGCAGCCCGACCCTTCTAGAGCCTCTCAGGACAGTTTTAAATGCCTCCAGACCCTTCTAGACCCCCTCAGGACCATTCTAAAGGCACCCATACCCTTCTAATGTCCCTCAGGGCCTTTCTAAAGTAAACCAGACGCTTCTAGAACCTCTTAGGGCCTTTCTATATGAACCCAGACCCCTGTAATGCCACTCAGGGCCTTTCTAAAGGCCGCGAGACCCTTATAATCCCCCTGAGGGCCTTTAAAAAGGCCCCCAGACCCTTCTGGATCCCCTCTGGACACTTCTAATAGCCCCCAGACCCTTCTAGAGCCCCTCAGGGCCTTTTAAAAGGCATCCACACCCTTCTAATGACCCTCAAGACCCATGTAAAGGCCCCCAGACCCTTCTAGATTGCCTCAGGACCCATCTAAAAGCCCCCAGACCCTTCTAATGCCTTTCAGGACCCTTATGAAGGCCACAAGACCTTTCTAATGCCCCTCAGGACCTTTCTAAAGGCCCTCAGACCCTTCTAATGCCCCTCAGGGCATTTATAAAGGTTCCCAGACGCTTCTAGAGCCCGTCAGGACACTTATAAAGGTCCCCAGACCATTCTACTGCCCCTCAGGAGCATTCTAAAGGCCCCCAGACCCTTCTAATGCCCCTCAGGTCATTTCTAAAGGCACCCAGACCCTTCTAATGCCACTCAGGGCCTTTCTAAAGGCCGCGAGACCCTTATAATCCCCCTGAGGGCCTTTAAAAAGGCCCCCAGACCATTCTGGACCCCCTTAGGACGCTTCTAATAGCCCCCAGACCCTTCTAGAGCCCCTCAGGGCCTTTCTAAAGGCCTCCACACCCTTCTAATGACACTCAAGACCCATGTAAAGGCCCCTAGACCCTTCTAGATTGCCTCAGGACCCATCTAAAAGCCCCCAGACCCTTCTAATGCCTTTCAGGACCCTTATGAAGGCCACAAGACCCTTCTAATGCCCCTCAGGACCTTTCTAAAGGCCCTCAGACCCTTCTAATGCCCCTCAGGGCATTTATAAAGGTTCCCAGACCATTCTAGAGCCCATCAGGACACTTATAAAGGTCCTCAGACCCTTCTACTGCCCCTCAGGAGCATTATAAAGGCACCCAGACCCTTCTAATGCCACTCAGGGCCTTTCTAAAGGCCGCGAGACCCTTATAATCCCCCTGAGGGCCTTTTAAAAGGCACCCAGACCCTTCTGGACCCCCTCAGGACGCTTCTAATAGCCCCCAGACCCTTCTAGAGCCCCTCAGGGCCTTTCTAAAGGCCTCCACACCCTTCTAATGACCCTCAAGACCCATGTAAAGGCCCCCAGACCCTTCTAGATTGCCTCAGGACCCATCCAAAAGCCCCCAGACCCTTCTAATGCCCCACAGGGCCTTTCTAAAGGTCCCCAGACCCTTCTAGAGACCCTGAAGACCATTCTAAAGGCCCCCAGACCCTTATAGAGCCCCTCAGGACCCTTCTAAAGTCCCCCAGACCCTGCTAATTCCCCTCAGGGCTTTTATAAGGGCACCCAGAATCTTCTAATGCCCCTCAGGACCCTTATAAAGGCACCCAGACCCTTCTAGAGCCTCTCAGGACAGTTTTAAATGCGTCCAGACCATTCTAGACCCCCTCAGGACCATTCTAAAGGCCCCCAGACCCTTCTAATGCCCCTCGGGGCCTTTCTAAAGGCCCCCATACCCTTCTAATGCCCCTCAGGTCATTTCTAAAGGCACCCAGACCCTTCTAATGCCACTCAGGGCCTTTCTAAAGGCCGCGAGACCCTTATAATCCCCCTGAGGGCCTTTAAAATGCCCCCAGACCCTTCTAGACCCCCTCAGGACGCTTCTAATAGACCCCAGACCCTTCTAGAGCCCCTCAGGGCCTTTCTAAAGGCCTCCACACCCTTCTAATGACCCTCAAGACCCATGTAAAGGACCCTAGACCCTTCTAGATTGCCTCAGAACCCATCTAAAAGCCCCCAGACCCTTCTAATGCCTTTCTGGACCTTTATGAAGGCCACAAGACCCTTCTAATGCCCCTCAGGACCTTTCTAAAGGCCCTCAGAACTTTCTAATGCCCCTCAGGGCATTTATAAAGGTTCCCAGACCCTTCTAGAGCCCGTCAGGACCCTTAAAAAGGCCCCCAGACCATTCTAGAGCCCCTCAGGACACTTCTAAAGGCCCGCAGACCATTCTAATGCCCGTCAGGGCCTTTCTAAAGGTCCCCAGACCCTTCTACTGCCCCTGAGGAGCGTTCTAAAGGCCCCCAGACCCTTCTAATGCCCCACAGGGCCTTTCTAAAGGTACCCAGACCCTTCTAGATCCCCTGAAGACCCTTCTAAAGGCCCCTAGACCCTTATAGAGCCCTTCAGGACCCCTCTAAAGGCCCCCAGACCCTGCTAATTCCCCTCCGGGCTTTTATAAGGGCACCCAGACCCTTCTAATGCCCCTCAGGACCCTTATAAAGGCACCCAGACCCTTCTAGAGCCTCTCAGGACAGTTTTAAATGCCTCCAGACCCTTCTAGACCCCCTCAGGACCATTCTAAAGGCACCCATACCCTTCTAATGCCCCTCAGGGCCTTTCTAAAGTAAACCAGACGCTTCTAGAACCTCTTAGGGCCTTTCTATATGAACCCAGACCCCTGTAATGCCACTCAGGGCCTTTCTAAAGGCCGCGAGACCCTTATAATCCCCCTGAGGGCCTTTAAAAAGGCCCCCAGACCATTCTGGACCCCCTTAGGACGCTTCTAATAGCCCCCAGACCCTTCTAGAGCCCCTCAGGGCCTTTCTAAAGGCCTCCACACCCTTCTAATGACCCTCAAGACCCATGTAAAGGCCCCTAGACCCTTCTAGATTGCCTCAGGACCCATCTAAAAGCCCCCAGACCCTTCTAATGCCTTTCAGGACCCTTATGAAGGCCACAAGACCCTTCTAATGCCCCTCAGGACCTTTCTAAAGGCCCTCAGACCCTTCTAATGCCCCTCAGGGCATTTATAAAGGTTCCCAGACGCTTCTAGAGCCCATCAGGACACTTATAAAGGTCCTCAGACCCTTCTACTGCCCCTCAGGAGCATTATAAAGGCCCCCAGACCCTTCTAATGCCCCTCAGGTCATTTCTAAAGGCACCCAGACCCTTCTAATGCCACTCAGGGCCTTTCTAAAGGCCGCGAGACCCTTATAATCCCCCTGAGGGCCTTTTAAAAGGCCCCCAGACCCTTCTGGACCCCCTCAGTACGCTTCTAATAGCCCCCAGACCCTTCTAGAGCCCCTCAGGGCCTTTCTAAAGGCCTCCACACCCTTCTAATGACCCTCAAGACCCATGTAAAGGCCCCCAGACCCTTCTAGATTGCCTCAGGACCCATCCAAAAGCCCCCAGACCCTTCTAATGCCTTTCAGGGCCTTTCTAAAGGCCTCCACACCCTTCTAATTACTCTCAAGACCCATGTAAAGGCCCCTAGACACTTCTAGATTGCCTCAGGACCCATCTAAAAGCCCTCAGACCCTTCTAATGCCTTTCAGGACCCTTATGAAGGCCACAAGACCCTTCTAATGCCCCTCAGGACCTTTCTAAAGGCCCTCAGACCCTTCTAATGCCCCTCAGGGCATTTATAAAGGTTCCCAGACCCTTCTAGAGCCCGTCAGGACCCTTATAAAGGCCCCCAGACCATTCTAGAGCCCCTCAGGACACTTCTAAAGGCCCGCAGACCATTCTAATGCCCGTCAGGGCCTTTATAAAGGTCCCCAGACCCTTCTACTGCCCCTCAGGAGCATTCTAAAGGCCCCCAGACCTTTCTAATGCCCCACAGGGCCTTTCTAAAGGTCCCCAGACCCTTCTAGAGACACTGAAGACCATTCTAAAGGCCCCCAGACCCTTATAGAGCCCCTCAGGACCCTTCTAAAGTCCCCCAGACCCTGCTAATTCCCCTCAGGGCTTTTATAAGGGCACCCAGAATCTTCTAATGCCCCTCAGGACCCTTATAAAGGCACCCAGACCCTTCTAGAGCCTCTCAGGACAGTTTTAAATGCGTCCAGACCATTCTAGACCCCCTCAGGACCATTCTAAAGGCCCCCAGACCCTTCTAATGCCCCTCGGGGCCTTTCTAAAGGCCCCCATACCCTTCTAATGCCCCTCAGGTCATTTCTAAAGGCCCCCAGACCCTTCTAATGCCACTCAGGGCCTTTCTAAAGGCCGCGAGACCCTTATAATCCCCCTGAGGGCCTTTAAAATGACCCCAGACCCTTCTAGACCCCCTCAGGACGCTTCTAATAGACCCCAGACCCTTCTAGAGCCCCTCAGGGCCTTTCTAAAGGCCTCCACACCCTTCTAATGACCCTCAAGACCCATGTAAAGGCCCCCAGACCCTTCTAGAATGCCTCAGGAACCATCTAAAAGCCCCCAGACCTTTCTAATGCCTTTCAGGGCCTTTCTAACAGCCTCCACACCCTTCTAATGACCCTCAAGACCCATGTAAAGGCCCCCAGACCCTTCTAGATTGCCTCAGGACCCATCTAAAAGCCCCCAGACCCTTCTAATGCCTTTCAGGACCCTTATGAAGGCCACAAGACCCTTCTAATGCCCCTCAGGACCTTTCTAAAGGCCTTCAGACCCTTCTAATGCCCCTCAGGGCATTTATAAAGGTTCCCAGACCCTTCTAGAGCCCGTCAGGAAACTTATAAAGGTCCCCAGACCATTCTACTGCCCCTCAGGAGCATTTTAAAGGCCCACAGACCCTTCTAATGCCCCTCAGGTCATTTCTAAAGGCACCAAGACCCTTCTAATGCCACTCAGGGCCTTTCTAAAGGCCGCGAGACCCTTATAATCCCCCTGAGGGCCTTTAAAAAGGCCCCCAGCCCCTTCTGGACCCCCTCAGGACGCTTCTAATAGACCCCAGACCCTTCTAGAGCCCCTCAGGGCCTTTCTAAAGGCCTCCACACCCTTCTAATGACCCTCAAGACCCATGTAAAGGCCCCTAGACCCTTCTAGATTGCCTCAGGACCCATCTAAAAGCCCCCAGACCCTTCTAATGCCTTTCTGGACCCTTATGAAGGCCACAAGACCCTTCTAATGCCCCTCAGGACCTTTCTAAAGGCCCTCAGAACTTTCTAATGCCCCTCAGGGCATTTATAAAGGTTCCCAGACCCTTCTAGAGCCCGTCAGGACCCTTAAAAAGGCCCCCAGACCATTCTAGAGCCCCTCAGGACACTTCTAAAGGCCCGCAGACCATTCTAATGCCCGTCAGGGCCTTTCTAAAGGTCCCCAGACCCTTCTACTGCCCCTCAGGAGCCTTCTAAAGGCCCCCAGACCCTTCTAATGCCCCACAGGGCCTTTCTAAAGGTACCCAGACCCTTCTAGATCCCCTGAAGACCCTTCTAAAGGCCCCTAGACCCTTATAGAGCCCTTCAGGACCCCTCTAAAGGCCCCCAGACCCTGCTAATTCCCCTCCGGGCTTTTATAAGGGCACCCAGACCCTTCTAATGCCCCTCAGGACCCTTATAAAGGCACCCAGACCCTTCTAGAGCATCTCAGGACAGTTTTAAATGCCTCCAGACCCTTCTAGACCCCCTCAGGACCATTCTAAAGGCACCCATACCCTTCTAATGCCCCTCAGGGCCTTTCTAAAGTAAACCAGACGCTTCTATAACCTCTTAGGGCCTTTCTATATGAACCCAGACCCCTGTAATGCCACTCAGGGCCTTTCTAAAGGCCGCGAGACCCTTATAATCCCCCTGAGGGCCTTTAAAAAGGCCCCCAGACCATTCTGGACCCCCTTAGGACGCTTCTAATAGCCCCCAGACCCTTCTAGAGCCCCTCAGGGCCTTTCTAAAGGCCTCCACACCCTTCTAATGACCCTCAAGACCCATGTAAAGGCCCCTAGACCCTTCTAGATTGCCTCAGGACCCATCTAAAAGCCCCCAGACCCTTCTAATGCCTTTCAGGACCCTTATGAAGGCCACAAGACCCTTCTAATGCCCCTCAGGACCTTTCTAAAGGCCCTCAGACCCTTCTAATGCCCCTCAGGGCATTTATAAAGGTTCCCAGACCATTCTAGAGCCCATCAGGACACTTATAAAGGTCCTCAGACCCTTCTACTGCCCCTCAGGAGCATTATAAAGGCCCCCAGACCCTTCTAATGCCCCTCAGGTCATTTCTAAAGGCACACAGACCCTTCTAATGCCACTCAGGGCCTTTCTAAAGGCCGCGAGACCCTTATAATCCCCCTGAGGGCCTTTTAAAAGGCCCCCAGACCCTTCTGGACCCCCTCAGGACGCTTCTAATAGCCCCCAGACCCTTCTAGAGCCCCTCAGGGCCTTTCTAAAGGCCTCCACACCCTTCTAATGACCCTCAAGACCCATGTAAAGGCCCCCAGACCCTTCTAGATTGCCTCAGGACCCATCCAAAAGCCCCCAGACCCTTCTAATGCCTTTCAGGGCCTTTCTAAAGGCCTCCACACCCTTCTAATGACTCTCAAGACCCATGTAAAGGCCCCTAGACACTTCTAGATTGCCTCAGGACCCATCTAAAAGCCCTCAGACCCTTCTAATGCCTTTCAGGACCCTTATGAAGGCCACAAGACCCTTCTAATGCCCCTCAGGACCTTTCTAAAGGCCCTCAGACCCTTCTAATGCCCCTCAGGGCATTTATAAAGGTTCCCAGACCCTTCTAGAGCCCGTCAGGACCCTTATAAAGGCCCCCAGACCATTCTAGAGCCCCTCAGGACACTTCTAAAGGCCCGCAGACCATTCTAATGCCCGTCAGGGCCTTTATAAAGGTCCCCAGACCCTTCTACTGCCCCTCAGGAGCATTCTAAAGGCCCCCAGACCTTTCTAATGCCCCACAGGGCCATTCTAAAGGTCCCCAGACCCTTCTAGAGACCCTGAAGACCATTCTAAAGGCCCCCAGACCCTTATAGAGCCCCTCAGGACCCTTCTAAAGTCCGCCAGACCCTGCTAATTCCCCTCAGGTCTTTTATAAGGGCACCCAGAATCTTCTAATGCCCCTCAGGACCCTTATAAAGGCACCCAGACCCTTCTAGAGCCTCTCAGGACAGTTTTAAATGCGTCCAGACCATTCTAGACCCCCTCAGGACCATTCTAAAGGCCCCCAGACCCTTCTAATGCCCCTCGGGGCCTTTCTAAAGGCCCCCATACCCTTCTAATGCCCCTCAGGTCATTTCTAAAGGCCCCCAGACCCTTCTAATGCCACTCAGGGCCTTTCTAAAGGCCGCGAGACCCTTATAATCCCCCTGAGGGCCTTTAAAATGACCCCAGACCCTTCTAGACCCCCTCAGGACGCTTCTAATAGACCCCAGACCCTTCTAGAGCCCCTCAGGGCCTTTCTAAAGGCCTCCACACCCTTCTAATGACCCTCAAGACCCATGTAAAGGCCCCCAGACCCTTCTAGAATGCCTCAGGAACCATCTAAAAGCCCCCAGACCTTTCTAATGCCTTTCAGGGCCTTTCTAACAGCCTCCACACCCTTCTAATGACCCTCAAGACCCATGTAAAGGCCCCCAGACCCTTCTAGATTGCCTCAGGACCCATCTAAAAGCCCCCAGACCCTTCTAATGCCTTTCAGGACCCTTATGAAGGCCACAAGACCCTTCTAATGCCCCTCAGGACCTTTCTAAAGGCCTTCAGACCCTTCTAATGCCCCTCAGGGCATTTATAAAGGTTCCCAGACCCTTCTAGAGCCCGTCAGGAAACTTATAAAGGTCCCCAGACCATTCTACTGCCCCTCAGGAGCATTTTAAAGGCCCGCAGACCCTTCTAATGCCCCTCAGGTCATTTCTAAAGGCACCAAGACCCTTCTAATGCCACTCAGGGCCTTTCTAAAGGCCGCGAGACCCTTATAATCCCCCTGAGGGCCTTTAAAAAGGCCCCCAGCCCCTTCTGGACCCCCTCAGGACGCTTCTAATAGACCCCAGACCCTTCTAGAGCCCCTCAGGGCCTATCTAAAGGCCTCCACACCCTTCTAATGACCCTCAAGACCCATGTAAAGGCCCCTAGACCCTTCTAGATTGCCTCAGGACCCATCTAAAAGCCCCCAGACCCTTCTAATGCCTTTCTGGACCCTTATGAAGGCCACAAGACCCTTCTAATGCCCCTCAGGACCTTTCTAAAGGCCCTCAGAACTTTCTAATGCCCCTCAGGGCATTTATAAAGGTTCCCAGACCCTTCTAGAGCCCGTCAGGACCCTTAAAAAGGCCCCCAGACCATTCTAGAGCCCCTCAGGACACTTCTAAAGGCCCGCAGACCATTCTAATGCCCGTCAGGGCCTTTCTAAAGGTCCCCAGACCCTTCTACTGCCCCTGAGGAGCCTTCTAAAGGCCCCCAGACCCTTCTAATGCCCCACAGGGCCTTTCTAAAGGTACCCAGACCCTTCTAGATCCCCTGAAGACCCTTCTAAAGGCCCCTAGACCCTTATAGAGCCCTTCAGGACCCCTCTAAAGGCCCCCAGACCCTGCTAATTCCCCTCCGGGCTTTTATAAGGGCACCCAGACCCTTCTAATGCCCCTCAGGACCCTTATAAAGGCACCCAGACCCTTCTAGAGCATCTCAGGACAGTTTTAAATGCCTCCAGACCCTTCTAGACCCCCTCAGGACCATTCTAAAGGCACCCATACCCTTCTAATGCCCCTCAGGGCCTTTCTAAAGTAAACCAGACGCTTCTATAACCTCTTAGGGCCTTTCTATATGAACCCAGACCCCTGTAATGCCACTCAGGGCCTTTCTAAAGGCCGCGAGACCCTTATAATCCCCCTGAGGGCCTTTAAAAAGGCCCCCAGACCATTCTGGACCCCCTTAGGACGCTTCTAATAGCCCCCAGACCCTTCTAGAGCCCCTCAGGGCCTTTCTAAAGGCCTCCACACCCTTCTAATGACCCTCAAGACCCATGTAAAGGCCCCTAGACCCTTCTAGATTGCCTCAGGACCCATCTAAAAGCCCCCAGACCCTTCTAATGCCTTTCAGGACCCTTATGAAGGCCACAAGACCCTTCTAATGCCCCTCAGGACCTTTCTAAAGGCCCTCAGACCCTTCTAATGCCCCTCAGGGCATTTATAAAGGTTCCCAGACCATTCTAGAGCCCATCAGGACACTTATAAAGGTCCTCAGACCCTTCTAATGCCCCTCAGGAGCATTATAAAGGCCCCCAGACCCTTCTAATGCCCCTCAGGTCATTTCTAAAGGCACACAGACCCTTCTAATGCCACTCAGGGCCTTTCTAAAGGCCGCGAGACCCTTATAATCCCCCTGAGGGCCTTTTAAAAGGCCCCCAGACCCTTC
Source organism: Coccyzus lansbergi (assembly GCA_033558105.1). Lineage (NCBI taxonomy): Eukaryota > Metazoa > Chordata > Aves > Cuculiformes > Coccyzidae > Coccyzus > Coccyzus lansbergi. The sequence continues at coordinate 114,427 of JAUMJK010001975.1, read as the reverse complement.
TGGACCGTCTCAGGACGCTTCTAATAGCCCCCAGACCCTTCTAGAGCCCCTCAGGGCCTTTCTAAAGGCCTCCACACCCTTCTAATGACCCTCAAGACCCATGTAAAGGCCCCCAGACCCTTCTAGATTGCCTCAGGACCCATCCAAAAGCCCCCAGACCCTTCTAATGCCTTTCAGGGCCTTTCTAAAGGCCTCCACACCCTTCTAATGACTCTCAAGACCCATGTAAAGGCCCCTAGACACTTCTAGATTGCCTCAGGACCCATCTAAAAGCCCTCAGACCCTTCTAATGCCTTTCAGGACCCTTATGAAGGCCACAAGACCCTTCTAATGCCCCTCAGGACCTTTCTAAAGGCCCTCAGACCCTTCTAATGCCCCTCAGGGCATTTATAAAGGTTCCCAGACCCTTCTAGAGCCCGTCAGGACCCTTATAAAGGCCCCCAGACCATTCTAGAGCCCCTCAGGACACTTCTAAAGGCCCGCAGACCATTCTAATGCCCGTCAGGGCCTTTATAAAGGTCCCCAGACCCTTCTACTGCCCCTCAGGAGCATTCTAAAGGCCCCCAGACCTTTCTAATGCCCCACAGGGCCATTCTAAAGGTCCCCAGACCCTTCTAGAGACCCTGAAGACCATTCTAAAGGCCCCCAGACCCTTATAGAGCCCCTCAGGACCCTTCTAAAGTCCGCCAGACCCTGCTAATTCCCCTCAGGGCTTTTATAAGGGCACCCAGAATCTTCTAATGCCCCTCAGGACCCTTATAAAGGCACCCAGACCCTTCTAGAGCCTCTCAGGACAGTTTTAAATGCGTCCAGACCATTCTAGACCCCCTCGGGACCATTCTAAAGGCCCCCAGACCCTTCTAATGCCCCTCAGGGCCTTTCTAAAGGCCCCGATACCATTCTAATGCCCCTCAGGTCATTTCTAAAGGCACCCAGACCCTTCTAATGCCACTCAGGGCCTTTCTAAAGGCCGCGAGACCCTTATAATCCCCCTGAGGGCCTTTAAAATGCCCCCAGACCCTTCTGGACCCCCTCAGGACGCTTCTAATAGACCCCAGACCATTCTAGAGCCCCTCAGGGCCTTTCTAAAGGCCTCCACACCCTTCTAATGACCCTCAAGACCCATGTAAAGGCCCCCAGACCATTCTAGAATGCCTCAGGACCCATCTAAAAGCCCCCAGACCTTTCTAATGCCTTTCAGGGCCTTTCTAACAGCCTCCACACCCTTCTAATGACCCTCAAGACCCATGTAAAGGCCCCTAGACCCTTCTACATTGCCTCAGGACCCATCTAAAAGCCCCCAGACCCTTCTAATGCCTTTCAGGACCCTTATGAAGGCCACAAGACCCTTCTAATGCCCCTCAGGACCTTTCTAAAGGCCTTCAGACCCTTCTAATGCCCCTCAGGGCATTTATAAAGGTTCCCAGACCCTTCTAGAGCCCGTCAGGAAACTTATAAAGGTCCCCAGACCATTCTACTGCCCCTCAGGAGCATTATAAAAGCCCACAGACCCTTCTAATGCCCCTCAGGTCATTTCTAAAGGCACCAAGACCCTTCTAATGCCACTCAGGGCCTTTCTAAAGGCCGCGAGACCCTTATAATCCCCCTGAGGGCCTTTAAAAAGGCCCCCAGACCCTTCTGGACCCCCTCAGGACACTTCTAATAGACCCCAGACCCTTCTAGAGCCCCTCAGGGCCTTTCTAAAGGCTTCTACACCCTTCTAATGACCCTCAAGACCCATGTAAAGGCCCCTAGACCCTTCTAGATTGCCTCAGGACCCATCGAAAAGCCCCCAGACCCTTCTAAATGCCTTTCTGGACCCTTATGAAGGCCACAAGACCCTTCTAATGCCCCTCAGGACCTTTCTAAAGGCCCTCAGAACCTTCTAATGCCCCTCAGGGCATTTATAAAGGTTCCCAGACCCTTCTAGAGCCCGTCAGGACCCTTAAAAATGCCCCCAGACCATTCTAGAGCCCCTCAGGACACTTCTAAAGGCCCGCAGACCATTCTAATGCCCGTCAGGGCCTTTCTAAAGGTCCCCAGACCCTTCTACTGCCCCTGAAAAGCCTTCTAAAGGCCCCCAGACCCTTCTAATGCCCCACAGGGCCTTTCTAAAGGTACCCAGACCCTTCTAGATCCCCTGAAGACCCTTCTAAAGGCCCCTAGACCCTTATAGAGCCCTTCAGGACCCCTCTAAAGGCCCCCAGACCCTGCTAATTCTCCTCCGGGCTTTTATAAGGGCACCCAGACCCTTCTAATGCCCCTCAGGACCCTTATAAAGGCACCCAGACCCTTCTAGAGCCTCTCAGGACAGTTTTAAATGCCTCCAGACCCTTCTAGACCCGCTCAGGACCATTCCAAAGGCCCCCAGACCCTTCTAATGCCCCTCAGGACATCTCTAAAGTAAACCAGACCCTTCTAATACCCCTCAGGTCATTTCTAAAGGCACCCACACCCTTCCAATGCCACTCAGGGTCATTCTAAAGGCCGCGAGACCCTTATAATCCCCCTGAGGGCCTTTAAAAAGCCCCCAGACCATTCTGGACCCACTCAGGACGCTTCTAATAGCCCCCAGACCCTTCTAGAGCCCCTCAGGGCCTTTCTAAAGGCCTCCACACCCTTCTAATGACCCTCAAGACCCATGTAAAGGCCCCCAGACCCTTCTAGATTGCCTCAGGACCCATCTAAAAGCACCCAGACCATTCTAATGCCTTTCAGGGCCTTTCTAAAGGCCTCCACACCCTTCTAATGACCCTCAAGACCCATGTAAAGGCCCCTAGACCCTTCTAGATTGCCTCAGGACCCATCTAAAAACCCCCAGACCCTTCTAATGACTTTCAGGACCCTTATGAAGGCCACAAGACCCTTCTAATGCCCCTCAGGACCTTTCTAAAGGCCCTCAGACCCTTCTAATGCCCCTCAGGACCTTTCTAAAGGCCCTCAGACCATTCTAATGCAACTCAGGACCTTTCTAATGGCCCTCAGACCCTTCTAATGCCCCTCAGGGCATTTATAAAGGTTCCCAGACCCTTCTAGAGCCCGTCAGGACACTTACAAAGGTCCCCAGACCATTCTACTGCCCCTCAGGAGCATTATAAAGGCCACCAGACCCTTCTAATGCCCCTCAGGTCATTTCTAAAGGCACCCAGACCCTTCTAATGCCACTCAGGGCCTTTCTAAAGGCCACGAGACCCTTAGAATCCCCCTGAGGGCCTTTAAAAAGGCCCCCAGACCCTTCTGGACCCCCTCAGGACGCTTCTAATAGACCCCAGACCCTTCTAGAGCCCCTCAGGGCCTTTCTAAAGGCCTCCACACCCTTCTAATGACCCTCAAGACCCATGTAAAGGACCCCAGACCCTTGTAGAATGCCTGAGGACCCATCTAAAAGCCCCCAGACCCTTCTAATGCCTTTCAGGGCCTTTCTAAAGACCTCCACACCCTTCTAATGACCCTCAAGACCCATGTAAAGGCCCCTAGACCCTTCTAGATTGCCTCAGGACCCATCTAAAAGCCCCCAGACCCTTCTAATGCCTTTCAGGACCCTTATCAAGGCCACAAGACCCTTCTAATGCCCCTCAGGACCTTTCTAAAGGCCCTCAGACCCTTCTAATGCCCCTCAGGGCATTTATAAAGGTTCCCAGACCCTTCTAGAGCCCGTCAGGACCCTTATAAAGGCCCCCAGACCATTCTAGAGCCCCTCAGGACACTTCTAAAGGCCCGCAGACCATTCTAATGCCCGTCAGGGCCTTTATAAAGGTCCCCAGACCCTTCTACTGCCCCTCAGGAGCATTCTAAAGGCCCCCAGACCCTTCTAATGCCCCACAGGTCCTTTCTAAAGGTCCCCAGACCCTTCTAGAGCCCCTCAAGACCCTTCTAAAGGCACCCAGACCCTTATAGAGCCCCTCAGGACCCTTCTAAAGTCCCCCAGACCCTGCTAGTTCACCTCAGGGCTTTTATAAGGGCACCCAGAATCTTCTAATGCCCCTCAGGAGCCTTATAAAGGCCCCCAGACCCGTCTAGAGCCTCTCAGGACAGTTTTAAATGCCTCCAGACCATTCTACACCCCCTCAGGACCATTCTAAAGGCCCCCAGACCCTTCTAATGCCCCTCGGGGCCTTTCTAAAGGCCCCCATACCCTTCTAATGCCCCTCAGGTCATCTCTAAAGGCACCCATACCCTTCTAATGCCCCTCAGGGCATTTCTAAAGTAAACCAGACGCTTCTAGAACCTCTTAGGGCCTTTCTATATGAACCCAGACCCCTGTAATGCCACTCAGGGCCTTTCTAAAGGCCGCGAGACCCTTATAATCCCCCTGAGGGCCTTTAAAAAGGCCCCCAGACCATTCTGGACCCCCTTAGGACGCTTCTAATAGCCCCCAGACCCTTCTAGAGCCCCTCAGGGCCTTTCTAAAGGCCTCCACACCCTTCTAATGACCCTCAAGACCCATGTAAAGGCCCCTAGACCCTTCTAGATTGCCTCAGGACCCATCTAAAAGCCCCCAGACCCTTCTAATGCCTTTCAGGACCCTTATGAAGGCCACAAGACCCTTCTAATGCCCCTCAGGACCTTTCTAAAGGCCCTCAGACCCTTCTAATGCCCCTCAGGGCATTTATAAAGGTTCCCAGACCATTCTAGAGCCCATCAGGACACTTATAAAGGTCCTCAGACCCTTCTACTGCCCCTCAGGAGCATTATAAAGGCCCCCAGACCCTTCTAATGCCCCTCAGGTCATTTCTAAAGGCACCCAGACCCTTCTAATGCCACTCAGGGCCTTTCTAAAGGCCGCGAGACCCTTATAATCCCCCTGAGGGCCTTTTAAAAGGCCCCCAGACCCTTCTGGACCCCCTCAGGACGCTTCTAATAGCCCCCAGACCCTTCTAGAGCCCCTCAGGGCCTTTCTAAAGGCCTCCACACCCTTCTAATGACCCTCAAGACCCATGTAAAGGCCCCCAGACCCTTCTAGATTGCCTCAGGACCCATCCAAAAGCCCCCAGACCCTTCTAATGCCTTTCAGGGCCTTTCTAAAGGCCTCCACACCCTTCTAATGACTCTCAAGACCCATGTAAAGGCCCCTAGACACTTCTAGATTGCCTCAGGACCCATCTAAAAGCCCCCAGACCCTTCTAATGCCTTTCAGGACCCTTATGAAGGCCACAAGACCCTTCTAATGCCCCTCAGGACCTTTCTAAAGGCCCTCAGACCCTTCTAATGCCCCTCAGGGCATTTATAAAGTTTCCCAGACCCTTCTAGAGCCCGTCAGGACCCTTATAAAGGCCCCCAGACCATTCTAGAGCCCCTCAGGACACTTCTAAAGGCCCGCAGACCATTCTAATGCCCGTCAGGGCCTTTATAAAGGTCCCCAGACCCTTCTACTGCCCCTCAGGAGCATTCTAAAGGCCCCCAGACCTTTCTAATGCCCCACAGGTCCATTCTAAAGGTCCCCAGACCCTTCTAGAGACCCTGAAGACCATTCTAAAGGCCCCCAGACCCTTATAGAGCCCCTCAGGACCCTTCTAAAGTCCCCCAGACCCTGCTAATTCCCCTCAGGGCTTTTATAAGGGCACCCAGAATCTTCTAATGCCCCTCAGGGCCTTTCTAAAGGCCCCCATACCATTCTAATGCCCCTCAGGTCATTTCTAAAGGCACCCAGACCCTTCTAATGCCACTCAGGGCCTTTCTAAAGGCCGCGAGACCCTTATAATCCCCCTGAGGGCCTTTAAAATGCCCCCAGACCCTTCTGGACCCCCTCAGGACGCTTCTAATAGACCCCAGACCCTTCTAGAGCCCCTCAGGGCCTTTCTAAAGGCCTCCACACCCTTCTAATGACCCTCAAGACCCATGTAAAGGCCGCCAGACCCTTCTAGATTGCCTCAGGACCCATCTAAAAGCACCCAGACCCTTCTAATGCCTTTCAGGGCCTTTCTAAAGGCCTCCACACCCTTCTAATGACCCTCAAGACCCATGTAAAGGCCCCTAGACCCTTCTAGATTGCCTCAGGACCCATCTAAAAGCCCCCAGACCCTTCTAATGCCTTTCAGGGCCCTTATGAAGGCCACAAGACCCTTCTAATGCCCCTCAGGACCTTTCTAAAGGCCCTCAGACCCTTCTAATGCCCCTCAGGACCTTTCTAAAGGCACTGAGACCATTCTAATGCCCCTCAGGACCTTTCTAAAGGCCCTCTGACCCTTCTAATGCCACTCAGGGCCTTTCTAAAGGCCGCGAGACCCTTCTAATGCCCCTCAGGGCATTTATAAAGCCCCCCAGACCCTTCTGGACCCCCTCAGGACGATTCTAATAGATCCCAGACCCTTCTAGAGCCCCTCAGCGCCTTTCTAAAGGCCTCCACACCCTTCTAATGACCCTCAAGACCCATGTAAAGGCCCCCAGACCCTTCTAGAATGCCTCAGGACCCATCTAAAAGCCCCCAGACCATTCTAATGCCTTTCAGGGCCTTTCTAAATGCCTCCACACCCTTCTAATGACCCTCAAGACCCATGTAAAGGCCCCTAGACCCTTCTACATTGCCTCAGGACCCATCTAAAAGCCCCCAGACCCTTCTAATGCCTTTCAGGACCCTTATGAAGGCCACAAGACCCTTCTAATGCCCCTCAGGACCTTTCTAAAGGCCTTCAGACCCTTCTAATGCCCCTAAGTGCATTTATAAAGGTTCCCAGACCCTTCTAGAGCCCGTCAGGAAACTTATAAAGGTCCCCAGACCATTCTACTGCCCCTCAGGAGCATTATAAAAGCCCACAGACCCTTCTAATGCCCCTCAGGTCATTTCTAAAGGCACCAAGACCCTTCTAATGCCACTCAGGGCCTTTCTAAAGGCCGCGAGACCCTTATAATCCCCCTGAGGGCCTTTAAAAAGGCCCCCAGACCCTTCTGGACCCCCTCAGGACGCTTCTAATAGACCCCAGACCCTTCTAGAGCCCCTCAGGGCCTTTCTAAAGGCCTCTACACCCATCTAATGACCCTCAAGACCCATGTAAAGGCCCCTAGACCCTTCTAGATTGCCTCAGGACCCATCTAAAAGCCCCCAGACCCTTCTAATGCCTTTCTGGACCCTTATGAAGGCCACAAGACCCTTCTAATGCCCATCAGGACCTTTCTAAAGGCCCTCAGAACCTTCTAATGCCCCTCAGGGCATTTATAAAGGTTCCCAGACCCTTCTAGAGCCCGTCAGGACCCTTAAAAAGGCCCCCAGACCATTCTAGAGCCCCTCAGGAGCATTCTAAAGGCCCCCAGACCATTCTAATGCCCGTCAGGGCCTTTCTAAAGGTCCCCAGACCCTTCTACTGCCCCTGAGGAGCCTTCTAAAGGCCCCCAGACCCTTCTAATGCCCCACAGGGCCTTTCTAAAGGTACCCAGACCCTTCTAGATCCCCTGAAGACCCTTCTAAAGGCCCCCAGACCCTTATAGAGCCCTTCAGGACCCCTCTAAAGGCCCCCAGACCCTGCTAATTCCCCTCCGGGCTTTTATAAGGGCACCCAGACCCTTCTAATGCCCCTCAGGACCCTTATAAAGGCACCCAGACCCTTCTAGAGCCTCTCAGGACAGTTTTAAATGCCTCCAGACCCTTCTAGACCCGCTCAGGACCATTCCAAAGGCCCCCAGACCCTTCTAATGCCCCTCAGGACATCTCTAAAGTAAACCAGACCCTTCTAATACCCCTCAGGTCATTTCTAAAGGCACCCACACCCTTCCAATGCCACTCAGGGTCATTCTAAAGGCCGCGAGACCCTTATAATCCCCCTGAGGGCCTTTAAAAAGCCCCCAGACCATTCTGGACCCACTCAGGACGCTTCTAATAGCACCCAGACCCTTCTAGAGCCCCTCAGGGCCTTTCTAAAGGCCTCCACACCCTTCTAATGACCCTCAAGACCCATGTAAAGGCCCCTAGACCCTTCTAGATTGCCTCACGACCCATCTAAAAACCCCCAGACCCTTCTAATGACTTTCAGGACCCTTATGAAGGCCACAAGACCCTTCTAATGCCCCTCAGGACCTTTCTAAAGGCCCTCAGACCCTTCTAATGCCCCTCAGGACCTTTCTAAAGGCCCTCAGACCATTCTAATGCAACTCAGGACCTTTCTAATGGCCCTCAGACCCTTCTAATGCCCCTCAGGGCATTTATAAAGGTTCCCAGACCCTTCTAGAGCCCGTCAGGACACTTATAAAGGTCCCCAGAACCTTCTACTGCCCCTCAGGAGCATTCTAAAGGCCCCCAGACCCTTCTAATGCCCCTCAGGTCATTTCTAAAGGCACCCAGACCCTTCTAATGCCACTCAGGGCCTTTCTAAAGGCCGCGAGACCCTTAGAATCCTCCTGAGGGCCTTTAGAAAGGCCCCCAGACCCTTCTGGACCCCCTCAGGACGCTTCTAATAGCCCCCAGACCCTTCTAGAGCCCCTCAGGGCCTTTCTAAAGGCCTCCACACCCTTCTAATGACCCTCAAGACCCATGTAAATGCCCCCAGACCCTTCTAGAATGCCTCAGGACCCATCTAAAAGCCCCCAGACCCTTCTAATGCCTTTCAGGGCCTTTCTAAAGGCCTCCACACCCTTCTAATGACCCTCAAGACCCATGTAAAGGCCCCTAGACCCTTCTAGATTGCCTCAGGACCCATCTAAAAGCCCCCAGACCCTTCTAATGCCTTTCAGGACCCTTATGAAGGCCACAAGACCATTCTAATGCCCCTCAGGACCTTTCTAAAGGCCCTCAGACCCTTCTAATGCCCCTCAGGGCATTTATAAAGGTTCCCAGACCCTTCTATAGCCCGTCAGGACACTTACAAAGGTCCCCAGACCATTCTACTGCCCCTCAGGAGCATTATAAAGGCCACCAGACCCTTCTAATGCCCCTCAGGTCATTTCTAAAGGCACCCAGACCCTTCTAATGCCACTCAGGGCCTTTCTAAAGGCCACGAGACCCTTAGAATCCCCCTGAGGGCCTTTAAAAAGGCCCCCAGACCCTTCTGGACCCCCTGAGGACGCTTCTAATAGACCCCAGACCCTTCTAGAGCCCCTCAGGGCCTTTCTAAAGGCCTCCACACCCTTCTAATGACCCTCAAGACCCATGTAAAGGACCCCAGACCCTTGTAGAATGCCTGAGGACCCATCTAAAAGCCCCCAGACCCTTCTAATGCCTTTCAGGGCCTTTCTAAAGGCCTCCACACCCTTCTAATGACCCTCAAGACCCATGTAAAGGCTCCTAGACCCTTCTAGATTGCCTCAGGACCCATCTAAAAGCCCCCAGACCCTTCTAATGCCTTTCAGGACCCTTATGAAGGCCACAAGACCCTTCTAATGCCCCTCAGGACCTTTCTAAAGGCCCTCAGACCCTTCTAATGCCCCTCAGGGCATTTATAAAGGTTCCCAGACCCTTCTAGAGCCCGTCAGGACCCTTAAAAAGGCCCCCAGACCATTCTAGAGCCCCTCAGGACACTTCTAAAGGCCCGCAGACCATTCTAATGCCCGTCAGGGCCTTTCTAAAGGTCCCCAGACCCTTCTACTGCCCCTGAGGAGCATTCTAAAGGCCCCCAGACCCTTCTAATGCCCCACAGGGCCTTTCTAAAGGTACCCAGACCCTTCTAGATCCCCTGAAGACCCTTCTAAAGGCCCCTAGACCCTTATAGAGCCCTTCAGGACCCCTCTAAAGGCCCCCAGACCCTGCTAATTCCCCTCCGGGCTTTTATAAGGGCACCCAGACCCTTCTAATGCCCCTCAGGACCCTTATAAAGGCACCCAGACCCTTCTAGAGCCTCTCAGGACAGTTTTAAATGCCTCCAGACCCTTCTAGACCCGCTCAGGACCATTCCAAAGGCCCCCAGACCCTTCTAATGCCCCTCAGGACATCACTAAAGTAAACCAGACCCTTCTAATACCCCTCAGGTCATTTCTAAAGGCACCCACACCCTTCCAATGCCACTCAGGGTCATTCTAAAGGCCGCGAGACCCTTATAATCCCCCTGAGGGCCTTTAAAAAGCCCCCAGACCATTCTGGACCCACTCAGGACGCTTCTAATAGCACCCAGACCCTTCTAGAGCCCCTCAGGGCCTTTCTAAAGGCCTCCACACCCTTCTAATGACCCTCAAGACCCATGTAAAGGCCCCTAGACCCTTCTAGATTGCCTCAGGACCCATCTAAAAACCCCCAGACCCTTCTAATGACTTTCAGGACCCTTATGAAGGCCACAAGACCCTTCTAATGCCCCTCAGGACCATTCTAAAGGCCCTCAGACCCTTCTAATGCCCCTCAGGGCATTTATAAAGGTTCCCAGACCCTTCTAGAGCCCGTCAGGACCCTTATAAAGGCCCCCAGACCATTCTAGAGCCCCTCAGGACACTTCTAAAGGCCCACAGACCATTCTAATGCCCGTCAGGGCCTTTATAAAGGTCCCCAGACCCTTCTACTGCCCCTCAGGAGCATTCTAAAGGCCCCCAGACCCTTCTAATGCCCCACAGGTCCTTTCTAAAGGTCCCCAGACCCTTCTAGAGCCCCTCAAGACCCTTCTAAAGGCACCCAGACCCTTATAGAGCCCCTCAGGACCCTTCTAATGTCCCCCAGACCCTGCTAGTTCTCCTCAGGGCTTTTATAAGGGCACCCAGAATCTTCTAATGCCCCTCAGGAGCCTTATAAAGGCCCCCAGACCCGTCTAGAGCCTCTCAGGACAGTTTTAAATGCCTCCAGACCCTTCTAGACCCCCTCAGGACCATTCTAAAGGCCCCCAGACCTTTCTAATGCCCCTAAGGACCTTTCTAAAGTAAACCAGACTCTTCTAGAACCTCTCAGGGCCTTTCTATATGACCCCAGGCCCTTGTAATTCCACTCAGGGCCTTTCTAAAGGCCGCGAGACCCTTATAATCCCCCTGAGGGCCTTTAAAAAGGCGCCCAGACCATTCTGGACCCCCTCAGGACGCTTCTAATAGCAACCAGACCCTTCTAGAGCCCCTCAGGGCCTTTCTAAAGGCCTCCACACCCTTCTAATGCCCCTCAAGACCCATGTAAAGGCCCCTAGACCCTTCTAGATTGCCTCAGGACCCATCTAAAAGCCCCCAGACCCTTCTAATGCCTTTCAGGACCCTTATGAAGGCCACAAGACCCTTCTAATGCCCCTCAGGACCTTTCTAAAGGCCCTCACACCCTTCTAATGCCCCTCAGGACCTTTCTAAAGGCCCTTAGACCCTTCTAATGCCCCTCAGGACCTTTCTAAAGGCCCTCAGACCCTTCTAATGCCCCTCACGGCATTTATAAAGGCCCTCAGACCCTTCTAATGCCCCTCAGGGCATTTATAAAGGCCCCCAGACCATTCTAGAGCCCGTCAGGACCCTTATAAAGGCCCCCAGACCGTTATAGAGCCCCTCAGGACACTTCTAAATGCCCGCAGACCATTCTAATGCCCGTCAGGGCCTTTATAAAGGTCCCCAGACCCTTCTCCTGCCCCTCAGGAGCATTCTAAAGGCCCCCAGACCCTTCTAATGCCCCACAGGGCCTTTCTAAAGGTCCCCAGACCCTTCTAGAGCCCCTGAAGACCCTTCTAAAGGCCCCCAGACCCTTATAGAGCCCCTCAGGACACTTCTAAAGTCCCCCAGACCCTGCTAGTTCCCCTCAGGGCTTTTATAAGGGCACCCAGAATATTCTAATACCCATCAGGACCCTTATAAAGGCCCCCAGACCCTTCTAGAGCCTCTCAGGACAGTTTTAAATGCCTCCAGACCCTTCTAGACCCCCTTAGGACCATTCTAAAGGCACCCATACCCTTCTAATGCCCCTCAGGGCCTTTCTAAAGTAAACTAGACGCTTCTAGAACCTCTTAGGGCCGTTATATATGAACCCAGACCCCTGTAATGCAACTCAGGGCCTTTCTAAAGGCCGCGAGACCCTTATAATCCCCCTGACGGCCTTTAAAAAGGACCCCAGACCATTCTGGACCCCCTCTGGACACTTCTAATAGCCCCCAGACATTTCTAGAGCCCCTCAGGGCCTTTCTAAATGCCTCCACACCCTTCTAATGACCCTCAAGACCCATGTAAAGGCCCCCAGACCCTTCTAGATTGCCTCAGGACCAATCTAAAAGCCCCCAGACCCTTCTAATGCCTTTCAGGGCCTTTCTAAAGGCATCCACACCCTTCTAATGACCCTCAAGACCCATGTAAAGGCCCCTAGACCCTTCTAGATTGCCTCAGGACCCATCTAAAAGCCCCCAGACCCTTCTAATGCCTTTCAGGACCCTTATGAAGGCCACAAGACCCTTCTAAAGCCCCTCAGGATATTTCTAAAGGCCCTCAGACCCTTCTAATGCCCCTCAGGGCATTTATAAAGGTTCCCAGACCCTTCTAGAGCACGTCAGGACCCTTATAAAGGCCCCCAGACCATTCTAGAGCCCCTCAGGACACTTCTAAATTCCGCAGACCATTCTAATGCCCGTCAGGGCCTTTCTAAAGGTCCCCAGACCCTTCTACTGCCCCTCAGGAGCATTCTAAAGGCCCCCAGAACCTTCTAATGCCCCACAGGGCCTTTCTAAAAGACCCCAGACCCTTCTAGAGACCCTGAAGACCCTTCTAAAGGCCCCCAGACCCTTATAGAGCCCCTCAGGACCCTTCTAAAGTCCCCCAGACCCTGCTAGTTCCCCTCAGGGCTTTTATAAGGGCACCCAGAATCTTCTAATGCCCCTCAGGACCCTTATAAAGGCACCCAGACCCTTCTAGAGCCTCTCAGGACAGTTTTAAATGCCTCCAGACCATTCTAGAACCCCTCAGGACCATTCTAAAGGACCCCAGACCCTTCTAATGCCCCTCAGGGCCTTTCTAAAGTACCCCAGACACTTCTAGAACCTCTCAGGGCCTATCTATATGACCCCAGACCCTTGTAATGCCACTCAGGGCCTTTCTAAAGGCCGCGTGACCCTTATAATCCCCCAGAGGGCCTTTAAAAAGGCGCCCAGACCCTTCTGGACGCCCTCAGGAAGCTTCTAATAGCCCCCAGACCCTTCTAGAGCCCCTCAGGGCCTTTCTAAAGGCCTCCACAACCTTCTAATGACCCTCAAGACCCATGTAAAGGCCGCCAGACCCTTTTAGATTGCCTCAGGACCCATCTAAAAGCCCCCAGACCCTTCTAATGCCTTTCAGGGCCTTTCTAAAGGCCTCCACACCCTTCTAATGACCCTCAAGACCCATGTAAAGGCCCCTAGACCCTTCTAGATTGCCTCAGGACCCATCTAAAAGCACCCAGACCCTTCTAATGCCTTTCAGGACCCTTATGAAGGCCACAAGACCTTTCTGATGCCCCTCAGAACCTTTCTAAAGACCCTCAGACCATTCTAATGCCCCTCAGGCCATATATAAAGGTTCCCAGACCCTTCTAGAGCCGGTCAGGACACTTATAAATGTCCCCAGACCATTCTACTGCCCCTCAGGAGCATTCTAAAGGCCCTCAGACCCTTCTAATGCCCCTCAGGGCATTTATAAAGGTTCCCAGACCCTTCTAGAGCCCGTCAGGACCCTTATAAAGGCACGCAGACCATTCTAATGCCCCACAGGGCCTTTCTAAAGGTCCCCAGACCCTTCTACTGCCCCTGAAGAGCATTCTAAAGGCCCCCAGACCCTTCTAATGCCCCACAGGGCCTTTCTAAAGGTCCCCATACACTTCTAGAGCCCCTGAAGACCCTTCTAAAGGCCCCCAGACCCTTATAGAGCCCTTCAGGACCCTTCTAAAGTCCCCTAGACCCTGCTAGTTCCCCTCAGGGCTTTTATAAGGGCACCCAGAATCTTCTAATGCCCCTCAGGACCCTTATAAAGGCACCCAGACCCTTCTAGAGCCTCTCAGGACAGTTTTAAATGCCTCCAGACCCTTCTAGAGCCTCTCAGGACAGTTTTAAATGCCTCCAGACCCTTCTAGAACCACTCAGGACCATTCTAAAGGACCCCAGACCCTTCTAATGCCACTCAGGGCCTTTCTAAAGTACCCCAGACACTTCTAGAACCTCTCAGGGCCTTTCTATATGAACCCAGACCCTTGTAATGCCACTCAGGGCCTTTCTAAAAGCCGCGAGACCCTTATAATCCCCCTGAGGGCCTTTAAAAAGGCCCCCAGACCCTTCTAATGCCCCTCAGGGCATTTATAAAGGTTCCCAGACCCTTCTAGAGTCCGTCAGGACACTTATAAATGTCCCCATACCCTTCTACTGCCCCTCAGGAGCATTTTAAAGGCCCCCAGACCCTTCTAATGCCCCACAGGGCCTTTCTAAAGGTCCCCAGACCCATCTAGAGCCCCTGAAGACCCTTCTAAAGGCACCCAGACCCTTCTAGAGCCCCTCAGGACAATTCTAAAGTCCCCCAGACCCTGCTAATTCCCCTCAGGGCTTTTATAAGGGCACCCAAACCCTTCTAATGCCCCTCAGGACCCTTATAAAGGCACCCAGACCCTTCTAGAGCCTCTCAGGACAGTTTTAAATGCCTCCAGACCCTTCTAGACCCCCTCAGGACCATTCTAAAAGCCCACAGACCCTTCTAATGCCCCTCAGGGCATTTCTAAAGTACCCCAGACACTTCAAGAACCTCTCAGGGCCTTTCTATATGACCCCAGACCCTTGTAATGCCACTCAGGGCCTTTCTAAATGCCGCGAGACCCTTATAATCCCCCTGAGGGCCTTTAAAAAGGCCCCCAGACCCTTCTGGACCCACTCAGGACGATTCTAATAGCCCCCAGACCCTTCTAGAGCCCCTCAGGGCCTTTCTAAAGGACTCCACACCCTTCTAATGACTCTCAAGGCCCATGTAAAGGCCCCTAGACCCTTCTAGATTGCCTCAGGACCCATCTAAAAGCCCCCAGACCCTTCTAATGCCTTTCAGGACCCTTATCAAGGCCACAAGACCCTTCTAATGCGCCTCAGGACCTTTCTAAAGGCACTCAGACCCTTCTAATGCCCCTCAGGGCATTTATAAAGGTTCCCAGACCCTTCTAGAGCACGTCAGGACCCTTATAAAGGCCCCCAGACCATTCTAGAACACCTCAGGTCAATTCTAAAGGCCCGCAGACCATTCTAATGCCCGTCAGGGCCTTTACAAAGGTCCCCAGACCCTTCTACTGCCCCTCAGGAGCATTCTAAAGGCCCCCAGACCCTTCTAATGCCCCACAGGGCCTTTCTAAAGGTCCCCAGACCCTTCTAGAGCCCCTCAAGACCCTTCTAAAGGCCCCCAGACCCTTTTAGAGCCCCTCAGGACCCTTCTAAAGGCCCCCAGACCCTGCTAATTCCCCTCAGGGCTTTTATAAGGGCACCCAGACCATTCTAATGCCCCTCAGGACCCTTATAAAGGCACCCAGACCATTCTCGAGCCTCTCAGGACAGTTTTAAATGCGTCCAAACCCTTCTAGACCCCCTCAGGACCATTCTAAAGGCCCCCAGACCCTTATAGAGCACCTCTGGACACTTCTAAAGTCCCCCAGACCCTGCTAATTCCCCTCACGGCTTTTATAAGGGCACCAAGACCCTTCTAATGCCCCTCAGGACCCTTATAAAGGCACCCAGACCCTTCTAGAGCCTCTCAGGACAGTTTTAAATGCGTCCAAACCCTTCTAGACCCCCTCAGGACCATTCTAAAGGCCCCCAGACCCTTATAGAGCCCCTCAGGACCCTTCTAAAGTCCCGCAGACCCTGCTAATTCCCCTCAGGGCTTTTATAAGGGCACCAAGACCCTTCTAATGCCCCTCAGGACCCTTATAAAGGCACCCAGACACTTCTAGAGCCTCTCAGGACAGTTTTAAATGCCTCCACACCCTTCTAGACCCCCTCAGGACCATTCTAAAGGCCCCCAGAGCCTTCTAATGCCCCTCAGAGCATTTATAAAGGTTCCCAGACCCTTCTAGAGCCCGTCAGGACCCTTATAAAGGCCCCCAGACCATTCTAGAGCCCCTGAGGACACTTCTAAAGGCCTGCAGACCATTCTAATGCCCGTCAGGGCCTTATAAAGGTCCCCAGACCCTTCTACTGCCCCTCAGGAGCATTCTAAAGGCCCCCAGATCCTTCTAATGCCCCACAGGGCCTTTCTAAAGGTCCCGAGACCCTTCTAGAGCCCCTGAAGACCCTTCTAAAGGCCCCCAGACCCTTATAGAGCCCTTCAGGACCCTTCTAAAGGCCCCCAGACCCTTCTAATGCCCCACAGGGCCTTTCTAAAGGTCCCCAGACCCTTCTAGAGCCCCTGAAGACCCTTCTAAAGGCGCCGAGACCCTTATAGAGTCCCTCAGGACCATTCTAAAGTCCCCCAGACCCTGCTAATTCCTCTCAGGGCTTTTATAAGGGCCCGCAGGCCCTTCTAATGCCCCTCAGGAGCCTTATAAAGGCCCCCAGACCCGTCTAGAGCCTCTCAGGACAGTTTTAAATGCCTCCAGACACTTCTAGACCCCCTCAGGACCATTCTAAAGGCCCACAGGGCCTTTCTAAAGGCCCCCATACCCTTCTAATGCCCCTCAGGTCATTTCTAAAGGCACCCAGACCCTTCTAATGCCACTCAGGGCCTTTCTAAAGGCCGCGAGACCCTTATAATCCCCCTGAGGGTCTTTAAAAAGGCCCCCAGACCCTTCTGGACCCCCTCAGGACGCTTCTAATAGCAACCAGAGCCTTCTAGAGCCTATCAGGGCCTTTCTAAAGGCCTCCACACCCTTCTAATGACCCTCAAGACCCATGTAAAGGCCCCCAGACCCTTCTAGATTGCCGCAGGACCCATCTAAAAGCCCCCAGACCCTTCTAATGCCTTTCAGGACCCTTATGAAGGACACAAGACCCTTCTAATGCCCCTCAGGACCTTTCTAAAGGCCCTCAGACCCTTCTAGAGCCCGTCAGGACCCTTATAAATGTCCCCAGACCCTTCTAGAGCCCCTCAGGACACTTCTAAAGGCCCACGGACCATTCTAATGCCTGTCAGGGCCTTTATAAAGGTCCCCACACCCTTCTACTGCCCCTCAGGACCCTTCTAAAGGCCCCCAGACCCTTCTAATGCCCCACAGGGCCTTTCTAAAGGTCCCCAGACCCCTCTAGAGCCCCTGAAGACCCTTCTAAAGGCCCCCAGACCCTTATAGAGCACCTCTGGACCCTTCTAAAGTCCCCCAGACTCTGCTAATTCCCCGCAGGGCTTTTATAAGGGCACCCAGACCCTTCTAATGCCCCTCAGGACCCTTATATAGGCACCCAGACCCTTCTAGAGCCTCTCAGGACAGTTTTAAATGCCTCCAGACCCTTCTAGAACCCCTCAGGACCATTCTAAAGGCCCCCAGACCCTTCTAATGCCCCTCAGGGCCTTTCTAAATTACCCCAGACACTTCTAGAAACTCTCAGGGCCTTTCTATATGACCCCAGGCCCTTGTAATGCCACTCAGGGCCTTTCTAAAGGCCGCGAGACCCTTATAATCCCACTGAGGGCCTTTATAAAGGCCCCCAGACCCTTCTGGACCCCCTCAGGACGCTTCTAATAGCCCCCAGACCCTTCTAGAGTCCCTCAGGGCCTTTCTAAAGGCCTCCACACCCTTCTAATGACAATCAAGACCCATGTAAAGGCCCCTAGACCCTTCTAGATTGCCTCAGGACCCATCTAAAAGCCCCCAGACCCTTCTAATGCCTTTCAGGACCCTTATGAAGGCCACAAGACCCTTCTAATGCCCCTCAGGACCTTTCTAAAGGCCCTCAGACCATTCTAATGCCCCTCAGGGCATTTATAAAGGTTCCCAGACCCTTCTAGAGCCCGTCAGGACCCTTATAAAGGCCCCCAGAGCATTCTAGAGCCCCTCAGGACACTTCTAAAGGCCCGCAGACCATTCTAATGCCCGTCAGTGCCTTTATAAAGGTCCCCAGACCGTTCTACTGCCCCTCAGGAGCATTCTAAAGGCCCCCAGACCCTTCTAATGCCCCACAGGGCCTTTCTCAAGGTCCCCAGACACTTCTAGAGCCCATGAAGACCCTTCTAAAGGCCCCCAGACCATTCTAGAGACCCTCAGGACCCTTCTAAAGTTCCCTAGACCCTGTTAGTTCCCCTCAGGGATTTTATAAGGTCACCCAGAATCTTCTAATGCCCCACAGGACCCTTATAAATGCACCCAGACCCTTCTAATGCCCCTCAGGGCCTTTCTAAAGTAAATCAGACAATTCTAGATCCTCTCAGGGCCTTTCTATATGAACCCAGACCCTTGTAATGCCACTCAGGGCCTTTCTAAAGGCCGCGAGACCCTTATAATCCCCCTGAGGGCCTTTAAAAAGGCCCCCAGACCCTTCTGGACCCCCCAAAACGCTTCTAATAGCCCCCAGACCCTTCTAGAGCCCCTCAGGGCCTTTCTAAAGGCCTCCACACCATTCTAATGACCCTCAAGACCCATGTAAAGGCCCCCAGACCCTTCTAGATTGCCTCAGGACCCATCTAAAAGCCCCCAGACCCTTCTAATGCCTTTCAGGGCCTTTCTAAAGGCCTCCACACCCTTCTAATGACCCTCAAGACCCATGTAAAGGCCCCTAGACCCTTCTAGATTGCCTCAGGACCCATCTAAAAGCCCCCAGACCCTTCTAATGCCTTTCAAGGCCTTTCTAAAGGCCTCTACACCCTTCTAATGACCCTCAAGACCCATGTAAAGGCCCCTAGACCCTTCTAGATTGCCTCAGGACCCATTGAAAAGACCCCAGACCCTTCTAATGCCTTTCAGGACCCTTATGAAGGCCACAAGACCCTTCTAATGCCCCTCAGGACCATTCTAAAGGCCCTCAGACCCTTCTAGTGCCCCTCAGGAGCATTCTAAAGGCCCCCAGACCCTTCTAATGCCCCACAGGGCCTTTCTAAAGGTCCCCAGACCCTTCTAGAGCCCCTCAGGACCCTTCTAAAGTCCCCCAGACCCTGCTAATTCCCCTCAGGGCTTATATAAGGGCGCCCAGACCCTTCTAATGCCGCTCAGGACCCTTATAAAGGCACCCAGACCATTCCAGAGCCCCTCAGGACACTTCTAAAGGCCCGTAGACCCTTCTAATGCCTGTCAGGGCCTTTATAAAGGTCCCCAGACCCTTCTACTGCCCCTCAGGAGCATTCTAAAGGCCCCCAGACACTTCTAATGCCCCACAGGGCCTTTCTAAAGGTCCACAGACCATTCTAGAGCCCCTGAAGACCCTTCTAAAGGCCCCCATACCCTGCTAATTCCCCTCAGGGCTTTTATAAGGGCACCCAGATTCTTCTAATGCCCCTCAGGACCCATATAAAGGCACCCTAACCCTTCTAGAGGTTCTCAGGACAGTTTTAAATGCCTCCAGACCCTTCTAGACCCCCTCAGGACCATTCTAAAGGCCCCCAGACCCTTCTAATGCCACTCAGGGCCTTTCTAAAGTACCCCAGACAATTCTAGAAACACTCAGAGCCTTTCTATATGACCCCAGGCCCTTGTAATGCCACTCAGGGCCTTTCTAAAGGCCGCGAGACCCTTATAATCCCCCTGAGGGCCTTTAAAAAGGTCCCCAGACCCTTCTAGAGCCCCTGAAGACCCTTCTAAAAACCCCCAGACCCTTCTAATGCCCCTCAAGGCCTTTCTAAAGCACCCCAGACACTTCTAGAACCTATCAGGGCCTTTCTATATGACCCCAGACCCTTCTAATGCCTCTCAGGTCCTTTATAAAGGCTGCGAGACCCTTATAATCACCCTGAGGGCCTTTAAAAAGGCCCCCAGACCCTTCTGGACCCCCTCAGGACGCTTCTAATAGCCCCCAGACCATTCTAGAGCCCCTCAGGGCCTTTCTAAAAGCCTCCACACCCTTCTAATGACCCTCAAGACCCATGTAAAGGCCCCCAGACCCTTCTAGAATGCCTCAGGACCCAGCTAAAAGCCCCCAGACCCTTCTAATGCCTTTCAGGGCCTTTCTAAAGGCCTCCACACCATTCTAATGACCCTCAAGACCCATGTAAAGGCCCCCAGACCCTTCTAGATTGCCTCAGGACCCATCTAAAAGCCCCCAGACCCTTCTAATGCCTTTCAGGGCCTTTCTAAATGCCTCCACACCCTTCTAATGACCCTCAAGACACATGTAAAGTCCCCCAGACCCTTCTAGATTGCCTCAGGAACCATCCAAAAGCCCCCAGAGCCTTCTAATGCCTTTCAGGACCCTTATGAAGGCCACAAGACCCTTCTAATGCCCCTCAGGACCTTTCTAAAGGCCCTCAGACCCTTCTAATTCCCCTCAGGGCATTTATAAAGGTTCCCAGACCCTTCTAGAGCCCGTCAGGACCCTTTTAAAGGCACCCAGACCATTCTAGAGCCCCTCAGGACACTTCTAAAGTCCCCCAGACCATTCTAATGCCCGTCAGGGCATTTATAAAGGTACCCAGACCCTTCTACTGCCCCTCAGGAGCATTCTAAAGGCCCCCAGACCCTTCTAATGCCCCACAGAGCCTTTCTAAAGGTCCCCAGACCCTTCTAGAGCCCCTGAAGACCCTTCTAAAGGCCCCCAGACCATTATAGAGCCCCTCAGGACCCTTCTAAAGTCCCCCAGACCCTGCTAATTCCCCTCAGGGCTTTTATAAGGGCACCCAGACCCTTCTAATGCCCCTCAGGACATTTCTAAAGGCCCACAGAACCTTCTAGAGCACCTCAGGACATTTCTAAAGGCACCCAGACCCTTGTAATGCCACTTAGGGCCTTTCTAAAGGCCGCGAGACCCTTATAATCCCCCTGAGGGCCTTTAAAAAGGCCCTCAGACCCTTCTGGACCCCCTCAGGACGCTTCTAAAAGCCCCCAGACCCTTCTAATGCCTTTCACGACCCTTATGAAGGCCCCCAGACCCTTCTAATGCCCCTCAGGACCTTTGTAAAGGCCCTCAGACCCTTCTAATGCCCCTCAGGGCCCTTCTAAAGGCCCCCAGACCCTTCTAATGCCCCTCAGGGCCTTTCTAAAGTACCCCAGACACTTCTAGAACCTCTCAGGGCCTTTCTATATGACCCCAGACCCTTGTAATGCCCCTCAGGGCTTTTCTAAAGGCCCCCATACCCTTCTAATGCCCCTCAGGACATTTCTAAAGGCCCCCAGACCCTTCTAGAGCACCTCAGGACATTTCTAAAGGCACCCAGACCCTTCTAATGCCACTCAGGGCCTTTCTAAAGGCCGCGAGACCCTTATAATCCCCCTGAGGGCCTTTAAAAAGGCCGCCAGACCCTTCTGGACCCCCTCAGGACGCTTCTAATAGCCCCCAGACCCTTCTAGAGCCACTCAGGGCCTTTCTAAAGGCCTCCACACCCTTCTAATGACTCTCAAGACCCATGTAAAGGCCCCCAGACCCTTCTAGATTGCCTCAGGACCCATCTAAAAGCCCCCAGACCCTTCTAATGCCTTTCAGGACCCTTATGAAGGCCACTAGACCCTTCTAATGCCCCTCAGGGCATTTATAAATGTTCCCAGACCCTTCTAGAGCACGTCAGGACCTTTATAAAGGCCCCCCGACCATTCTAGAGCCCCTCAGGACACTTCTAAAGGCCCGCAGACCATTCTAATGCCTGTCAGGGCCTTTCTAAAGGTCCCCAGACCCTTCTACTGCCCCTCAGGAGCATTCTAAAGGCCCCCAGACCCTTCTAATGCCCCTCAGGACATTTCTAAAGGCCCCCAGACCCTTCTAGAGCCCCTCAGGACATTTCGAAAGGTACCAAGACCCTTGTAATTCCACTCAGGGCCTTCCTAAAGGCCGCGAGACCCTTATAATCCCCCTGAGGGCCTTTAAAAAGGCCCCCAGACCCTTCTGGACCCACTCAGGACGATTCTAATAGCCCCCAGACCCTTCTAGAGCCCCTCAGCGCCTTTCTAAAGGCCTCCACACCCTTCTAATGACCCTGAAGACCCATGTAAAGGCCCCCAGACCCTTCTAGATTGCCTGAGGACCCATCTAAAAGACCCCAGACCCTTCTAATGCCTTTCAGGACCCTTATGAAGGCCACAAGACCCTTCTAATGCCCCTCAGGACCTTTGTAAAGGACCTCAGACCCTTCTAATGCCCCTCAGGGCCCTTCTAAAGGCCCTCAGACCCTTCTAATGCCCCTCCGGGCCTTTCTAAAGTACCCCAGACACTTCTAGAACCTCACAGGGCCTTTCTATATGACCCCAGACCCTTGTAATGCCCCTCAGGGCTTTTCTAAAGGCCCCCATACCCTTCTAATGCCCCTCAGGACATTTCTAAAGGCCCCCAGACCCTTGTAGAGCCCCTCAGGACATTTCTAAAGGCACCCAGACCCTTCTAATGCCACTCAGGGCCTTTCTAAAGGCCGCGAGACCTTTATAATCCCCCTGAGGGCCTTTAAAAGGGCCCCCAGACCCTTCTGGACCCCCTCAGGACGCTTCTAATAGCCCCCACACCATTCTAGAGCCCCTCAGGGCCTTTCTAAAGGCCTCCACATGCTTCTAATGACCCTCAAGACCCATGTAAAGGCCCCCAGACCATTCTAGATTGCCTCAGGACCCTTCTAAAAGCCCCCAGACGCTTCTAATGCCTTTCAGGGCCTTTCTAAATGCCTCCACACCTTTCTAATGACACTCAAGACCCATGTAAAGGCCCCCAGACCCTTCTAGACTGACTCAGGACCCATCTAAAAGCCCCCAGACCCTTCTTATGCCTTTCAGGACCCTTATGAAGGCCACAAGACCCTTCTAATGCCCCTCAGGGCATTTATAAACGTTCCCAGACCCTTCTAGAGCCCGTCAGGACCATTATAAAGGCCCCCCGACCATTCTAGAGCCACTCAGGACACTTCTAAAGGTCCGCAGACCATTCTAATGCCTGTCAGGGCTATTCTAAAGGTCCCCAGACCCTTCTACTGCCCCTCAGGACATTTCTAAAGGCCCCCAGACCCTTCTAGAGCCCCTAAGGACATTTCTAAAGGCACCCAGACCCTTCTGATGCCACTCAGGGCCTTTCTAAAGGCCGCGAGACCCTTATAATCCCCCTGAGGGCCTTTAAAAAGGCCCCCAGACCCTTCTGGACCCCCTCAGGACGCTTCTAATAGCCCCCAGACCCTTCTAGAGCCACTCAGGGCCTTTGTAAAGGCCTCCACACCCTTCTAATGACCCTCAAGACCCATGTAAAGGCCCCCAGACCTTTCTAGATTGCCTGAGGACCCATCCAAAAGCCCCCAGACCCTTCTAATGACTTTCAGGACCATTATAAAGGCCACAAGACCCTTCTAATGCCCCTCAGGATGCTTTCTAAAGGCCCTCAGACCCTTCTAGTGCCCCTCAGGGCATTTATAAAGGTTCCCAGACCCTTCTAGAGCCTGTCAGGACCCTTATAAAGGTCCCCAGACCCTTCTACTGCCCCTCAGGACGCTTCTAATAGCCCCCAGACCCTTCTAGAGCCACTCAGGGCCTTTCTAAAGTCTTCCACACCCTTCTAATGACCCTCAAGACCCATGTAAAGGCCCCCAGACCCTTCTAGATTGCCTCAGGACCCATCTAAAAGCCCCCAGACCCTTCTAATGCCTTTCAGGACCCTTATGAAGGCCACAAGACCCTTCTAATGCCCCTCAGGGCATTTATAAAGGTTCCCAGACCCTTCTAGAGCCCGTCAGGACCCTTATAAAGGCCCCCAGACCATTCTAGAGCCCGTCAGGACACTTCTAAGGGCCCGCAGACCATTCTAATGCCCGTCAGGGCCTTTCTAAAGGTCCCCAGACCCTTCTACTGCCCCAGGAGCATTCTAAAGGCCCCCAGACATTTCTAATGCCCCACAGGACCTTTCTAAAGGTCCCCAGACCCTTCTAGAGCCCCTGAAGAACCTTCTAAAGGCACCCAGACCCTTATAGAGCCCCTCAGGACCCTTGTAACGTCCCCCAGACCCTGCTAATTCCCCTCAGGGCTTTTATAAGGGCACCCAGACCCTTCGAATGCCCCTCAGGACATTTCTAAAGGCCCACAGAACCTTCTAGAGCCCCTCAGGACATTTCTAAAGGGACCCAGACCCTTGTAATGCCACTCAGGGCCTTTCTAAAGGCCGCGAGACCCTTATAATCCCCCTGAGGGCCTTTAAAAAGGCCCCCAGACCCTTCTGGACCACCTCAGGACGCTTCTAATAGCCCCCAGACCCTTCTAGAGCCCCTCAGCGCCTTTCTAAAGGCCTCCACACCCTTCTAATGACCCTCAAGACCCATGTAAAGGCCCCCAGACCCTTCTAGATTGCCTGAGGACCCATCTAAAAGCCCCCAGACCCTTCTAATGCCTTTCAGGGCCTTTCTAAAGGCCTCCACACCATTCTAATGACCCTCAAGACCCATGTAAAGGCCTCTAGACCCTTCTAGATTGCCTCAGGACCCATCTAAAAGACCCCAGACCCTTCTAATGCCTTTCAGGACCCTTATGAAGGCCACAAGACCCTTCTAATGCCCCTCAGGACCTTTGTAAAGGCCCTCAGACCCTTCTAATGCCCCTCAGGGCCCTTCTAAAGGCCCCCAGACCCTTCTAATGCCCCTCAGGGCCTTTCTAAAGTACCCCAGACACTTCTAGAACCTCTCAGGGCCTTTCTATATGACCCCAGACCCTTGTAATGCCCCTCAGGGCTTTTCTAAAGTCCCCCATACCCTTCTAATGCCCCTCAGGACATTTCTAAAGGCCCCCAGACCCTTCTAATGCCCCTCAGGACATTTCTAAAGGCCCCCAGACCCTTCTAGAGCCCCTCAGGACATTTCTAAAGGCACCCAGACCCTTCTAATGCCACTCAGGGCCTTTCTAAAGGCCGCGAGACCCTTATAATCCCCCTGATGGCCTTTAAAAAGGCCCCCAGACCCTTCTGGACCCCCTCAGGACGCTTCTAATAGCCCCCAGACCCTTCTAGAGCAACTCAGGGCCTTTGTAAAGGCCTCCACACCCTTCTAATGACCCTCAAGACCCATGTAAAGGCCCCCAGACCCTTCTAGATTGCCTCAGGACCCATCCAAAAGCCCCCAGACCCTTCTAATGCCTTTCAGGACCCTTATGAATGCCACAAGACCCTTCTAATGCCCCTCAGGGCATTTATAAAGGTTCCCAGACCCTTCTAGAGCCCGTCAGGACCATTATAAAGGCCCCCCGACCATTCTAGAGCCCCTCAGGACACTTCTAAAGGCCTGCAGACCAATCTAATGCCTGTCAGGGCCTTTCTATAGGTCCCCAGACCCTTCTACTGCCCCTCAGGAGCATTCTAAAGGCCCCCAGACCCTTCTAATGCCCCTCAGGACATTTCTAAAGGCCCCCAGACCCTTCTAGAGCCTTTCAGGACATTTCTAAAGGCACCCAGACCTTTCTAATGCCACTCAGGGCTTTTCTAAAGGCCGCGAGACCCTTATAATCCCCCTGAGGGCCTTTAAAAAGGCCCCCAGACCCTTCTGGACCCCCTCAGGACCCATCTAAAAGCCCCCAGACCCTTCTAATGCCTTTCAGGGCCTTTCTAAAGGCCTCCACACCCTTCTAATGACCCTCAAGACCCATGTAAAGGCCCCCAGACCCTTCTAGATTGCCTCAGGACCCATCCAAAAGCCCCCAGACCCTTCTAATGCCTTTCAGGACCCGTATAAAGGCCACAAGACCCTTCTAATGCCCCTCAGGACATTTCTAAAGGCCCTCAGACCCTTCTAGTGCCCCTCAGGGCATTTATAAATGTTCCCAGACCCTTCTAGAGCATGTCAGGACCCTTATAAAGGCCCCCAGACCCTTCTAGAGCCCCTCAGGACACTTCTAAAGGCCCGCAGACCATTCTAATACCCGTCAGGGCCTTTATAAAGGTCCCCAGACCCTTCTACTGCCCCTCAGGAGCATTCTAAAGGCCCCCAGACCCTTCTAATGCCCCATAGGGCCTTTCTAAAGGTCCCCAGACCCTTCTAGAGCCCCTACAGACCCTTCTAAAGGCCCCCAGACCCTTCTAGAGCCCTTCAGGACCAATCTAAAGTCCCCCAGACCCTGCTAATTCCCCTGAGGGCTTTTATAAGGGCACCCAGACCCTTCTAATGCCCCTCAGGACAATTCTAAAGGCCCCCAGACCCTTCTAGAGCCCCTCAGGACATTTCTAAAGGCACCCAGACCCTTGTAACGCCACTCAGAGCCTTTCTAAAGGCCGCGAGACCCTTATAATCCCCCTGAGGGCCTTTAAAAAGGCCCCCAGTCCCTTCTGGACCCCCTCAGGACGCTTCTAATAGCCCCCAGACCCTTCTAGAGCCCCTCAGGGTCTTTCTAAAGGCCTCCACACCCTTCTAATGACCCTCAAGACCCCTGTAAAGGCCCCCAGACCCTTCTAGATTGCCTCAGGACCCATCTAAAAGCCCCCAGACCCTTCTAATGCCTTTCAGGGCCTTTCTAAAGGCCTCCACAACCTTCTAATGACCCTCAAGACCCATGTAAAGGCCCCTAGACCCTTCTAGATTGCCTCAGGACCCATCTAAAAGCCCCCAGACCCTTCTAATGCCTTTCAGGACCCTTATGAAGGCCACAAGACCCTTCTAATGCCCCTCAGGGCATTTATAAAGGTTCCCAGACCCTTCTAGAGCCCGTCAGGACCCTTATAAAGGCCCCCAGACCATTCTAGAGCCCCTCAGGACACTTCTAAAGGCCCGCAGACCATTCTAATGCCCGTCAGGGCCTTTATAAAGGTCCCCAGACCCTTCTACTGCCCCTCAGGAGCATTCTAAAGGCCCCCAGACCCTTCTAATGCCCCACAGGGCCTTTCTAAAGGTCCCCAGACCCTTCTAGAGCCCCTGAAGACCCTTCTAAAGGCCCCCAGACCCTTCTAATGCCCCTCAAGGCCTTTCTAAAGTACCCCAGACACTTCTAGAACCGCTCAGGTCCTTTCTATATGACCCCAGACCATTCTAATGCCACTCAGGGCTTTTCTAAAGGCCCCCAGACCCTTCTAATGCCCCTCAGGACATTTCTAAAGGCCCCCAGACCCTTCTAGAGCCCCTCAGGACATTTCTAAAGGCACCCAGACCCTTCTAATGCCACTCAGGGCCTTTCTAAAGGCCGCGAGACCCTTATAATCCCCCTGAGGGCCTTTAAAAAGGCCCCCAGACCCTTCTGGACCCCCTCAGGATGCTTCTAATAGCCCCCAGACCCTTCTAGAGCCCCTGAGGGCCTTTCTAAAGGCCTCCACACCTTTCTAATGAACCTCAAGACCCATGTAAAGGCCCCCAGACCTTCTAGATTGCCTCAGGACCCATCTAAAAGACCCCAGACCCTTCTAATGCCTTTCAGGACCCTTATGAAGGCCACAAGACCCTTCTAATGTCCCTCAGGACCTTTCTAAAGGCCCTCAGACCCTTCTAATGCCCCTCAGGGCATTTATAAAGGTTCCCAGACCCTTCTAGAGCCCGTCAGGACCCTTATAAAGGCCCCCAGACCATTCTAGAGCGCCTCAGGACACTTCTAAAGGCCCGCAGACCATTCTAATGCCCGTCAGGGTCTTTCTAAAGGTCCCAAGACCCTTCTACTGCCACTCAGGAGCATTCTAAAGGCCCCCAGACCCTTCTAATGCCACACAGGTCCTTTCTAAAGGTCCCCAGACCCTTCTAGAGCCCCTGAAGACCCTTCTAAAGGCCCCCAGACCCTTCTAATGCCCCTCAGGGTCTTTCTAAAGTACCCCAGACACTTCTAGAACCTCTCAGGGCCTTTCTATATGACCCCAGACTCTTCTAATGCCACTCAGGGCCTTTCTAAAGGCCGCGAGACCCTTATAATCCCCCTGAGGGCCTTTAAAAAGGCCCCCAGACCCTTCTGGACCCCCTCAGGACGTTTCTAATAGCCCCCACACCATTCTAGAGCCCCTCAGGGCCTTTCTAAAGGCCTCCACACCCTTCTAATGACCCTAAAGACCCATGTAAAGTCCCTCAGACCCTTCTAGATTGCCTCAGGACCCTTCTAAAAGCCCCCAGACCCTTCTAATGCCTTTCAGGGCCTTACTAAATGCCTCCACACCCTTCAAATGACACTCAAGACCCATGTAAAGGCCCCCAGACCCTTCTAGATTGACTCAGGACCCATCTAAAAGCCCCCAGACCCTTCTTATGCATTTCAGGACCCTTATGAAGGCCACAAGACCCTTCTAATGCCCCTCAGGGCATTTATAAAGGTTCCCAGACCCTTCTGTAGCCCGTCAGGACCATTATAAAGGCCCCCCGACCATTCTAGAGCCACTCAGGACACTTCTAAAGGCCCGCAGACCATTCTAATGCCTGTCAGGGCCTTTCTAAAGGTCCCCAGACCCTTCTACTGCCCCTCAGGAGCATTCTAAAGGCCCCCAGACCCTTCTAATGCCCCTCAGGACATTTCTAAAGGCCCCCAGACCCTTCTAGAGCCCCTAAGGACATTTCTAAAGGCACTCAGACCCTTCTGATGCCACTCAGGTCTTTTCTAAAGGCCGCGAGACCCTTATAATCCCCCTGAGGGCCTTTAAAAAGGACCCCAGACCCTTCTTGACCCCCTCAGGACGCTTCTAATAACCCCCAGACCATTCTAGAGCCCCTCAGGGTCTTTCTAAAGGCCTCCACACCCTTCTAATGACCTTCAAGACCCATGTAAAGGCCCCCAGACCTTTCTAGATTGCTTCAGGACCCATCCAAAATCCCCCAGACCCTTCTAATGCCTTTCAGGACCCTTATCAATGCCACAAGACCATTCTAATTCCCCTCAGGACCTTTCTAAAGGTCCCCAGACCCTTCTAGAGCCCCTCAAGACCCTTCTAAAGGCCCCCAGACCCTTCTAGAGCTGCTCAGGACCCTTGTAACGTCCCCCAGACCCTGCTAATTCCACTCAGGGCTTTTATAAGGGCACCCACACCCTTCTAATGCCCCTGAGAACATTTCTAAAGGCCCACAGAACCTTCTAGAGCCCCTCAGGACATTTCTAAAGGCACCCAGACCCTTGTAATGCCACTCAGGGCCTCTCTAAAGGCCGCGAGACCCTTATAATCCCCCTGAGGGCCTTTAAAAAGGCCCCCAGACCCTTCTGGACCCCCTCAGGACGCTTCTTATAGCCCCCATACCCTTCTAGAGCCCCTCAGGGCCTTTCTAAAGGCCTCCACACCCTTCTAATGACACTCAAGACCCATGTAAAGGCCCCCAGACCCTTCTAGATTGCCTGAGGACCCATCTAAAAGCCCCCAGACCCTTCTAATGCCTTTCAGGGCCTTTCTAAAGGCCTCCACACCATTCTAATGACCCTCAAGACCCATGTAAAGGCCTCTAGACCCTTCTAGATTGCCTCAGGACCCATCTAAAAGCCCCCAGACCCTTCTAATGCCTTTCAGGACCCTTATGAAGGCCACAAGACCCTTCTAATGCCCCTCAGGACCTTTGTAAAGGCCCTCAGACCCTTCTAATGCCCCTCAGGGCCCTTCTAAAGGCCCCCAGACCCTTCTAATGCCCCTCAGGGCCTTTCTAAAGTACCCCAGACACTTCTAGAACCTCTCAGGGCCTTTCTATATGACCCCAGACCCTTGTAATGCCCCTCAGGGCTTTTCTAAAGTCCCCCATACCCTTCTAATACCCCTCAGGACATTTCTAAAGGCCCCCAGACCCTTCTAATGCACCTCAGGACATTTCTAAAGGCCCCCAGACCCTTCTAGAGCCCCTCAGGACATTTCTAAAGGCACCCAGACCCTTCTAATGCCACTCAGGGCCTTTCTAAAGGCCGCAAGACCCTTATAATCCCCCTGAGGGCCTTTAAAAAGGCCCCCAGACCCTTCTGGACCCCCTCAGGACGCTTCTAATAGCCCCCAGACCCTTCTAGAGCCACTCAGGGCCTTTCTAAATGCCTCCACACCCTTCTAATGACCCTCAAGACCCATGTAAAGGCCCCCAGACCCTTCTAGATTGCCTCAGGACGCTTCTAAAAGCCCCCAGACCCTTCTAATGCCTTTCAGGACCCTTATGAAGGCCACAAGACCCTTCTAATGCCCCTCAGGGCATTTATAAAGGTTCCCAGACCCTTCTAGAGCCCGTCAGGACCATTATAAAGGCCCCCCGACCATTCTAGAGCCCCTCAGGACACTTCTAAAGGCCTGCAGACCATTCTAATGCCTGTCAGGGCCTTTCTAAAGGTCCCCAGACCCTTCTACTGCCCCTCAGGAGCATTCTAAAGGCCCCCAGACCCTTCTAATGCCCCTCAGGACATTTCTAAAGGCCCTCAGACCCTTCTAGAGCTTTTCAGGACATTTCTAAAGGCACCCAGACCTTTCTAATGCCACTCAGGGCTTTTCTAAAGGCCGCGAGACCCTTATAATCCCCCTGAGGGCCTTTAAAAAGGCCCCCAGACCCTTCTGGACCCCCTCAGGACCCATCTAAAAGCCCCCAGACCCTTCTAATGCCTTTCAGGGCCTTTCTAAAGGCCTCCACACCCTTCTAATGACCCTCAAGACCCATGTAAAGGCCCCCAGACCCTTCTAGATTGCCTCAGGACCCATCCAAAAGCCCGCAGACCCCTCTAATGCCTTTCAGGACCCGTATAAAGGCCACAAGACCCTTCTAATGCCCCTCAGGACCTTTCTAAAGGCCCTCAGACCCTTCTAGTGCCCCTCAGGGCATTTATAAATGTTCCCAGACCCTTCTAGAGCCTGTCAGGACCCTTATAAAGGCCCCCAGACCCTTCTAGAGCCCCTCAGGACACTTCTAAAGGCCCGCAGACCATTCTAATACCCGTCAGGGCCTTTATAAAGGTCCCCAGACCCTTCTACTGCCCCTCAGGAGCATTCTAAAGGACCCCAGACCCTTCTAATGCCCCATAGGGCCTTTCTAAAGGTCCCCAGACCCTTCTAGAGCCCCTACAGACCCTTCTAAAGGCCCCCAGACCCTTCTAGAGCCCTTCAGGACCAATCTAAAGTCCCCCAGACCCTGCTAATTCCCCTGAGGGCTTTTATAAGGGCACCCAGACCCTTCTAATGCCCCTCAGGACAATTCTAAAGGCCCCCAGACCCTTCTAGAGCCCCTCAGGACATTTCTAAAGGCACCCAGACCCTTGTAACGCCACTCAGAGCCTTTCTAAAGGCCGCGAGACCCTTATAATCCCCCTGAGGGCCTTTAAAAAGGCCCCCAGACCCTTCTGGACCCCCTCAGGACGCTTCTAATAGCCCCCAGACCCTTCTAGAGCCCCTCAGGGTCTTTCTAAAGGCCTCCACACCCTTCTAATGACCCTCAAGACCCCTGTAAAGGCCCCCAGACCCTTCTAGATTGCCTCAGGACCCATCTAAAAGCCCCCAGACCCTTCTAATGCCTTTCAGGGCCTTTCTAAAGGCCTCCACAACCTTCTAATGACCCTCAAGACCCATGTAAAGGCCCCTAGACCCTTCTAGATTGCCTCAGGACCCATCTAAAAGCCCCCAGACCCTTCTAATGCTTTTCAGGACCCTTATGAAGGCCACAAGACCCTTCTAATGCCCCTCAGGGCATTTATAAAGGTTCCCAGACCCTTCTAGAGCCCGTCAGGACCCTTATAAAGGCCCCCAGACCATTCTAGAGCCCCTCAGGACACTTCTAAAGGCCCGCAGACCATTCTAATGCCCGTCAGGGCCTTTATAAAGGTCCCCAGACCCTTCTACTGCCCCTCAGGAGCATTCTAAAGGCCCCCAGACCCTTCTAATGCCCCACAGGGCCTTTCTAAAGGTCCCCAGACCCTTCTAGAGCCCCTGAAGACCCTTCTAAAGGCCCCCAGACCCTTCTAATGCCCCTCAGGGCCTTTCTAAAGTACCCCAGACACTTCTAGAACCTCTCAGGTCCTTTCTATATGACCCCAGACCATTCTAATGCCACTCAGGGCTTTTCTAAAGGCCCACATACCCTTCTAATGCCCCTCAGGACAT
This sequence comes from Coccyzus lansbergi, assembly GCA_033558105.1. Classification (NCBI taxonomy): domain Eukaryota; kingdom Metazoa; phylum Chordata; class Aves; order Cuculiformes; family Coccyzidae; genus Coccyzus; species Coccyzus lansbergi. Next base: position 82,622 of record JAUMJK010001975.1, on the reverse strand, counting down.
TTCTAAAGGCCCCCAGACCCTTCTAGAGCCCCTCAGGACATTTCTAAAGGCACCCAGACCCTTCTAATGCCACTCAGGGCCTTTCTAAAGGCCGCGAGACCCTTATAATCCCCCTGAGGGCCTTTAAAAAGGCCCCCAGACCCTTCTGGACCCCCTCAGGATGCTTCTAATACCCCCAGACCCTTCTAGAGCCCCTCAGGGCCTTTCTAAAGGCCTCCACACCTTTCTAATGACCCTCAAGACCCATGTAAAGGCCCCCAGACCTTCTAGATTGCCTCAGGACCCATCTAAAAGACCCCAGACCCTTCTAATGCCTTTCAGGACCCTTATGAAGGCCACAAGACCCTTCTAATGTCCCTCAGGACCTTTCTAAAGGCCCTCAGACCATTCTAATGCCCCTCAGGGCATTTATAAAGGTTCCCAGACCCTTCTAGAGCCCGTCAGGACCCTTATAAAGGCCCCCAGACCATTCTAGAGCGCCTCAGGACACTTCTAAAGGCCCGCAGACCATTCTAATGCCCGTCAGGGTCTTTCTAAAGGTCCCAAGACCCTTCTACTGCCCCTCAGGAGCATTCTAAAGGCCCCCAGACCCTTCTAATGCCACACAGGGCCTTTCTAAAGGTCCCCAGACCCTTCTAGAGCCCCTGAAGACCCTTCTAAAGGCCCCCAGACCCTTCTAATGCCCCTCAGGGTCTTTCTAAAGTACCCCAGACACTTCTAGAACCTCTCAGGGCCTTTCTATATGACCCCAGACTCTTCTAATGCCACTCAGGGCCTTTCTAAAGGCCGCGAGACCCTTATAATCCCACTGAGGGCCTTTAAAAAGGCCCCCAGACCATTCTGGACCCCCTCAGGACGCTTCTAATAGCCCCCAGACCCTTCTAGAGCCGCTCAGGGCCTTTCTAAAGGCCTCCACACCCTTCTAATGACCCTCAAGACCCATGTAAAGGCCCCCAGACCCTTCTAGATTGCCTCAGGACCCATCTAAAAGCCCCCAGACCCTTCTAATGCCTTTCAGGACCATTATGAAGGCCACAAGACCCTTCTAATGCCCCTCAGGACCTTTCTAAAGACCCTCAGACCCCTCTACTCCCCCTCAGGGCATTTATAAAGGTTCCCAGACCCTTCTAGAGCCTGTCAGGGTCTTTCTAAAGGTCCCAAGACCCTTCTACTGCCACTCAGGAGCATTCTAAAGGCCCCCAGACCCTTCTAATGCCACACAGGGCCTTTCTAAAGGTCCCCAGACCCTTCTAGAGCCCCTGAAGACCCTTCTAAAGGCCCCCAGACCCTTCTAATGCCCCTCAGGGTCTTTCTAAAGTACCCCAGACACTTCTAGAACCTCTCAGGGCCTTTCTATATGACCCCAGACTCTTCTAATGCCACTCAGGGCCTTTCTAAAGGCCGCGAGACCCTTATAATCCCACTGAGGGCCTTTAAAAAGGCCCCCAGACCATTCTGGACCCCCTCAGGACGCTTCTAATAGCCCCCAGACCCTTCTAGAGCCGCTCAGGGCCTTTCTAAAGGCCTCCACACCCTTCTAATGACCCTCAAGACCCATGTAAAGGCCCCCAGACCCTTCTAGATTGCCTCAGGACCCATCTAAAAGCCCCCAGACCCTTCTAATGCCATTCAGGACCATTATGAAGGCCACAAGACCCTTCTAATGCCCCTCAGGACCTTTCTAAAGACCCTCAGACCCCTCTACTCCCCCTCAGGGCATTTATAAAGGTTCCCAGACCCTTCTAGAGCCTGTCAGGACCCTTATAAAGGCCCCCAGACCATTCTAGAGCCCCTCAGGACACTTCTAAAGGCCCCCAGACCCTTCTAATGCCCGTCAGGAGCATTCTAAAGGCCCCCAGACCCTTCTAATGCCCCACAGGGCCTTTCTAAAGGCCCCCAGACCCTTCTAGAGCCCCTCAGGACATTTCTAAAGGCACCCAGACCCTTATAATGCCACTCAGGGCCTTTCTAAAGGTCCGAGACCCTTATAATCCCCCTGAGGGCCTTTAAAAAGGCCCCCAGACCCTTCTGGACCCCCTCAGGACACTTCTAATAGCCCCCAGACCCTTCTACTGCCCCACAGTGCCTTTCTAAAGGTCCCCAGACCCTTCTAGAGCCCCTGAAGACCCTTCTAAAGGCCCCCAGACCCTTCTAATGCCCCTCAGGGCCTTTCTAAAGTACCCCAGACACTTCTAGAACCTCTCAGGGCCTTTCTATATGACCCCAGACCCTTGTAATGCCACTCAGGGCCTTTGTAAAGGCCGCGAGACCCTTATAATCCCCCTGAGGGCCTTTAAAAAGGCCCCCAGACCTTTCTGGACCCCCTCAGGACGCTTCTAATAGCCCCCAGACCCTTCTAGAGCCCCTCAGAATCTTTCTAAAGGCCTCCACACCCTTCGAATGACCCTCAAGACCCATGTAAAGGCCCCCAGACCCTTCTAGATTGCCTCAGGACCCATCTAAAAGCCCCTAGACCCTTCTAATGCCTTTCAGGGCCTTTCTAAATGCCTCCACACCTTTCTAATGACCCTCAAGACCCATGTAAAGGCCCCCAGACCCTTCTAGATTGCCTCAGGACCCATCCAAAAGCCCCCAGACCCTTCTAATGCCTTTCAGGACCCTTATGAAGGCCACAAGACCCTTCTAATGTCCCTCAGGACCTTTCTAAAGGCCCTCAGACCCCTCTAATTCCCCTCAGGGCATTTATAAAGGTTCCCAGACCCTTCTAGAGCCCGTCAGGACCCTTATAAAGGCCCCCAGACCATTCTAGAGCACCTTAGGACACTTCTAAAGTCCCCCAGACCATTCTAATGCTCGTCAGAGCCTTTGTAAAGGTCCCCAGACTCTTCTACTGCCCCTCAGGAGCATTCTAAAGGCCTCAAGACCCTTCTAATGCCCCACAGGGCCTTTCTAAAGGTCCCCAGACCCTTCTAGAGCCCCTGAAGACCCATCTAAAGGCCCCCAGACCCTTATAGAGCCCCTCAGGACCCTTCTAAAGTCCCCCAGACCCTGCTAATTCCCCTCAGGGCTTTTATAAGGGCACCCAGACCCTTCTAATGCCCCTCAGGACATTTCTAAAGGCCCACAGAATCTTCTAGAGCCCCTCAGGACATTTCTAAAGGCACCCAGACCCTTGTAATGCCACTCAGGGCCTTTCTAAAGGCCGCGAGACCCTTATAATCCCCCTGAGGGCCTTTAAAAAGGCCCCCAGACCCTTCTGGACCCCCTCAGGATGCTTCTAATAGCCCCCAGACCATTCTAGAGCCCCTCAGGGCCTTTCTAAAGGCCTCCACACCCTTCTAATGACCCTCAAGACCCATGTAAAGGCCCCCAGACCATTCTAGATTGCCTAAGGACCTATCTAAAAGCACCCAGACCCTTCTAATGCCTTTCAGGGCCTTTCTAAAGGCCTCCACACCCTTCTAATGACCCTCAAGACCCATGTAAAGGCCTCTAGACCCTTCTAGATTGCCTCAGGACCCATCTAAAAGACCCCAGACCCTTCTAATGCCTTTCAGGACCATTATGAAGGCCACAAGACCCTTCTAATGCCCCTCAGGGCCTTTGTAAAGGCCCTCAGACCCTTCTAATGCCCCTCAGGGCCTTTCTAAAGTACCCCAGACACTTCTAGAACCTCTCAGGGCCTTTCTATATGACCCCAGACCCTTGTAATGCACCTCAGGGCTTTTCTAAAGGCCCCCATACCCTTCTAATGCCCCTCAGGACATTTCTAAAGGCCCCCAGACCCTTCTAGAGCCCCTCAGGACATTTCTAAAGGCACCCAGACCCTTCTAATGCCACTCAGGGCCTTTCTAAAGGCTGCGAGACCCTTATAATCCCCCTGAGGGCCTTTAAAAAGGCCCCCAGACCCTTCTGGACCCCCTCAGGACGCTTCTAATAGCCCCCACACTATTCTAGAGCCCCTCAGGGCCTTTCTAAAGGCCTCCACACCCGTCTAATGACCCTAAAGACCCATGTAAAGTCCCTCAGACCCTTCTAGATTGCCTCAGGACCCTTCTAAAAGCCCCCAGACCCTTCTAATGCCTTTCAGGGCCTTACTAAATGCCTCCACACCCTTCAAATGACACTCAAGACCCATGTAAAGGCCCCCAGACCCTTCTAGATTGACTCAGGACCCATCTAAAAGCCCCCAGACCCTTCTTATGCCTTTCAGGACCTTTATGAAGGCCACAAGACCCTTCTAATGCCCCTCAGGGCATTTATAAAGGTTCCCAGACCCTTCTAGAGCCCGTCAGGACCATTATAAAGGCCCCCCGACCATTCTAGAGCCCCTCAGGACACTTCTAAAGGCCCGCAGACCATTCTAATGCCTGTCAGGGCCTTTCTAAAGGTCCCCAGACCCTTCTACTGCCCCTCAGGAGCATTCTAAAGGCCCCCAGACCCTTCTAATGCCCCTCAGGACATTTCTAAAGGCCCCCAGACCCTTCTAGATCCCCTAAGGACATTTCTAAAGGCACTCAGACCCTTCTGATGCCACTCAGGTCTTTTCTAAAGGCCGCGAGACCCTTATAATCCCCCTGAGGGCCTTTAAAAAGGACCCCAGACCCTTCTAGATTGCATCAGGAACCATCTAAAAGAACCCAGACCCTTCTAATGCCTTTCAGGGCCTTTCTAAAGGCCTCCACACCCTTCTAATGACCCTCAAGACCCATGTAAAGGCCCCCAGACCTTTCTAGATTGCCTCAGGACCCATCCAAAATCCCCCAGACCCTTCTAATGCCTTTCAGGACCCTTATAAAGGCCACAAGACCATTCTAATTCCCCTCAGGACCTTTCTAAAGGTCCCCAGACCCTTCTAGAGCCCCTCAAGACCCTTCTAAAGGCCCCCAGACCCTTCTAGAGCTGCTCAGGACCCTTGTAACGTCCCCCAGACCCTGCTAATTCCCCTCAGGGCTTTTATAAGGGCACCCACACCCTTCTAATGCCCCTGAGGACATTTCTAAAGGCCCACAGAACCTTCTAGAGCCCCTCAGGACATTTCTAAAGGCACCCAGACCCTTGTAATGCCACTCAGGGCCTCTCTAAAGGCCGCGAGACCCTTATAATCCCCCTGAGGGCCTTTAAAAAGGCCCCCAGACCCTTCTGGACCCCCTCAGGACGCTTCTTATAGCCCCCATACCCTTCTAGAGCCCCTCAGGGCCTTTGTAAAGGCCTCCACACCCTTCTAATGACCCTCAAGACCCATGTAAAGGCCCCCAGACCCTTCTAGATTGCCTCAGGACGCTTCTAAAAGCCCCCAGACACTTCTAATGCCTTTCAGGACCCTTATGAAGGCCACAAGACCCTTCTAATGCCCCTCAGGGCATTTATAAAGGTTCACAGACCCTTCTAGAGCCCGTCAGGACCATTATAAAGGCCCCCCGACCATTCTAGAGCCCCTCAGGACACTTCTAAAGGCCTGCAGACCATTCTAATGCCTGTCAGGGCCTTTCTAAAGGTCCCCAGACCCTTCTACTGCCCCTCAGGAGCATTCTAAAGGCCCCCAGACCCTTCTAATGCCCCTCAGGACATTTCTAAAGGCCCTCAGACCCTTCTAGAGCCTTTCAGGACATTTCTAAAGGCACCCAGACCTTTCTAATGCCACTCAGGGCTTTTCTAAAGGCCGCGAGACCCTTATAATCCCCCTGAGGGCCTTTAAAAAGGCCCCCAGACCCTTCTGGACCCCCTCAGGACCCATCTAAAAGCCCCCAGACCCTTCTAATGCCTTTCAGGGCCTTTCTAAAGGCCTCCACACCCTTCTAATGACCCTCAAGACCCATGTAAAGGCCCCCAGACCCTTCTAGATTGCCTCAGGACCCATCCAAAAGCCCCCAGACCCTTCTAATGCCTTTCAGGACCCGTATAAAGGCCACAAGACCCTTCTAATGCCACTCAGGACCTTTCTAAAGGCCCTCAGACCCTTCTAGTGCCCCTCAGGGCATTTATAAAGGTTCTCAGACCCTTCTAGAGCCTGTCAGGACCCTTATAAAGGCCCCCAGACCCTTCTAGAGCCCCTCAGGACACTTCTAAAGGCCCGCAGACCATTCTAATACCCGTCAGGGCCTTTATAAAGGTCCCCAGACCCTTCTACTGCCCCTCAGGAGCATTCTAAAGGCCCCCAGACCGTTCTAATGCCCCATAGGGCCTTTCTAAAGGCCCCCAGACCCTTCTAGAGCCCTTCAGGACCAATCTAAAGTCCCCCAGACCCTTCTAATGCCCCTCAGGGCATTTATAAAGGCCCTCAGACCCTTCTAACGCCCGTCAGGGCATTTATAAAGGTTCCCAGACCCTTCTAGAGCCCCTCAGGACCTTTCTAAAGGCCTCCACACCTTTCTAATGACCCTCAAGACCCATGTAAAGGCCCCCAGACCCTTCTAGATTGCCTCAGGACCCATCTAAAAGACCCCAGACCCTTCTAATGCCTTTCAGGACCCTTATGAAGGCCACAAGACCCTTCTAATGTCCCTCAGGACCTTTCTAAAGGCCCTCAGACCCTTCTAATGCCCCTCAGGGCATTTATAAAGGTTCCCAGACCCTTCTAGAGCCCGTCAGGACCCTTATAAAGGCCCCCAGACCATTCTAGAGCGCCTCAGGACACTTCTAAAGGCCCGCAGACCATTCTAATGCCCGTCAGGGTCTTTCTAAAGGTCCCAAGACCCTTCTACTGCCACTCAGGAGCATTCTAAAGGCCCCCAGACCCTTCTAATGCCACACAGGGCCTTTCTAAAGGTCCCCAGACCCTTCTAGAGCCTTTGAAGACCCTTCTAAAGGCCCCCAGACCCTTCTAATGCCCCTCAGGGTCTTTCTAAAGTACCCCAGACACTTCTAGAACCTCTCAGGGCCTTTCTATATGACCCCAGACTCTTCTAATGCCACTCAGGGCCTTTCTAAAGGCCGCGAGACCCTTATAATCCCCCTGAGGGCCTTTAAAAAGGCCCCCAGACCCTTCTGGACCCCCTCAGGACGCTTCTAATAGCCCCCAGACCCTTCTAGAGCCGCTCAGGGCCTTTCTAAAGGCCTCCACACCCTTCTAATGACCCTCAAGACCCATGTAAAGGCCCCCAGACCCTTCTAGATTTACTCAGGACCCATCTAAAAGCCCCCAGACCCTTCTAATGCCTTTCAGGGCCTTTCTAAAGGCCTCCACACCCTTCTAATGACCCTCAAGACCCATGTAAAGGCCCCCAGACCCTTCTAGATTGCCTCAGGACCCATCTAAAAGCCCCCAGACCCTTCTAATGCCTTTCAGGACCCTTATGAAGGCCACAAGACCCTTCTAATGCCCCTCAGGACCTTTCTAAAGACCCTCAGACCCCTCTTCTCCCCCTCAGGGCATTTATAAAGGTTCCCAGACCTTTCTAGAGCCTGTCAGGACCCTTATAAAGGCCCCCAGACCATTCTAGAGCACCTCAGGACAATTCTAAAGGCCTGCAGACCATTCTAATGCATAACAGGGTCTTTATAAAGATCCCCAGACCCTTCTACTGCCCCTCAGGAGCATTCTAAAGGCCCCCAGACCCTTCTAATGCCCCACAGGGCCTTTCTAAAGGCCCCCAGACCCTTCTAGAGCCCCTCAGGACATTTCTAAAGGCACCCAGACCCTTATAATGCCACTCAGGGCCTTTCTAAAGGTCCGAGACCCTTATAATCCCCCTGAGGGCCTTTAAAAAGGCCCCCAGACCCTTCTGGACCCCCTCAGGACACTTCTAATAGCCCCCAGACCCTTCTAGAGCCCCTCAGGGTCTTTCTAAAGGCCTCCACACCCTTCTAATGACCCTCAAGACCCATGTAAAGGCCCCCAGACCCTTCTAGATAGCCTCAGGACCCATCTAAAAGCCCCCAGACCCTTCTAATGCCTTTCAGGACCCTTATGAAGGACACAAGACCCTTCTAATGCCCCTCAGGACCTTTCTAAAGGCCCTCAGACCCTTCTAACGCCCGTCAGGGCATCTATAAAGGTTCCCAGACCCTTCTAGAGCCCGTCAGGACCCTTATAAAGGCCCCCAGACCATTCTAGAGCCCCTCAGGACACTTCTAAAGGCCCGCAGACCATTCTAATGCCCGTCAGGGCCTCTTTAAAGGTCCCCAGACCCTTCTACTGCCCCTCAGGAGCATTCTAAAGGCCCCCAGACCCTTCTAATGCCCCACAGGGCCTTTCTAAAGGTCCCCAGACCCTTCTAGAGCCCCTGAAGACCCTTCTAAAGGCCACCAGACCCTTCTAATGCCCCTCAGGGCCTTTCTAAAGTACCCCAGACACTTCTAGAACCTCTCAGGGCCTTTCTATATGACCCCAGACCATTCTAATGCCACTCAGGGCTTTTCTAAAGGCCCACATACCCTTCTAATGCCCCTCAGGACATTTCTAAAGGCCCCCAGACCCTTCTAGAGCCCCTCAGGACATTTCTAAAGGCACCCAGACCCTTCTAATGCCACTCAGGGCCTTTCTAAAGGCCGCGAGACCCTTATAATCCCCCTGAGGGCCTTTAAAAAGGCCCCCAGACCCTTCTGGACCCCCTCAGGATGCTTCTAATAGCCCCCAGACCCTTCTAGAGCCCCTCAGGGCCTTTCTAAAGGCCTCCACACCTTTCTAATGACCCTCAAGACCCATGTAAAGGCCCCCAGACCCTTCTAGATTGCCTCAGGACCCATCTAAAAGACCCCAGACCCTTCTAATGCCTTTCAGGACCCTTATGAAGGCCACAAGACCCTTCTAATGTCCCTCAGGACCTTTCTAAAGGCCCTCAGACCCTTCTAATGCCCCTCAGGGCATTTATAAAGGTTCCCAGACCCTTCTAGAGCCCGTCAGGACCCTTATAAAGGCCCCCAGACCATTCTAGAGCGCCTCAGGACACTTCTAAAGGCCCGCAGACCATTCTAATGCCCGTCAGGGTCTTTCTAAAGGTCCCAAGACCCTTCTACTGCCACTCAGGAGCATTCTAAAGGCCCCCAGACCCTTCTAATGCCACACAGGGCCTTTCTAAAGGTCCCCAGACCCTTCTAGAGCCCCTGAAGACCCTTCTAAAGGCCCCCAGACCCTTCTAATGCCCCTCAGGGTCTTTCTAAAGTACCCCAGACACTTCTAGAACCTCTCAGGGCCTTTCTATATGACCCCAGACTCTTCTAATGCAACTCAGGGCCTTTCTAAAGGCCGCGAGACCCTTATAATCCCCCTGAGGGCCTTTAAAAAGGCCCCCAGACCCTTCTGGACCCCCTCAGGACGCTTCTAATAGCGCCCAGACCCTTCTAGAGCCGCTCAGGGCCTTTCTAAAGGCCTCCACACCCTTCTAATGACCCTCAAGACCCATGTAAAGGCCCCCAGACCCTTCTAGATTGCCTCAGGACCCTTATGAAGGCCACAAGACCCTTCTAATGCCCCTCAGGACCTTTCTAAAGACCCTCAGACCCCTCTACTCCCCCTCAGGGCATTTATAAAGGTTCCCAGACCCTTCTAGAGCCTGTCAGGACCCTTATAAAGGCCCCCAGACCATTCTAGAGCACCTCAGGACAATTCTAAAGGCTTGCAGACCATTCTAATGCATAACAGGGTCTTTATAAAGATCCCCAGACCCTTCTACTGCCCCTCAGGAGCATTCTAAAGGCCCCCAGACCCTTCTAATGCCCCACAGGGCCTTTCTAAAGGCCCCCAGACCCTTCTAGAGCCCCTCAGGACATTTCTAAAGGCACCCAGACCCTTATAATGCCACTCAGGGCCTCTCTAAAGGTCCGAGACCCTTATAATCCCCCTGAGGGCCTTTAAAAAGGCCCCCAGACCCTTCTGGACCCCCTTCAGGACACTTCTAATAGCCCCCAGACCCTTCTAGAGCCCCTCAGGGTCTTTCTAAAGGCCTCCACACCCTTCTAATGACCCTCAAAACCCATGTAAAGGCCCCCAGACCCTTCTAGATAGCCTCAGGACCCATCTAAAAGCCCCCAGACCCTTCTAATGCCTTTCAGGACCCTTATGAAGGACACAAGACCCTTCTAATGCCCCTCAGGACCTTTCTAAAGGCCCTCAGACCCTTCTAACGCCCGTCAGGGCATCTATAAAGGTTCCCAGACCCTTCTAGAGCCCGTCAGGACCCTTATAAAGGCCCCCAGACCATTCTAGATTCCCTCAGGACACTTCTAAAAGCCCGCAGACGAGTCTAATGCCCGTCAGGGCCTTTCTAAAGGTCCCCAGACCCTTCTACTGCCACTCAGGAGCATTCTAAAGGCCCCCAGACCCTTCTAATGCCCCACAGGGCCTTTCTAAAAATCCCCAGACCCTTCTAGAGCCCCTCAGGACATTTCTAAAGGCACCCAGACCCTTGTAATGCCACTCAGGGCCTTTCTAAAGGCCGCGAGACCCTTATAATCCCCCTGAGGGCCTTTAAAAAGGCCCCCAGACCCTTCTGGACCCCCTCAGGTCGCTTCTAATGGCCCCCACACCCTTCTAATGCCCCTCAGGGCCTTTCTAAAGGCCCCCAGACCCTTCTAATGCCCCTCAGGACCCTTCTAAAGGCCCCCAGACCATTCTAATGCCCCTCAGGGCCTTTCTAAAGTACCCCAGACAGTTCTAGAACCTCTCAGGGCCTTTCTATATGACCCCAGACCCTTGTAATGGCCCTCAAGGCTTTTCTAAAGGCCCCCAGACCCTTCTAGAGCCCCTCAGGACATTTCTAAATGCACCCAGACCCTTGTAATGCCACTCAGGGCCTTTCTAAAGGCCGCGAGACCCTTATAATCCCCCTGAGGGCCTTTAAAAAGGCCCCCAGACCCTTCTTTACCCCTCGGGACGCTTCTAATAGCCCCCAGACCCTTCTAGAGCCCCTCAGGGCCTTTCTAAAGGCCTCCACACCCTTCTAATGACCCTCAAGACCCATGTAAAGGCCCCCAGACCCTTCTAGATTGCCTCAGGACCCATCTAAAAGCCCCAAGACCCTTCTAATGCCTTTCAGGGCCTTTCTAAATGCCTCCACACCCTTCTAATGACCCTCAAGACCCATGTAAAGGCCTCTAGACCCTTCTAGATTGCCTCAGGACCCATCTAAAAGACCACAGACCCTTCTAATGCATTTCAGGACCCTTATGAAGGCCACAAGACCCTTCTAATGCCCCTCAGGACCTTTCTAAAGGCCCTCAGACCCTTCTAATGCCCCTCAGGGCCCTTCTAAAGGACCCCAGACCCTTCTAATGCCCCTCAGGGCCTTTCTAAAGTACCCCAGACACTTCTAGAACCTCTCAGGGCCTTTCTATATGACCCCAGACCCTTGTAATGCCCATCAGGGCTTTTCTAAAGGCCCCCATACCCTTCTAATGCCCCTCAGGACATTTCTAAAGGCCCCCAGACCCATCTAGAGCCCCTCAGGACATTTCTAAAGGCACCCAGACCCTTCTAATGCCACTCAGGGCCTTTCTAAAGGCCGCGAGACCCTTATAATCCCCCTGAGGGCCTTTAAAAAGGCCCCCAGACCCTTCTGGACCCCCTCAGGACGCTTCTAATAGCCCCCACACCATTCTAGAGCCCCTCAGGGCCTTTCTAAAGGCCTCCACACCCTTCTAATGACCCTAAAGACCCATGTAAAGGCCCCCAGACCCTTCTAGATTGACTCAGGACCCATCTAAAAGCCCCCAGACCCTTCTTATGCCTTTCAGGACCCTTATGAAGGCCACAAGACCCTTCTAATGCCCCTCAGGGCATTTATAAAGGTTCCCAGACCCTTCTAGAGCCCGTCAGGACCATTATAAAGGCCCCCCGACCATTCTAGAGCCACTCAGGACACTTCTAAAGGCCCGCAGACCATTCTAATGCCTTTCAGGGCCTTTCTAAAGGTCCCCAGAGCCTTCTACTGCCCCTCAGGAGCATTCTAAAGGCCCCCAGACCCTTCTAATGCCCCTCAGGACATTTCTAAAGGCCCCCAGACCCTTCTATAGCCCCTAAGGACATTTCTAAAGGCACTCAGACCCTTCTGATGCCACTCAGGGCTTTTCTAAAGGCCGCGAGACCCTTTTAATCCCCCTGAGGGCCTTTAAAAAGGACCCCAGACCCTTCTTGACCCCCTCAGGACGCTTCTAATAACCCCCAGACCCTTCTAGAGCCCCTCAGGGTCTCTCTAAAGGCCTCCACACCCTTCTAATGACCCTCAAGACCCATGTAAAGGCCCCCAGACCTTTCTAGATTGCCTCAGGACCCATCCAAAATCCCCCAGACCCTTCTAATGCATTTCAGGACCCTTATAAAGGCCGCAAGACCATTCTAATTCCCCTCAGGACCTTTCTAAAGGTCCCCAGACCCTTCTAGAGCCCATTAAGACCCTTCTAAAGTCCCCCAGACCCTTCTAGAGCCCTTCAGGACCCTTGTAACGTCCCCCAGACCCTGCTAATTCCCCTCAGGGCTTTTATAAGGGCACCCAGACCCTTCTAATGCCCCTCAGGACATTTCTAAAGGCCCACAGAACCTTCTAGAGCCCCTCAGGTCATTTCTAAAGGCACCCAGACCCTTGTAATGCCACTCAGGGCCTTCTAAAGGCCGCGAGACCCTTATAATCCCCCTGAGGGCCTTTAAAAAGGCACCCAGACCCTTCTGGACCCCCTCAGGACGCTTCTAATAGCCCCCAGACCCTTCTAGAGCCCCTCAGGGTCTTTTTAAAGGCCTCCACACCCTTCTAATGACCCACAAGACCCATGTAAAGGCCCCCAGACCCTTCTAGATTACCTGAGGACCCATCTAAAAGCCCCCAGACCCTTCTAATGCCTTTCAGGGCCTTTCTAAAGGCCTCCACACCATTCTAATGACACTCAAGACCCATGTAAAGGCCTCTAGACCCTTCTAGATTGCCTCAGGACCCATCTAAAAGCCCCCAGACCATTCTAATGCCTTTCACGACCCTTATGAAGGCCACAAGACCCTTCTAATGCCCCTCAGGACCTTTGTAAAGGCCCTCAGACCCTTCTAATGCCCCTCAGGGCCCTTCTAAAGGGCCCCAGACCCTTCTAATGCCCCTCAGGGCCTTTCTAAAGTACCCCAGACACTTCTAGAACCTCTCAGGGCCTTTCTATATGACCCCAGACCCTTGTAATGCCCCTCAGGGCTTTTCTAAAGTCCCCCATACCCTTCTAATGCCCCTCAGGACATTTCTAAAGGCCCCCAGACTTTTCTCATGCACCTCAGGACATTTCTAAAGGCCCCCAGACCCTTCTAGAGCCTTTCAGGACATTTCTAAAGGCACCCAGACCTTTCTAATGCCACTCAGGGCTTTTCTAAGGGCCGCGAGACCCTTATAATCCCCCTGAGGGCCTTTAAAAAGGCCCCCAGACCCTTCTGGACCCACTCAGGACCCATCTAAAAGCCCCCAGACCCTTCTAATGCCTTTCAGGGCCTTTCTAAAGGCCTCCACACCCTTCTAATGACCCTCAAGACCCATGTAAAGGCCCCCAGACCCTTCTAGATTGCCTCAGGACCCATCCAAAAGCACCCAGACCCTTCTAATGCCTTTCAGGACCCTTATGAAGGCCACAAGACCCTTCTAATGCCCCTCAGGACCTTTCTAAAGGCCCTCAGACCATTCTAGTGCCCCTCAGGGCATTTATAAAGGTTCCCAGACCCTTCTAGAGCCTGTCAGGACCCTTATAAAGGCCACCAGACCCTTCTAGAGCCCCTCAGGACACTTCTAACGGCCCGCAGACCATTCTAATACCCGTCAGAGCCTTTATAAAGGTCCCCAGACCCTTCTACTGCCCCTCAGGAGCATTCTAAAGGCCCCCAGACCCTTCTAATGCCCCACAGGGCCTTTCTAAAGGTCCCCAGACCCTTCTAGAGCCCCTAAAGACCCTTCTAAAGGCCCCCAGACCCTTCTAGAGCCCCTCAGGACCAATCTAAAGTCCCCAGACCCTGCTAATTCCCCTGAGGGCTTTTATAAGGGCACCCAGACCCTTCTAATGACCCTCAGGACAATTCTAAAGGCCCCCAGACCCTTCTAGAGCCCCTCAGGACATTTCTAAAGGCACCCAGACCCTTGTAACGCCACTCAGAGCCTTTCTAAAGGCCGCGAGACCCTTATAATCCCCCTGAGGGCCTTTAAAAATGCCCCCAGACCCTTCTGGACCCCCTCAGGACGCTTCTAATAGCCCCCAGACCCTTCTAGAGCCCCTCAGGGCCTTTCTAAAGGCCTCCACACCCTTCTAATGACCCTCAAGACCCCTGTAAAGGCCCCCAGACCCTTCTAGATTGCCTCAGGACCCATCTAAAAGCCCCCAGACCCTTCTAATGCCTTTCAGGACCCTTATGAAGGCCACAAGACCCTTCTAATGCCCCTCAGGACCTTTCTAAAGGCCCTCAGATCCTTCTAATGCCCCTCAGGGCCCTTCTAAAGGACCCCAGACCCTTCTAATGCCCCTCAGGGCCTTTCTAAAGTACCCCAGACACTTCTAGAACCTCTCAGGGCCTTTCTATATGACCCCAGGCCCTTCTAATGCCACTCAGGGCTTTTCTAAAGGCCCCCATACCCTTCTAATGCCCCTCAGGACATTTCTAAAGGCCCCCAGACCCTTCTAGAGCCCCTCAGGACATTTCTAAAGGCACCCAGACCCTTCTAATGCCACTCAGGGCCTTTCTAAAGGCCGCGAGACCCTTATAATCACCCTGAGGGCGTTTAAAAAGGCCCCCAGACCCTTATGGACCCCCTCAGGACGCTTCTAATAGCCCCCAGACCCTTCTAATGCCTTTAAGGGCCTTTCTAAAGGCCTCCACACCCTTCTAATGACCCTCAAGACCCATGTAAAGGCCCCCAGACCCTTCTAGATTGCCTCAGGACCCATCTAAAAGCCCCCAGACCCTTCTAATGCCTTTCAGGACCCTTATCAAGGCCACAAGACCCTTCTAATGCCCCTCAGGACCTTTCTAAAGGCCCTCAGACCCTTCTAATGCCCCTCAGGGCATTTATAAAGGTTCCCAGACCCTTCTAGAGCCTGTCAGGACCCTTATAAAGGCCCCCAGACCATTCTAGTGCACCTCAGAACACTTCTAAAGGCCCGCAGACCATTCTAATGCCCGTCAGGACCTTTCTAAAGGTCCCCAGACCCTTCTACTGCCCCTCAGGAGCATTCTAAAGGCCCCCAGACCCTTCTAATGCCCCACAGGGCCTTTCTAAAGGTCCCCAGACCCTTCTAGAGCCCCTGAAGACCCTTCTAAAAGCCCCCAGACCCTTATAGAGCCCCTCAGGACCCTTCTAAAGTCCCCCAGACCCTTCTAATGCCCCTCAGGGCTTTTCTAAAGGTCCCCACACCCTTCTAGGGCCCCTCAAGACCACTCTAAAGGCCCCCAGACTCTTTTAGAGCCCCTCAGGGCCATGCTAAAGGCCCGCAGACCATTCAAGAGCCCCGAAACATCCTTCTAACGGCTCCCTGACCCTTCTAGAGCCCCTCAGGGCCTTTCTAAAGGCCCCCAGACCCTTCTAGAGCCCCTCAGTACACTTCTAAAGGCCCCCAGACCTTTCTAGATCCCCTCAAAACCCTTCTAAAAGGCCCCAGACCTTTCTAATGCCCCTCAGGGCATTTCTAAAGGCCCTCAGAGCCTTCTAATGCCCCTCAGGTCATTTATAAAGGTTCCCAGACCCTTCTAGATCCCGTCAGGACCCTTATAAAGGACCCCAGACCATTGTAGAGCCAATAAGGACACTTCTAAAGGCCCGCAGATCATTCTAATGCCCGTCAGGGCATTAATAAAGGTCCCCAGACCCTTCTACTGCCCCTCAGGAGCATTCTAAAGTCCCCCAGACCCAGCTAATTCCATTCAGGGCTTTTATAAGTGCACCCAGACCCTTCTAATGCCCCTCTGGACCCTTTGAAATACCCCGAGACACTTTTAGAGCACCTCAGGACATTTCTAAAGGACCCCAGATCTTTCTAGAGCCCCTCAGGACCCTTCTAGAGGCCCTCAGACCCTTCTAGAGCCCCTCAGGACCTTTCTAAAGGCCCCTAGACCCTTCTAGTCCACCTCAGGGACTTTCTAAATGCCCCCAGACCATTCAAATGCCCCTCAGGACTCTTTTAAAGGCCTTCAGACCCATCTAATTCCCCTCAGGACCCTTCAAAAGGCCCCCAGACCCTTCTAATGCCTTTCAGGACCCTTATAAAGGCAACAAGACCTTTCTAATGCCCCTCAGGACCTTTCTAAAGGCCCTCAGACCCTTCTAATGACCCTCAGGGCATTTATAAAGGTTCCCAGACCCTTCTAGATCCCGTCAGGACCCTTATAAAGGCCCCCAGACCATTCTAGAGCCCCTCAGGACACTGCTAAAGGTCCGCAGACCATTCTAATGCCCGTCAGGGCCTTTCTAAAGGTCCCCAGACTCTTCTACTGCCCCTCAGGAGCATTCTAAAGGCCCCCAGACCCTACTAATTCCCCTCAGGGCTTTCATAAGTGCACCCAGACCCTTCTAATGCCCCTCAGGACCCTTATAAATGCCGCGAGACACATTTAGAGCACCTCAGGACATTTCTAAAGGTCTCCAGATCTTTTTAAAGGCCCTCAGACCCTTCTAATGACCCTCAGGTCATTTATAAAGGTTCCCAGACCCTTCTAGAGCTTGTCAGGACCCTTATAAAGGCCCCCAGAGCATTCTAGAGCCCCTCAGGACACTTCTAAAGGCCCGCAGACCATTCTAATGCCCGTCAGGGCCTTTCTAAAGGTCCCCAGACCCTTCTACTGCCCCTCAGGACCTTTCTAAAGGCCCCCAGACCCTTCTAATCCACCTCAGGGCCTTTCTAAAGGCCCCCAGACCATTCAAATGCCCCTCAGGACCCTTTTATAGGCCTTCAGACCCTTCTAATGCCCATCAGGACCCTTCTAAAGGCCCCCAGACCCTTCTAATACCCCTCAGGGCCTTTCTAAAGTACCCCAGACACTTCTAGAACTTCTCAGGGCCTTTCTATATGACCCCAGACCCTTGGAATGCCACTCAGGGCCTTTCTAAAGGCCGCGAGACCCTTATAATCCTCCTGAGGGCCTTTAAATAGGCCACCAGACCATTCTGGACCTCCTCAGGACGCTTCTAATAGCCCCCAGACCCTTCTAGAGCCCCTCAGGGCCTTTCTAAAGGCCTCCACACCCTTCTAATGACCCTCAAGACCCATGTAAAGGCCCCCAGACCCTTCTAGATTGCCTCAGGACCCATCGAAAAGACCCCAGACCCTTCTAATGCCTTTCATGACCCTTTTAAAGGCTACAAGACCCTTCTAATGCCCCTCAGGACCTTTCTAAAGGCCCTCAGACCCTTCTAATGACCCTTAGGGAATTTATAAAGGTCCCCAGACCCTTCTACTGCCCCTCAGGAGCATTCTAAAGGCCCCCAGACCCTGCTAATTCCCCTGAGGGCTATTATAAGGGCACCCAGACCCTTCTAATGCCCCTCAGGACCCTTCGAAAGGCCCCGAGACACTTTTAGAGCACTTCAGGACATTTCTAAAGGACCCCAGATCTTTCTAGAGCCCGTCAAGAGCCTTCTAGAGGCCCCCAGACCCTTCTAGAGCCCCTCAGGACCATTCTAAAGGCCCCCAGACCCTTCTAATCCACCTCAGGGCCTTTCTAAAGGCCCCCAGACCATTCAAATGCCCCTCAGGACCCTTATAAAGGCCTTCAGACCATTCTAATGTCCCTCAGGACCCTTCTAAAGGCACCCAGACCCTTCTAATGCCCCTCAGGGCCTATCTAAAGTACCCCAGACACTTCTAGAACCTCTCAGGGCCTTTCTATATGACCCCAGACCCTTCTAATGCCACTCAGGGCCTTTCTAAAGGCCGCGAGTGCCTTATAATCCCCCTGAGGGCCTTTAAAATGCCACCTAGACCCTTCTGGACCCCCTCAGTACTCTTCAAATATTCCCCAGACCCTTCTAATGCCATTAAGGACCCTTTTGAAGGCCACAAGACCCTTCTAATGCCCCTCTGGACCTTTCTAAAGGTTCCCAGATCCTTCTAGAGCCCGTCAGGACCATTATAAAGGCCCCCAGACCATTCTAGAGCCCCTCAAGACACTTCTAAAGGCCCACAGACAATTCTAATGCCCGTCAGGGCCTTTATAAAGGTCCCCAGACCCTTCTACTGCCCCTCAGGAGCATTCTAAAGGACCCCAGACCCTTCTAATGCCCCACAGGGCCTTTCTAAAGGTCCCCAGACCCTTCTAGAGCTCCTGAAGACCTTTCTAAAGGCCGCCAGAACCTTATAGAGCCCCTCAGGACCCTTCTAAAGTCCCCCAGACCCTGCTAATTCCCCTCAGGGCTTTTATAAGGGCACCCAGACCCTTCTAATGCCCCTCAGGACCCTTATAAAGCACCCAGACCCTTCTCAGGACAGTTTTAATTTCCTCCAGACTTTTCTAATGCCTTTCAGGACCCTTATGAAGGCCACAAGACCCTTCTAATGCCCCTCAGGACCTTTCTAATGGTTCCCAGACCCTTCTAGAGCCCGTAAGGACCCTTATAAAGGACTCCAGAACATTCTAGAGCCCCTCAGGACACTTCTAAAGGCCCGCAGACCATTCTAATGCCCCACAGGGCCTTTCTAAAGGTCCCCAGACCCTTCTAGAGCCCCTGAAGACCCTTCTAAAGGCCCCCAGACTCTTATAGAGCCCCTCAGGACACTTCTAAAGTACCCAGACCCTGCTAATTCCCCGCAGGGCTTTTATAAGGGCACCCAGACCCTTCTAATGCCCCTCAGGACCCTTATAAAGGCACCCAGACCCTTCTATAGCCTCTCAGGATAGTTTTAAATGCCTCCAGACCCTTCTAGATCCTCTCAGGACCATTCTAAAGGCCCCAGACCCTTCTAATGCCCCTCAGGACCCTTCTAAAGGGCCCCAGACCCTTCTAATGCCCCTCAGGGCCTTTCTAAAGTACCCCAGACACTTCTAGAACCTCTCAGGGCCTTTCTATATGACCCCAGACTTTTGTAATGCCCCTCAGGGCCTTTCTAAAGGCCCCCATACCCTTCTAATGCCCCTCAGGACATTTCTAAAGGTCTTCAGACCCTTCTAGAGCCCCTCAGGACATTTCTAAAGGCACCCAGACCCTTCTATATGCCACTCAGGGCCTTTCTAAAGGCCCCCATACCCTTCTAATACCCCTCAGGACATTTCTAAAGGCCCCCAGAACCTTCTAAAGCCCCTGAAGACCCTTCTAAAGTCCCCCAGACCCTGCTAATTACTCTAAGGTCTTTTATAAGGGCCACAAGACCCTTCTAATGCCTTTCAGGAACCTTATAAAGGCACCCAGACCCTTCTAGAGCCTCTAAAAGAGGCTCTAAAAGAGTCTGGGGGCCTTTAGAATGGTCCTGAGGGGCTCTAGAAGGGTCTGGGGGCTATTAGAAGTGTCCTGAGGGGGTCCAGAAGGGTCTGGGGGCCTTTAGAAAGGCCCTGAGGGGCATTAGAAGGGTCTGGGGGCCTTTAGAATGCTCCTGAGGGGCAGTAGAAGGGTCTGGGGACCTTTAGAAATGCCCTGACGGGCATTAGAATGGTCTGCGGGCCTTTAGAAGTGTCCTGAGGGGCTCTAGAATGGTCTGGGGGCATTTATAAGGGTCCTGACGGGCTCTAGAAAGGTCTGGGAACCTTTATAAATGCCCTGAGGGGCATTAGAAGGGTCTGAGGGTTTTTAGAAAGGTCCTGAGGAGCATTAGAAAGGTCTTGTGGCCTTCATAAGGGTCCTGAAAGGCATTAGAAGGGTCTGGGGGCTTTTAGATGGGTCCTGAGGCAATCTAGAAGGGTCTAGTTGCCTTTACATGGGTCTTGAGGGTCATTAGAAGGGTGTGGAGGCCTTTAGAAAGGCCCAGAGGGGCTCTAGAAGGGTCTGGGGGCTATTAGAAGCGTCCTGAGGGGGTCCAGAAGGGTCTGGGGACCTTTTTAAAGGCCCTCAGGGGGATTATAAGGGTCTCGCGGCCTTTAGAAGGGCTCTGAATGGCATTAGAAGGGTCTGGGTTCATATAGAAAGGCCCTGAGAGGTTCTAGAAGTGTCTGGGGTACTTTAGAAAGGCCCTGAGGGGCATTAGAAAGGTCTGGGGGTCTTTAGAAGGGTCCTGAGGGGCATTAGAAGGGTCTGGGGGCTTTTAGAAGGGCTCTGAGGGGCATTTGAATGGTCTGGGGGCGTTTAGAAAGGCCCTGAGGTGGATTAGAAGGGTCTGGGGGCCTTTAGAAAGGCCCTGAGGTGGAATAGAAGGGTCTGGGGGCCTTTAGAATCGTCCTTAGGGGCTCTAGAAAGATCTGGGGTCCTTTAGAAATGTCCTGAGGTGCTCTAAAAGTGTCTCGGGGCCTTTCGAATGGTCCCGAGGGGCATTAGAAGGGTCTGGGTGCCTTTAGAAATGTCCTGAGCGGCTCTAGAAGGGTCTGGGGGCCTTTAGAAATGTCCTGAGGGGCATTAGAAGGGTATGGGGTCCTTTATAAAGGCCCTGAGGGGCATTAGAAGGGTCTGGGGTCCTATAGAAAGGCCCTGAGAGGTTCTAGAAGTGTCTGCGATACTTTAGAAATGCCCTGAGGTGCATTAGCAGGGTCTGGGGGCCTTTAGAAGGGTCCTGAGGGGCATTAGAAGGGTCTGGGGGCCTTTAGAATGGTCCTGAGGGGGTCTAGAAGCGTCTGGGGACCTTTACATGGGTCTTGAGGGTCATTAGATAGGGTGTGTTGGCCTTTAGAAAGGCCCTGAAAGGCTATAGAAGGGTCTGGGGGCTTTTAGATGGGTTCTGAGGCAATCTAGAAGGGTCTGGGGGTCTTTACATGGGTCTTGAGGGGCATTAGAAGGGTCTCAGTGTATTTAGAAAGGTCCTGAGGGGCATTAGAAGGGTCTTGTGGCTTTTATAAGGGTCCTGAAAGGCATTAGAAGGGTCTGGGGGGCTTTAGATGGGTCCTGAGGCAATCTAGATGGGTTTGGGGGCCTTTACATGGGTCTTGAGGGTCATTAGAGGGGTCTGCGGTCCTTTAGATAGTCCCTGAGTGGCATTAGAAGGGTTCGGGGGCCTTTATAAAGGTCCTGAGGGGCATTAGAATGGTCTGGGTGCCTTTAGAAAGGTCCTGAGGGGCATTAGAAGGGTCTTGTGGCCTTCCTAAGGGTCCTGAAAGGCATTAGAAAGCTCTGGGGGCTTTTAGTTGGGTCCTGAGGCAATCTAGAAGGGTCTAGGGGCCTTTACATGGGTCTTGGGGGTCATTAGATGGGTGTGGAGGCCTTTAGAAAGACCCTGAGGGGCTCTAGAAGGGTCTGGGGGCTATTAGAAGCGTCCTGAGGAGGTCCAGAAGGGTCTGGGGGCCTTTTTAAAGGCCCTCAGGGGGATTATAAGGGTCTCGCGGCCTTTAGAAATGTCCTGAGTGGCATTACAAGGGTCTGGGGTCATATAGAAAGGCCCTGAGATGTTCTAGAAGTGTCTGGGGTACTTTAGAAAGGCCCTGAGGTGGATTAGAAGGGTCTGGGGTCCTTTAGAAAGGCCCTGAGGTGGATTAGAAGGGTCTGGGGGCCTTTAGAATCGTCCTGAGAGGCTCTAGAAGGGTCTGGGGGCCTTTAGAAAGGACCTGAGGGGCTCTAGAAGGGTCTGGGGGCCTCTAGAAGGGTCCTGAGGGGCTCTAGAAAGATCTGGAGTCCTTTAGAAATGTCCTGAGGTGCTCTTAAAGTGTCTCGGGGCCTTTCAAATGGTCCTGAGGGGCATTAGAAGGGTCTGGGTGCCTTTAGAAATGTCCTGAGGGGCTCTATAAGGGTCTGGGGGCCTTTAGAAATGTCCTGAGGGGCTTTAGAAGGGTCTGGGGGCCTTTAGAAAGGCCCTGAGGGGCATTACAAGGGTCTGGGGTCATATAGAAAGGCCCTGAGAGGTTCTAGAAGTGTCTGGGGTACTTTAGAAAGGCCCTGAGGGGCATTAGAAGGGTCTGGGGGCCTTTAGAAGGGTCCTGAGGGGCATTAGAAGGGTCTTGGAGCCTTTAGAATGGTCCTGAGGGGGTCTAGAAGGGTCTGGGGGCCTTTACATTGGTCTTGAGGGGCATTAGAAGGGTCCGAGTGCCTTTAGAAAGGTCCTGAGTGGCATTAGAAGCGTCTTGTGGCCTTCATAAGGGTCCTGAAAGGCATTAGAAGGGTCTGGGAGGTTTTAGATGGGTCCTGAGGCAATCTAGATGGGTCTGGGTGCCTTTACATGGGTCTTGAGGGTCATTAGAGGCGTCTGGGGTCCTTTAGATAGTCCCTGAGTGGCATTAGAAGGGTCCGGGCGCCATTAGAAAGGTCCTGAGGGGCATTAGAATGGTCTGGGTGCCTTTAGAAAGATCCTGAGGGGCTCTAGAATGGTCTGGGGCCTTTAGAAGCATCCTGAGGGGCTGTAGAAGGGTCTGGGGGCCTTTCGAAGGGTCCTGATGGGTTCTAGAAAGATCTTGGGGCCTTTAGAAATGTCGTGAGTGGCTCTAGAAGGGTCTGGGGGCCTTTAGAAGGGTTCTGAGAAGCATTTGAATTGTCTGGGGGCCTTTAGAAAGGCCCTGAGGTGGATTAGAAGAGTCTGGGGTCCTTTAGAATCGTCCTGAGGGGATCTAGAAGGGTCTGGGGGCCTCTAGAAGGGTCCTGAGGGGCTCTAGAAAGATCTGGGGTCCTTTAGAAATGTCCTGAGGTGCTCTAAAATTGTCTCGGGGCCTTTAGAATCGTCCTGAGGGGCATTAGACGGGTCTGGGGGCCTTTAGAAATGCCCTGAGGGGCATAAGAAAGGTCTGGGGCCTTTAAAAAGGGTCTTGAGGGGATCTAGAAGGGTCTGGGGTCCTTTACAAGTGTCCTGAGGGGCTCTAGAAGGGTCTGGGGGCCTTTAGAAAGACCCTGACGGGCTCTAGAATGGTCAGGGAGTTGTTAGAAGGATGTTGAAGGGCTCTTGAAAGGTCTGCGGGCCTTTAGAATGGCCCTGAGGGGCTCTAAAAGAGTCTGGGGTCCTTTAGAATGGTCCTGAGTGGCTCTAGAATGGTCTAAGGACCTTTAGAAATGCCCTGAGGGGCATTAGAAGGGTCTGGGGGCCTTTAGAAAGGCCCTGAGGGGCATTAGAAGGGTCTGAGGGCTTTAGAAAGGCCCTGAGGGTCTGCAGAAGGGTCTGGGTGCCTTTCGAATAGTCCTGAAGGGCTCTAGAAATGTCTGGTGTTCTTTAGAAGGGTCTTGAGTGGCTCTAGAAGGGTCTGGCGGCTGTAGAATGGTCCTGAGGTGCTCCAGAAGGGTCTTGGGCCCTTTAGAACAATCTAGAGGTGCTCTAGAAGCGTCTGGGGTCCTTTAAAAGGGTCCTGAGGGGCTCTAGAAGGGTCTGGGGTCCTTTAGAAGGGCCTTGAGGGGCGTTAGATGGGTCTGGGGGCCTTTAGAAACACCCTGAGTGGCTCTAGAATGGTCTGGGGATCTTTTGAAATGGCCTTGAGGGGCTCCAGAAGTGTCTGGGGGCCTTTAGAAAGGTCTTGTGGGTCTCTAGAAGGGTCTGGGGGTCTTTACAATAGATCTGAGTGGCTCTAGAGGAGTCTGGGGGCCTTTAGAAAGGTCCTAATGGGCTCTAGAGTGGTCTGGGGGTATTAGAAAGGCCCTGAAGGGCATAAGATGGGTCTGGCGACCTTTAGAAAAGCTCTGAGGGGCATTAGAAGGGTCTGGGTGACTTTGGATGGGTCTGAGGGGCATTAGAAGGTTCTGGGGGCCTTTAGAAGGGTCCTGAGGGGCTCTGGAAGGGTCTCGGGGCCATTTGAAGCGTCTTGAGGGGCTCTAGAAGGGTCTGGGTGCCTTTAGAAAGGTCTTGAGGGGATCTAGAGGAGTCTGGAGGCCTTTAGATAGGTCGTGAACGGCTCTAGAGGGGTCTGGGGGCCTTTAGAATGACCCTGAATGGCATTTGATGGGTCTGGGGGCCTTTAGAAAAGTCCTAAGGGGCATTAGAAGCTCTGGGGGCCTTTAGAAAGGCCCTAAGGGGCATTAGAAGGGTTTTGGGGCCTTTAGAAATGCCCTGAAAGACTCTAGAAGGGTCTGGGGTCCTTTAGAAAGGCCCTGAGGGGCTCTACATGAGTCTGGGCGCCTGTAGAAGGGTCCTGAGGGGCTCTAGAATGGTTTGGGGACCTTTATAAAGGACCTGAGCAGCTCTAGAAGGGTCTGGGGGCCTTTAAAAGAGTCCTGAGGGGCTCTAGAAGCGTCTTCGGGCCTTTAGAATGGTCTTGAGGGGAATTACCAGGGTCTGGGGCCCTTTAGAAGGGTCCTGAAGGGCATTACAAGGGTCTGGGTGCCGTTAGAAAGGTCCTGTGAGGTCTAGAAAGGTCTGGGGGCCTTTGAAGGGTCCTGACAGGTTCTATAAATGTCTGGGGGCCTTTAGAAGGGTCCTGAGGGTCATTAGAAGGGTCTGGGGGTCTTTAGAAGGGTCTTGAGGGTCTCTAGATGGGTCTGGGGGTCTTTAGAATGGCCGTGAGAGGTCCTAGAAGAGTCTGGGGGCCTTTAGATAGGTCCTGAAGGGCTCTAGTGGGGTCTGAGGTCCTTTATAAAGGCCCTGAGGGTCATTAGATGAGTTTGGGGGCCTTTAGAAGGTCTTGAGGGGCATTAGAAGGGTCTGGGGTCCTTTAGAAAGACCCTGAGTTGCATTACAAGGGTCTGGTGTCCTTTAGAAGGGTCCTGAGGGGCTCTAGAAGAGTCTGGGGGCCTTTAGAAGTGTCTTGAGGGGCTCTAGAAGGGTTTGGGGTCCTTTAGAAAGGACCTGAAGGTCTCTAGAAGGGTCTGGGGGCTTTTAGATATGTTCTGAGGGGCTCTAGATGGGTCTGGGTGCCGTACGAAGGGTCCTGAGGGGCTCTAGAAGAATCTGGGAGCCTTTAGAAAGGACTTGAGGGGCTCTAGAAGGGTCTGGGGGCCTTTAGAATGGGCCTGAGGGGCTCTAGAAGAGTGTTGGGGTCGTTAGAAGGGTCCTGAAGGGCATTAGATGGGTCTGGGGTCCTTAAGAAGGGTCCTGAGGTGCTCTGGAAAAGTCTGGGGTCCCTTTGAATCGTCTTGAGGGGCTCTAGAAGGGTCTGTCGGCCTTTAGAATGGTCCTGACGGGCTCTAGAAGGGTCTGGGAACCTTTATATATGCCCTTAGGGGCATTAGAATGGTCTGAGGGCCTTTTGAAGGGTTCTGAGGGGCATTAGAATGGGGCGCACCCACCCTCCCCGAGCACCCACCCCAAACATTCACCCGTTAGCAATTAAGCACCCACCCCAAACATTCACCCATCAAGCAATTAAGCACCCATCCAGCGACAAAACAAATTAATTACATAGCCAAGCCCCAGAATAACACTCCTCAAAAAAACCTGTCAAAAACAATGCCTAAAAGAGAAAGCACTCAATCAAAACACACACACAAAAAAACAAAAAAGAAACTAAAAGAAGAAATTTTCAACTCAGACAGCCACCATGTTTAAATCCGGCATCCAACATTTTGAAGCCAACTCCCGCCATTTTCAGACCGTGCAGCCACCATTTTTGAATCGGGTGGCGGCCATTTTGAAGCCAACTCCCGCCATTTTGAGGTCGGGCAGCCGCCATATTTGAATCGGGCGGAGGCCATTTTGAAGCCGACTCCCGCCATTTTGAGTTCAGGCGGCAGCCATTTTTGAATCGGGCGACGGCCATTTTGACGCAGATTCCAGCCATTTTGAGGCCCTCAGACCATTCTAGAGCCCCTCAGATCCTTTCTAAAGGCTCCCAGACTCTTCTAGACCCCTCAGGACTTTTGTAACGGCCCCCAGACCCATCTAGAGCCCCTCTGACATTTCTAAAAGCCCCCAGACCCTTCTAGAGCCCCTCAGGACCATTTTAAAGGCCCCCAGACCCTTCTAATCCACCTCAGGGCCTTTCTAAAGGCCCCCAGACCATTCAAATGCCCCTCAGGACCCTTTTAAAGGCCCCCAGACCATTCTAATGCACCTCAGGGCCTTTCTAAAGGCCCCCAGACCATTCAAATGCCCCTCAGAACCCTTCTAAAGGCCCCCAGACCCTTCTAATGCCCCTCAGGGCCGTTCTAAAGTACCCCAGACACTTCTAGAACCTCTCAGGGCCTTTCTATATGACCCCAGACCCTTGTAATGCCACTCAGTGCCTTTCTAAAGGCCGCGAGACCCTTATAATCCCCCTGAGGGCCTTTAAAGAGGCCCCCCGACCCTTCTGGACCCCCTCAGGACGCTTCTATTAGCCCCCAGACCCTTCTAGAGCCCCTCAGGGCCTTTCTAAAGGCCTCCACACCCTTCTAATGACCCTCAAGACCCATGTAAAGGCCCCTAGACCCTTCTAAATTGCCTCAGGACCCATATAAAAGCCCCCAGACACTTCTAATGCCTTTCAGGACCCTTATGAAGGCCACAAGACCCTTCTAATGCCCCTCAGGTGCTTTCTAAAGGCCCTCAGACCCTTCTAATGCCCCTCAGGGCATTTATAAAGGTTCCCAGACCCTTCTATAGCCCGTCAGGACCCTTATAAAGGCCCCCAGACCATTCTAGAGCCCCTCAAGACAATTCTAAAGGCATGCAGACCATTCTAATGCCCGTCAGGGCCTTTATAAAGGTTTCCAGACCCTTCCACTGCCCCTCAGGAGCATTCTAAAGGCCCCCAGACCCTTCTAATGCCCCACAGGGCCTTTCTAAAAGTCCCCAGACCGTTCTAGAGCCCCTGGACACCCTTCTAAAGGCCCCCAGACCCTTATAGAGCCACTCAGGACGCATCTAAAGTCCCCCAGACCCTGCTAATTCCCCTCAGGGCTTTTATAAGGGCACCCAGACCCTTCTAATGCCTTTCAGGACCCTTATAAAGGCACCCAGACCCTTCTAGAGCCTCTCAGGACAGATTTAAATGGCTCCAGACCCTTCTAGACCCCCTCAGGACCATTCTAAAGGCCCCCAGACCCTTCTAATGCCCCTCAGGACCCTTCTAAAGGCCTCCACACCTTTCTAATGACCCTCAAGACCCATGTAAAGGCCCCCAGACCCTTCTAGATTGCCTCAGGACCCATCTAAAAGCCCCCAGACGCTTCTAATGCCTTTCAGGACCCTTATGAAGGCCACAAGACCCTTCTAATGCCCCTCAGGGCCTTTCTAAAGGTCCCCAGACCCTTCTAGAGCCCCTGAAGACCCTTCTAAAGGCCCCCAGACCCTTTAATGCCCCACAGGGCCTTTCTAAAGGTCCCCAGACCCTTCTAGAGCCCCTGAAGACCCTTCTAAAGGCTCCCAGACCCTTCTAATGCCACTCAGGGCCTTTCTAAAGCCCGCGAGACCCTTATAATCCCCCTGAGGGCCTTTAAAAAGGCCCCCAGACCCTTCTGGACCCCCTTAGCACGCTTCTAATAGCCCCCAGACCCTTCTAATGCCACTCAGGGCTTTCTAAATGTCGCGAGACCCTTTTAATCCCCCTGAGGGCCTTTAAAAAGGCCCCCAGACCCTTCTGGACCCACTCAGGACGCTTCTAATGGCCCCCAGACCCTTCTAGAGCCCCTCAGGGCCTTTCTAAAGGCCTCCACACCCTTCTAATGACCCTCAAGACCCATGTAAAGGCCCCCAGACCCTTCTAGATTGCCTCAGGACCCATCTAAAAGCCCCCAGACCCTTCTAATACCTTTCAGGGCCTTTCTAAAGGCCTCCACACCCTTCTAATGACCCTCAAGACCCATGTAAAGGCCCCTAGACCCTTCTAGATTGCCTCAGGACCCATCTAAAAGCTCCCAGACCCTTCTAATGCCTTTCAGGACCCTTATGAAGGCCACAAGACCCTTCTAATGCCCCTCAGGACCTTTCTAAAGACCCTCAGACCCTTCTAATGCCCCTCAGGGGATTTATAAAGGTTTCCAGACCCTTCTAGAACACCTCAGGACCCCTATAAAGACCCCCAGACCATTCTAGAGCCCCTCAGGACACTTCTAAAGGCCCGCAGACCATTCTAATGCCCGTCAGGGCCTTTAAAAATGTCCCCAGACCCTTCTACTGCCCCTCAGGAGCATTCTAAAGGCCCCCAGACCCTTCTAATGCCCTACAGGGCCTTTCTAAAGGTCCCCAGACCCTTCTAGAGCCCCTGAAGACCCTTCTAAAGGCCCCCAGACCCTTATAGATCCCCTCAGGACCCTTCTAAAGTCCCCCAGACCCTACTAATTACCCTCAAGGCTTTTATAAGGGCACCCAGACCCTTCTAGAGCCCCTGAAGACCCTTCTAAAGGCCCCCTGACCCTTATAGAGCCCCTCAGGACCCTTCTAAAGTCCCCCAGACCCTGCTAATTCCCCTCAGGGCTTTTATAAGGGCACCCAGACCCTTCTAATGCCCCTCAGGACCCTTATAAAGGCACCCAGACCCTTCTAGAGCCTCTCAGGACAGTTTTAAATGCCTCCAGACCCTTCTAGACCCCCTCAGGACCATTCTAAAGGCCCCCAGACACTTCTAATGCCCCTTAGGACCCTTCAGAAGGCCCCCAGACCCTTCTAATGCCCCTCAGGGCCTCTCTAAATTACCCCAGACACTTCTAGAACCTCTCAGAGCCTTTCTATATGACACCAGACCCATGTAATGCCACTCAGGGCCTTTCTAAAGGCCGCGAGACCCTTATAATCCCCCTGAGGGCCTTTAAAAAGGCCCCCAGACCATTCTGGACCCCCTCAGGATGCTTCTAATAGCCCCCACACCCTTCTAGAGCCCCTCAGGGAATGTATGGAATCATAGAACAACCAGGTTGGAAGAGACCCACTGGATCATCGAGTCCAACTGTTCCTGTCAAACAGTAAACATTGCCCCTCGGCACCTTGTCCATCTGTGCCTTAAACACCTCCAGGGAAGATGAATGAACCCCCTCCCTGGGCAGCCTCTGACACTGCCCAATGACCCTTTCCATGAAAAAGTTTTCCTAATCTCCAGCCTAAATCTCCCCTGGTGGAGCTTGAGGCCACTCCCTCTCGTCCTGTCCCCAGTCACTTGGGAGAAGGGGCCAGCTCCCTCCTCTCCACAACTTACTTTCAGTTAATTGTAGAGAGCAATGAGGTCTCCCCTCAGCTTCCTCTCCTCCAGGATCAACACCCCCAGCTCTCTCAGCTGTTCCTTATAAGGCCTTTTCTCCCGCCCCTTTACTAGCTTTGTTGCTCTTCTCTGAACTTTCTCCGGAGCCTCAACATCCTTCTTGTGGTGAGGGGCCCAGAAGCGAACACAGGATTCAAGAATCGGTCTCACCATTGCTGAGTACAGAGGGAGAACAACCTCCCTGGAGTCCAATTGTATGAGGTTTAACAAGGCCAAACACCAGGTCCTGCTTCTATGATTCTACGTGTTACATAATCACATTCTCATGCACCATTTAGATAGAATTGAGCATTGATCTCTCTCATACAGTAGCAAAATCGCAGAGACTGAGCTATTTCTCAGCAGCCAATGAAGCAGCAAACTCTAAAGGGCATTTTCAACTTTTTGTTATTGGTCCTATTCTTGCCCTTCTCCCAACAACCTTAACATTGCATGCAGCCCCATCTTTTGTGTAGTCATCAGGCTAGTCATCACCCTACGCAGAGCTACAGACTGGGAGAAGCCTGGCTGGAAAACTGCCAGGAGGAGAGGGACCTGGGGGTGTCAGTCGACAGCTGACTGACCATGAGCCAGCAGTGTGCCCAGAAGGCCAATGGCATCCTGGCTTGTGTCAGAAATGGTATGACCAGCAGGTCCAAGGAGGTGATTCTCCCTCTGTACTCAGCACTGGTGAGGCCGCTCCTTGAATCCTGCGTTCAGTTCTGGACCTCTCAGCAAGGATGTTGAGGTTCTGGAGCGAGTCAAGAGAAGAGCCACGAAGCCGGTGAAGGGACTGGAGGACAGGCCCTATGAGGAGCAGCTGAGAGAGCTGGGGTTGTTTAGCCTGGAGAAGAGGAGGCTGAGAGGAGACCTCATTGTTCTCTGCAACTACCTGAAGGGAGGATGCAGAGAGGAGGGAGCTGGGCTCTTCTCCCAAGGGACAGGGGACAGGACAAGAGGGAATGACCTCAAGCTCCACCAGGGGACATTTAGGCTGGAGATTAGGAGGAAGTTTTTCACACAGGGGGTCATTGGGCAGCGTCAGAGGCTGCCCAGGGAGGGGATTGACTTGCCTTCCCTGGAGGTGTTTAAGGCACAGGTGGATGAGGTCTTGAGGTACTCGGTTTAGCATTTGATAGGAAGGGTTGGACTAGAAGATCCGATGGGTCCCTTCCAACCTGGTTGTTCTATGATTCTGTGATAATGTCCAGGCTGAGAAGAACAATAAAACGGTCACAGAGAAGCTAACTATAACAGCAGACTCCAGACATAAGAGGAAAGGCTCTGAAACTCCTACATTTGCATCAAGGACAGAGACAGCCTGTGCTTCTATCGGCTGAGTTGCGGCCCTTCCTCTCACAGAACTAACTCGATATGACCACTGCCGTGACATCATTAGTCAGGCTCCAGTTTCAGGGGCCGTGAATCCCAGGCACATACAAAAAGCAAGTCAGCTCGGGCCCCGTGCCTCTGAGTTACAGAGCGCTGGGCCAGGTAGGAGGAGAGGGGAAGAAAATGCCCTAAAGCTCTACTACTTCAGACATCTTGAAGATATCAACACACAGACTTTTTCCACAGCAGTTCTCTGAGCAGAAGCTTAGAGGAACATTTCAGCCTAAGAGTGTTATAAAGCTACATGTATACGTAAAAAAGAGCTGACTAGTTTGAAAGGCACAAGGAGCCCTACAGACAGGCAGAGGATTATAGAAAAGGGCAGGGACTAGCACAAAGATTCAGAAACAGTAAGAGGAGTAAAGGGGAGCGTCAAGATACAGAGTGAATGTAGAAGCTGGAACAGCAACAGTGAGCAATACAAAGGGATAGAGAAAGAAAAAGAGAGATGGAAAGAGAGAAAAAAAGAGAGAAAGAAAAGCAAAGCATTTTCAGGTGCAGAGAAAGAACAAACTGCAAGGATCAAACCAGTGAAATTGTAGGGGGAAAGAATGAGAAATACAGAATAGGACAAAGATGGAAAAGAAAAAAAAAAAAGCGTGGGCAGAGAACAGATGCTGAAGACTGGGAAAAGGAGAGAAAAGAGCACAGAGAAATAAAAGGGCAGGGTTATAGGGATCCCAGGAGACAAAAATTGTAGCAGCAGCACAATAAATGAAAGGAACCAAAAAGTCCACCTTTAAAAAGTTTGCTATCTCCTCCCATCACTGTCGCAACAAGCAGCAGAGCAGGGAAAGCACACATACTATTATTTCTCATAAGGATGCTTTCAGGCATAGTAACAGCAGGGCTCTTGCCGAGAATGTAAAGGAGAGTCAATCAAATGCAGCTGCTCCCCAGACCCTATTTATACCTTTGAGAGAGTTCGCCCCACCCCATTCACAGGTGATGCTTGTGAAGGCCCAGGGTGTATATAAGCCCCAGGCCTTGCCTGGGGAGGTCATTCAGCCTCTGGTTTCCCTTGAGATTGGAGCTCTGCTGGTGTTTTAACTCCTTGTGTCGGATGAGGGCTGGAATGGTAAGGGGTTTTTTTTTGGTTTTTAATAGCACTTTGTCTGTGAGGCAACTTGTTGCTATTCTTCATTCTGGGCAGGGGGGTGGGGGATGGTGATGCATTCATCCTAGAGTATCTCCAGTTTGTTGCTGGCAGCATATGGGGGATAAAAATTTGTTAGCTAGGGCACTGCTTTTCTTGAATTGAGCTCCTAAAGCCTGCAGCCGTCTCATATTTTGATGCTGTACTTTTCTGTTTCTTTTTTTTCTTGTAGATGCTGAAGAGGGAGCCGGTGACTGCACGATTATTTCCATAAGCAGACCTGACTTAAGCAGCTTTGGCCAAGGAGAGCTTCAGCGGTGACCCTCTGCAAGCTAAGTTGAGGGGACAGAGTCAATAAGCGGGAGGTGGCTTGGGGATAGCAGCCCTAGGCGTGGTGGGTGAGGAGGGTAGTTTCTGCTAGTCTCTGGAGCCATGGAGGGGGATAACCAAAACAGCGTGGGAGAAGCCATCGGAGCAGTAGCCGAGGGGGTTGAATGCTGAGGAAGCAGAGCTTAATGTTTGAGTTTGGTTGTAGACTAGCTTGGCTTGGCTGTGCTTTGCAGTCGAGGCAGCGTGAGCAAAAGCAGGCAAGAGGTTTGGAATTCTTTGGTCATTGCAGAGAGTCAGGGACTGGGCTAGTAACATTGTGGGGAAAATGAAAAAAAACAAAACAAACCCGCAGGCTGGGAAAAAAGATGAAAAAGGAAAAAAGAACTATGGACACAAGACAGATACTAAAGACTGGGGGGAAGCGGGGCGGGGTGGGGAGAAAGAGAAAACAACACAGAAAAATAAAAGAGTATGGTTATAGGGATGCCAGAAAATAAAAATTGTATTGCAGTACAGTAAATGAAAGGAACCGAAAAGTCTAGCTCTAAGATCTTTGCTATCTAGTCACCTTACCGTCACGAGAAGCGGCATCGCAATGAAAACTTGCATACTGTTATTTCTGATAAGAATGCTTTTGGGCATAATAACGGCATAGTTCTTAGCAAAAATGTAAGGTATAGTCAGTAAAACACAGGTGCTCCCCATTTCCTATTTATACCTTTGAGATAGTTCACCCCACCCCCTTCACAGGTGATGTGCATGAAGGCCCAGGGTGTATATAAGCCCCAGGCCTTGCCCACAGAGTTCATTCGGCCTCTGGCTTCCCTCGAGGTCAGAGCTCTGCCGCCGCTTTACCTTCTTGCGGCCGATGAGGGTGTGCTGGAAAGGTAAGCTTATTTTTTTTTTCTTTTACAGTGCTTTGTCTTTGTTTAGCATTTCTGGTTATGGGGTCAGTTCTGGGTGTTCCTCATTCTGTGGGGTCGATGTTTTTATCCTAGAATCTCTGCAGTTTGTAGTTGGCTCCTTACGGGACATAACAATTTAGATTTTAGTACACTTGCCTAGAGGAGTAAGTCGATTCCGTGGGTCGGTAGATGATGCAAGGGACCAGGGGAACCCTGGGAAAGGCTGAGAAGTACAGCTCTCGAGGAATATCAGCTCATAAGGGTCAAGGGATTAAAATATAGTGCAGGTTCTGTTAGGAAAAACCAGAGTTCTTTGTCTGATTTTTCAGGGGTGCGGAAGGACTTTAATGGTTTAGAACTGGGAAAGGAAGATAGCTTCATCAGACTTTCTCGGATCGGTTTGGCGGTCAGATGCAAGCGTCATTCAGGTTTCTGTCGTTCCAGTCTCTCTGCAGCCAGTAGGAGGTAACGATGCGATTGAGACACAGATTCAGACACGAGGTATGAATTATTTGGACTCTCGTGTGGCAATTGCCAGTTTGCATATCGGAGGAATTTGATCTCGAGAAGTTTCGGTCGCCTTAAAAATGTACTCTCTGGGACTGAGATCTCTGCTCCCTCGTCCCTTCTACTTATTGCATTGTTCGAGTGACTTATTTGCACCCGTCCCGTCTTCATCTGTCTGAATATCGGATACTTTGCTACTTGAAAGTATGGATTTGCTGCCTATCTGCAGCGCAGGATTCCGTCCTTGTCTTCCACTGTATTTCTCAGGGAAGAGGACGGTCATCGTTTTGCCTCGTAACAGTTAACAGCTGAGCGATCATTCCTCATCCGGTCTGTGGGCACACGAGCCTCCCTCGTTTAGAAGAGCTTGGGATTTTTCCAAACTTACCGGGGAGATTTGCTCTATTATCGCTCACAGCGGTCGGAACCTCGTTCCTGTTATCCATTGTGTGGATTTTTATGTTCATAGACTTTCCAGTTTAGGTCTTAAAGGAGTCAGTTCCCACCGTTGTGAACTTTTCATCGGCTGCTTGCCTTTGTCCTTCCAGTGTCCATTACTGTCTGGTAAGTGTTCTGATTTTTTAGGTCTTCTGTGTCGATTCTTTTTGAGAACCGGTAAAGGTTGTAATTTTTCAAGTTCTTTTTGTTTACTGCTGTAACTAAAGTCTAGTAAAATTCCTAGAATTTTGATCCGCACAGCTCATCTGTCTTTTGTCCCGGCTATTGGCACTACTATGTTCCTGTAACGGGAGCGGCGGAGAGAAGAGGTAAGCGGACCGTGTGGCATTTTGGCGTGCCTGTGAGGTAGTTGGGCTCACTCTTAAGGGGCTGGCGGCGAGGAGGAAACTAAGTATGTCTCGAAGAGTAAAGTAGTAGCATTTGTTATCTCGATTATGTACGGAACCTTTGGTTTGGCAGGTGCCCTGACAGTTTTGCAGCGGGTTTAGTACAAGATGTCGGCAGTGAGCAGTGTGATGCTGACTTAGCACTCTGTTTGCTGTCTCTTTTTTTTTTTTTTTTTTTGTGTGTGTGTATTATAGTCCAGGACAATGTGACAGTGCAGGATTTTTCCAGTTACTTGATGCAGTTAGAGGTTTTTTGCCTGGGATGGCTTTGGGTCCTCGGTCCTCAGGAAGTTAAGAGGGCTGTGGTTTTTGCCGGGAAGAGGGCAGAATGTCGGGAGCAGCAAGGAGGAGATTTAGCGTAGGGTAGAAGGTTGCGCGGGGAGAGTTTGCCTCGTTACAGATTTGGAGAAGGGTTTAATTTTCAGCCCCAAGCTAGCGTGCGCCAGGCAGGGCAGTTCCAGCCTGTATCTGTCTTTCAGGACCCTTATAAAGGCCACAAGACCCTTCTAATGCCCCTCAGGACCTTTCTAAAGGCCCTCAGACCCTTCTAGTGCCCCTCAGGGCATTTATAAAGGTTCCCAGACCCTTCTAGAGCCCGTCAGGACACTTATAAAGGCCCCCAGACCATTCTAGAGCCCCTCAGGACACTTCTGAAGGCCCGCAGACCATTCTAATGCCCGTCAGGGCCTTTATAAAGGTCCCCAGACCCTTCTACTGCCCCTCAGGACCATTCTAAAGGCCCCCAGACCCTTCTAATGCCTCACAGGGCCTTTCTAAAGGTCCCCAGACACTTCTAGAGCCCCTGAAGACCCTTCTAAAGACCCCAGACCCTTATAGAGCCCCTCAGGACCCTTCTAAAGTCCCCCAGACCCTGCTAATTGCCCTCAGGGCTTTTATAAGGGCACCCAGACTCTTATAATGCCCCTCAGGACCCTTATAAAGGCACCCAGACCCTTCTAGAGCCTCTCAGGACAGTTTTAAATGCCTCCAGACCCTTCTAGACCCTCCTGAGGACCATTCTATAGGCCCCCAGACCCTTCTAATGCCCCTCAGGGCCTTTCTAAAGGCCCCCATACTTTTGTAATGCCCCTCACGTCATTATTAAAGGCACCCAGACCCTTCTAATGCCACTCAGGGCCTTTCTAAAGGCCGCGAGACCCTTATAATCCCCCTGAGGGCCTTTAAAAAGGCCCCCAGACCCTTCTGGACCCCCTCAGGACGCTTCTAATAGCCTCCAGACCCTTCTAGAGCTCCTCAGGGCCTTTCTAAAGGCCTCCACACCCTTCTAATGACCCTCAAGACCCATGTAAAGGCCCCCAGACCCTTCTAGATTGCCTCAGGACCCATCTAAAAGCCCCCAGACCCTTCTAATGCATTTCAGGTCCTTTCTAAAGGCCTCCACACCCTTCTAATGACCCTCAAGACCCATGTAAAGGCCCCTAGACCCTTCTAGATTGCCTCAGGACCCATCTAAAAGCCCCCAGCCCCTTCTAATGCCTTTCAGGACCATTATGAAGGCCACAAGACCCTTCTAATGCTTCTCAGGACCTTTCTAAAGGCCCTCAGACCCTTCTAATGCCCCTCAGGGCATTTATAAAGGTTCCCAGACCCTTCTACTGCCCCTCAGGAGCATTCTAAAGGCCCCCAGACCCTTCTAATGCCCCACAGGGCCTTTCTAAAGGTCCCCAGACCCTTCTAGAGCCCCTGAAGACCCTTCTAAAGGCCCCCAGACCCTTCTAGAGCCCCTCAGGGCCTTTCTAAAGGCCTCCACACCCTTCTAATGACCCTCAAGACCCATGAAAAGGCCCCTAGACCCTTCTAGATTGCCTCAGGACCCATCTAAAAGCCCCCAGACCCTTCTAATGCCTTTCAGGACCATTATGAAGGCCACAAGAACCTTCTAATGAATTTCAGGGCCTTTCTAAAGGCCCTCAGACCCTTCTAATGCCCCACAGGGCATTTATAAAGGTTACCAGACCCTTCTTGAGCCATTCAGGGCGTTTATAAAGGTCCCCAGACCCTTCTACTGCCCCTCAGGAGCATTCTAAAGGCCCCCAGACCCTTCTAATGCCACTCAGGGCCTTTCTAAAGGCCGCGAGACCCTTATAATCCCCCTGAGGGCCTTTAAAAAGGCCCCCAGACCCTTCTGGACCCGCTCAGGACGCTTCTAATAGCCCGCAGACCCTTCTAGAGCTCCTCAGGGCCTTTCTAAATGCCTCCACACCCTTCTAATGACCCTCAAGTCCCATGTAAAGGCCCCCAGACCCTTCTAGATTGCCTCAGGACCCATCTAAAAGCCCCCAGACCCTTCTAATGCATTTCAGGGCCTTTCTAAAGGACTCCACACCCTTCTAATGACCCTCAAGACCCATGTAAAGGCCCCTAGACCCTTCTAGATTGCCTCAGGACCCATCTAAAAGCCCCCAGACCCTTCTAATGCCTTTCAGGACCCTTATGAAGGCCACAAGACCCTTCTAATGCCCCTCAGGACCTTTCTAAAGGCCCTCAGACCCTTCTAATGCCCCTCAGGGCATTTATAAAGGTTCCCAGACCCTTCTACTGCCCCTCAGGAGCATTCTAAAGGCCCCCAGACCCTTCTAATGCCCGACAGGGCCTTTCTAAAGGTCCCCAGACCCTTTTAGAGCCCCTGAAGACCCTTCTAAAGGCACCCAGACCCTTCTAATGCCACCCAGGGCCTTTCTAAAGGCCGCGAGACCCTTATAATCCCCCTGAGGGCCTTTAAAAAGGCCCCCAGACCCTTCTGGACCCCCTCAGGACGCTTCTAATAGCCCCCAGACCCTTCTAGAGCCCCTCAGGGCCTTTCTAAAGGCCTCCACACCCTTCTAATGACCCTCAAGACCCATGTAAAAGCCACTAGACCCTTCTAGATTGCCTCAGGACCCATCTAAAAGCCCCCAGACCCTTCTAATGCCTTTCAGGACCCTTATGAAGGCCACAAGACCCTTCTAATGACCCTCAGGACCTTTCTAAAGGCCCTTAGACCCTTCTAATGCCCCTCAGGGCATTTATAAAGGTTCCCAGACCCTTCTAGATCCAGTCAGGACACTTATAAAGGTCCCCAGACCCTTATAGAGCCCCTCAGGACCCTTCTAAAGTCCCCCATTCCCTGCTAGTTTCCCTCAGGGCTTTTATAAGGGCACCCAGAATCCTCTAATGCCCCTCAGGACCCTTATAAAGGCACCCAGACCCATCTAGAGCCTCTCAGGACAGTTTTAAATGCCTCCAGACCCTTCTAGAACCCCTCAGGACCATTCTAAAGGCCCCCAGACACTTCTAATGCCCCTCAGGGCCTTTCTAAAGTACCCCAGACACTTCTAGAACTTCTCAGGGCCTTTCTAAAGGCACCCAGACCCTTCTAATGCCACTCAGGGCCTTTCTAACGGCCGCGAGACCCTTATAATCCCCCTGAGGGCCTTTAAAAAGGCCCCCAGACCCTTCTGGACCCCCTCAGGACGCTTCTAATAGCCCCCAGACCCTTCTAGAGCCCCTCAGGGCCTTTCTAAAGGCCCTCAGACCATTCTAATGCCCCTCAGGGCATTTATAAAGGTTCCCAGACCCTTCTACTGCCTCTCAGGAGCATTCAAAAGGCCCCCAGACCCTTCTAATGCCCGACAGGGCCTTTCTAAAGGTCCCCAGACCCTTCTAGAGCCCCTGAAGACCCTTCTAAAGGCCCCCAGACCCTTATAGAGCCCTTCAGGGCCTTTCTAAAGGCCTCCACACCCTTCTAATGACCCTCAAGACCCATGTAAAGGCCCCTAGACCCTTCTAGATTGCCTCAGGACCCATCTAAAAGCCTCCAGACCCTTCTAATGCCCCTCAGGACCCTTCTAAATGCCCTCAGACCCTTCTAATGCCCCTCAAGACCTATGTAAAGGCCCCTAGACCCTTCTAAATTGCCTCAGGACCCATCTAAAAGCCCCCAGACCCTTCTAATGCCTTTCAGGACCCTTATGAAGGCCACAAGACCCTTCTAATGCCCCTCAGGACCTTTCTAAAGGCCCTCAGACCCTTCTAATGCCACTCAGGGCAT
Source organism: Coccyzus lansbergi (assembly GCA_033558105.1). NCBI lineage: Eukaryota > Metazoa > Chordata > Aves > Cuculiformes > Coccyzidae > Coccyzus > Coccyzus lansbergi. Next base: position 44,524 of record JAUMJK010001975.1, on the reverse strand, counting down.
TTATAAAGGTTGCCAGACCCTTCTAGAGCCCGTCAGGACCCTTATAAAGGCCCCCAGACCATTCTAGAGCCCCTCAGGACACTTCTAAAGGCCCGGAGACCATTCTAATGCCCGTCAGGGCCTTTCTAAAGGTCCCCAGACCCTTCTACTGCCCCTCAGGAGCATTCTAAAGGCCCCCAGACCCTTCTAATGCCCCACAGGGCCTTTCTAAAGGTCCCCAGACCCTTCTAGAGCCCCTGAAGACCCTTCTAAGGGCCCCCAGACCCTTATAGAGCCCCTCAGGACCCTTCTAAAGTCCCCCAGACCCTGCTAATTCCACTCAGGGCTATTATAAGGGCCACAAGAGCCTTCAAATGCCCCTCAGGACCCTTATAAAGGCACCCAGACCCTTCTAGAGCCTCTCAGGACAGTTTTAAATGCCTCCAGACCCTTCTAGACCCCCTCAGGACCATTCTAAATGCCCCCAGACCCTTCCAATGCACCTCAGGACCCTTCTAAAAGCCCCCAGACCCTTCTAATGCACCTCAGGGCCTTTCTAAAGTACCCCAGACACTTCTAGAACATCTCAGGGCCTTTCTATATGACACCAGACCCTTGTAATGCCCCTCAGGGCCTTTCTAAAGGCCCCCATACCCTTCTAATGACCCTGAGGACATTTCTAAAGGCCCCCAGACCCTTCAAGAGCCCCTCAGGACATTTCTAAAGGCACCCAGAACCTTCTAGAGCATCTCAGGACAGTTTTAAATGCCTCCAGACCATTCTAGACCCCCTGAGGACCATTCTAAAGGCCCCCAGACCCTTCTAATGCCCCTCAGGACCCTTCTAAAGGCCCCCAGACCCTTCTAATGCACCTCATGGCCTTTCTAAAGTACCCCAGACACTTCTAGAACCTCTCAGGGCCTTTCTATATGACCCCAGACCCTTGTAATGACCCTAAGGGCCTTTCTAAAGGCCCCCATACAATTCTAATGCCCCTCAGGACCCTTCTAAAGGCCCCCAGACCCTTCTAATGCCCCTCAGGGCCTTTCTAAAGTACCCCAGACACTTCTAGAACCTCTCAGGGCCTTTCTATATGACCCCAGACCCTTGTAATGCCCCTCAGGGCCTTTCTAAAGGCCCCCATACCCTTCTAATGACACTCAGGACATTTCTAATGGCCCCCAGACCCTTCAAGAGCCCCTCAGGACATTTCTAAAGGCACCCAGAACCTTCTAATGCCACTGAGGGCCTTTCTAAAGGCTGCGAGACCCTTATAATCCCCCTGAGGGCCTTTAAAAAGGCCCCCAGACCCTTCTGGACCCCCTAAGGACGCTTCTAATAGACCCCAGACCATTCTAGAGCCCCTCAGGGCCTTTCTAAAGGCCTCCACACCCTTCTAATGACCCTCAAGACCCATGTAAAGGCCCCTAGACCCTTCTAGATTGCCTCAGGACCCATCTAAAAGCCTCCAGACCCTTCCAATGCCTTTCAGGACCATTATGAAGGCCACAAGACCTTTCTAATGCCCCTCAGGACCTTTCTAAAGGCCCTCAGACCCTTCTAATGCCTTTAAGGGCATTTATAAAGGTCCCCAGACCCTTCTAGAGCCAGTCAGGACCCTTATAAAGGCCCCCAGATCATTCGAGAGCCCATCAGGACACTTCTAAAGGCCCGCAGACCATTCTAATGCACGTCAGGGCCTTTATAAAGGACCCCAGACCTTTCTACTGCCCCTCAGGAGCATTATAAAGGCCCCCAGACCATTCTAATGCCCCTCAGGACCATTCTAAAGGTCCCCAGACCCTTCTAGAGGCCCTGAAGACCCTTCTAAAGGCCCCCAGACCCTTCTAATGCCTTTCAGGGCCTTTCTAAAGGCTTCCACACCCTTCTAATGACATTCAAGACCCATGTAAAGGCCCCTAGACCCTTCTAGATTGCCTCAGGACCCATCTAAAAGCCCCCAGACCCTTCTAATGCCTTTCAGGACCCTTATGAAGGCCACAAGACCCTTCTAATGCCCCTCAGGACCTTTCTAAAGGCCCTCAGACCCTTCTAATGCACCTCAGGGCATTTATAAAGTTTCCCAGACCCTTCTAGAGCCCGTCAGGACCCTTATAAAGGCCCCCAGACCTTTATAGTGCCCCTCAGGACACTTCTAAATCCCGCAGACCATTCTAATGCCCGTCAGGGCCTTTATAAAGGTCCCCAGACCCTTCTACTGCCCCTCAGGAGCATTCTAAAGGCCCCCAGACCCTTCTAATGCCCCACAGGGCCTTTCTAAAGGTCCCCAGACCCTTCTAGAGCCCCTGAAGACCCTTCTAAAGGCCCCCAGACCCTTATAGAGCCCCTCAGGACCCTTCTAAAGTCCCCCAGACCCTGCTAATTCCTCTCAGGGCTTTTATAAGGGCACCCAGACCCTTCTAATGCCCCTCAGGACCCTTATAAAGGCACCCAGACCCTTCTAGAGCCTCTCAGGACAGCTTTAAATGCCTCCAGACCATTCTAGACCCCCTCAGGACCATTTTAAAGGCCCCCAGACCCTTCTAATGCCCCTCAGGACCCGTCTAAAGGCCCCCAGACCCTTCTAATGCCCCTCAGGGCTTTTCTAAAGTACCCCAGACACTTCTAGAACCTCTCAGGGTTTTTCTATATGACCCCAGACCCTTCTAATGCCCCTCAGGGCCTTTCTAAAGGCCCCCAGACCCTTCTAATGCCCCTCAGGACATTTCTAAAGGCACCCAGACCCTTCTAGAGCCCCTCAGGACATTTCTAAAGGCACCCAGACCCTTCTAATGCCACTCAGGGCCTTTCTAAAGGCCGCGAGACCCTTATAATCCCCCTGAGGGCCTTTAAAAAGGCCCCCAGACCCTTCTGGACCCCCTCTGGACGCTTCTAATAGCCCCCAGACCCTTCTAGAGCCCCTCAGGGCCTTTCTAAAGGCCTCCACACCCTTCTAATGACACTCAAGACCCATGTAAAAGCCCCCAGACCCTTCTAGATTGTCTCAGGACCCATCTAAAAGCCCCCAGACCAATCTAATGCCTTTCAGGGCCTTTCTAAAGGCCTCCACACCCTTCTAATGACGTTCAAGACCCATGTAAATGCCCCTAGACCCTTCTAGATTGCCTCAGGACCCATCTAAAAGCCCCCAGACCCTTCTAATGCCTTTCAGGGCCCTTATGAAGGCCACCAGACCCTTCTAATGCCCCTCAGGACCTTTCTAAAGGCCCTCAGACCTTTCTAATGCCCCTCAGGGCATTTATAAAGGTTCCCAGACCCTTCTAGAGCCCATCAGGACCCTTATAAAGGCCCCCAGACCATTCTAGAGCCCCTCAGGACACTTCTAAAGGCCTGCAGACCCTGCTAATTCCTCTCAGGGCTTTTATACGGGCACCCAGACCCTTCTAATGCCCCTCAAGACCCTTATAAAGGCACCCAGACCCTTCTAGAGCCTCTCAGGACAGTTTTAAATGCCTCCAGACCCTTCTAGACCCCCTCAGGACCATTCTAAAGGCCCCAAGACCCTTCTAATGCCCCTCAGGACCATTTTAATGGTCCCCAGACCCTTCTAATGCCCCTCAGGACCCTTCTAAAGGCCCTCAGACCCTTCTAATACCCCTCAAGACCCATGTAAAGGCCCCTAGACCCTTCTAGATTGCCTCAGGACCCATCTAAAAGCCCGCAGACCCTTCTAATGCCTTTCAGGACCCTTATGAAGGCCACAAGACCCTTCTAATGCCCCTCAGGACCTTTCTAAAGGCCCTCAGACCCTTCTAATGCCCCTCAGGGCATTTATAAAGGTTCCCAGACCCTTCTAGAGCCCGTCAGGACCCGTATAAAGGCCCCCAGACCATTCTAGAGCCCCTCAGGACACTTCTAAAGGCCCGCAGACCATTCTAATGCCCGTCAGGGCCTTTATAAAGGACCTCAGACCCATCTACTGCCCCTCAGGAGCATTCTAAAGGCCCCCAGACCCTTCTAATGCCCCACAGGGCCTTTCTAAAGGTCCCCAGACCCTTCTAGAGCCCCTGAAGACCCTTCTAAAGGCCCCCAGACCCTTATAGAGCCCTTCAGGACTCTTCTAAAGTCCCCCAGACCCTTCTAATTCCCCGCAGGGCTTTTATAAGGGCACCCAGACCCTTCTAATGCCCCTCAGGACCCTTATAAAGGCACCCAGACCCTTCTAGAGCCTCTCAGGACAGTTTTAAATGCCTCCAGACCCTTCTAGACCCCCTCAGGACCATTCTAAAGGCCCCCAGACCCTTCTAATGCCCCTCAGGGCCTTTCTAAAGGCCCCCATACTTTTGTAATGCCCCTAACGTCATTTCTAAAGGCACCCAGACCCTTCTAATGCCACTCAGGGCCTTTCTAAAGGCCGCGAGACCCTTATAATCCCCCTGAGGGCCTTTAAAAAGGCCCCCAGACCCTTCTGGACCCCCTCAGGACGCTTCTAATAGCCCCCAGACCCTTCTAGAGCCCCTCAGGGCCTTTCTAAAGGCCTCCACACCCTTCTAATGACCCTCAAGACCCATGTAAAGGCCCCTAGACCCTTCTAGATTGCCTCAGGACCCATCTAAAAGCCCCCAGACCCTTCTAATGCCTTTCAGGACCCTTATGAAGGCCACAAGACCCTTCTAATGACCCTCAGGACCTTTCTAAAGGCCCTCAGACCCTTCTAATGCCCCTCAGGGCATTTATAAAGGTTCCCAGACCCTTCTAGAGCCAGTCAGGACACTTATAAAGGTCCCCAGACCCTTATAGAGCCCCTCAGGAGCATTCTAAAGGTCCCCAGACCCTTCTAATGCCCCACAGGGCCTTTCTAAAGGTCCCCAGACCCTTCTAGAGCCCCTGAAGACCCTTCTAAAGGCCCCCAGACCCTTATAGAGCCCCTCAGGACCCTTCTAAAGTCCCCCAGACCCTGCTAGTTCCCCTCAGGTCTTTTATAAGGGCACCCAGAATCTTCTAATGCCCCTCAGGACCCTTATAAAGGCACCCAGACCCTTCTAGAGCCTCTCAGGACAGTTTTAAATGCCTCCAGACCCTTCTAGACCCCCTCAGGACCATTCTAAAGGCCCCCAGACCCTTCTAATGCCCCTCAGGGCCTTTCTAAAGTACCCCAGACACTTCTAGAACTTCTCAGGGCCTTTGTATATGACCCCAGACCCTTGTAATGCCACTCAGGGCCTTTCTAAAAGCCGCGAGACCCTTATAATCCCCCTGAGGGCTTTTAAAAAGGCCCCCAGACCCTTCTGGACCCCCTCAGGACGCTTCTAATAGCCCCCAGACCCTTCTAGAGCCCCTCAGCGCCTTTCTAAAGGCCTCCACACCCTTCTAATGACCCTCAAGACCCATGTAAAGGCCCCCAGACCCTTCTAGATTGCCTCAGTACCCATCTAAAAGCCCCCAGACCCTTCTAATGCCCCTCAGGACCCTTCTAAAGGCCCTCAGACCCTTCTAATGCCCCTCAAGACCTATGTAAAGGCCCCTAGACCCTTCTAGATTGCCTCAGGACCCATCTAAAAGCCCCAAGACCCTTCTAATGCCTTTCAGGACCCTTATGAAGGCCATAAGACCCTTCTAATGCCCCTCAGGACCTTTCTAAAGGCCCTCAGACCCTTCTAATGCCACTCAGGGCATTTATAAAGGTTCCCAGACCCTTCTAGAGCCCGTCAGGACCCTTATAAAGGCCCCCAGACCATTCTAGAGCCCCTCAGGACACTTCTAAAGGCCCGCAGACCATTCTAATGCCCGTCAGGGCCTTTCTAAAGGTCCCCAGACCCTTCTACTGCCCCTCAGGAGCATTCTAAAGGCCCTCAGACCCTTCTAATGCCCCACAGGGCCTTTCTAAAGGTCCCCAGACCCTTCTAGAGCCCCTGAAGACCCATCTAAAGGCCCCCAGACCCTTATAGAGCCCCTCAGGACCCTTCTAAAGTCCCCCAGACCCTGCTAATTCCCCGCACGGCTTTTATAAGGGCACCCAGACCATTCTAATGCCCCTCAGGACCCTTATAAAGGCACCAGGAAACTTCTAGAGCCTCTCAGGACAGTTTTAAATGCCTCCAGACCCTTCTAGACTCCCCTCAGGACCATTCTAAAGGCCCCCAGATCCTTCTAATGCCCCTCAGGACCATTCTAAAGGCCCCCAGACCATTCTAATGCCCCTCAGGGCCTTTCTAAAGGCCCCCAGACCCTTCTAATGCCCCTCAGGGCCTTTCTAAAGTACCCCAGACATTTCTAGAACCTCTCAGGTCTTTTCTATATGACCCCAGACCCTTGTAATGCCCCTCAGGGCCTTTTTAAAGGCCCCCAGACCCTTCTAATGACCCTCAGGACATTTCTAAAGGCCCCCAGACCCTTCTAGAGCCCCTCAGGACATTTCTAAAGGCACCCAGACCCTTCTAATGCCACTCAGGGCCTTTCTAAAGGCCGCGAGACCCTTATAATCCCCCTGAGGGCCTTTAAAAAGGCCCCCAGACCCTCCGGGACCCCCTCAGGATGCTTCTAATAGCCCCCAGACCCTTCTAATGCATTTCAGGGCCTTTCCAAAGGCCTCCACACCCTTCTAATGACCCTCAAGACCCATGTAAAGGCCCCCAGACCCTTCTAGATTGCCTCAGGACCCATCTAAAAGCCCCCAGACCCTTCTAATGCATTTCAGGACCCTTATGAAGGCCACAAGACCCTTCTAATGCCCCTCAGGACCTTTCTAAAGGCCCTCAGACCCTTCTAATGCCCCTCAGGGCATTTATAAAGGTTCCCAGACCCTTCTAGAGCCCGTCAGGACCCTTATAAAGGCCCCCAGACCATTCTAGAGCCCCTCAGGACACTTCTAAAGGCCCACAGACTATTCTAATGCCCGTCAGGGCCTTTATAAAGGTCCCCAGACCCTTCTACTGCCCCTCAGGAGCATTCTAAAGGCCCCCAGACCCTTCTAATGCCCCACAGGGCCTTTCTAAAGGTCCCCAGACCCTTCTAGAGCCCCTGAAGACCCTTCTAAAGGCCCGCAGACCCTTATAGAGCCCCTAAGGACCCTTCTAAAGTCTCCCAGACCCTGCTAATTCCTTTCAGGTCTTTTATAAGGGCACCCAGACCCTTCTAATGCCCCGCAGGACCCTTCTAAAGGCCCCCAGACCCTTCTAATGCCCCTCAGGGCCCTTCTAAAGTACCGCAGACACTTCTAGAACCTCTCAGGCCCTTTCTATATGATCCGAGACCCTTGTAATGCCCCTCAGGGCCTTTCTAAAGGCCCCCATACCCTTCTAATGCCCCTGAAGACCCTTCTAAAGGCCCCCAGACCCTTCTAGAGCCCCTCAGGACATTTCTAAAGGCCCCTAGACCCTTCTAGAGCCCCTCAGGACATTTCTAAAGGCACCCAGGCCCTTCTAGATTGCCTCAGGACCCATCTAAAAGCCCCCAGACCCTTCTAATGCCTTTTAGGACCCTTATGAAGGCCACAAGAACCTTCTAATGCCCCTCAGGACCTTTCTAAAGGCCCTTAGACCCTTCTAATGCCCCTCTGGGCATTTATATGGCTTCCCAGACCCTTCTAGAGCCCGTCAGGACCCTTATAAAGGCCCCCAGACCCTTATAGAGCCCCTCAGGAGCATTCTAAAGGCCCCCAGACCCTTCTAATGCCCCACAGGGCCTTTCTAAAGGTCCCCAGACCCTTCTAGAGCCCCTGAAGACCCTTCTAAAGGCCCCCAGACCCTTCTAATGCCTTTCAGGGCCTTTCTAATGGCTTCCACACCCTTCTAATGACCCTCAAAACCCATGTAAAGGCCCCTAGACCCTTCTAGATTGCCTCAGGACCCATCTAAAAGCCCCCAGACCCTTCTAATGCCTTTCAGGACCCTTATGAAGGCCACAAGACCCTTCTAATGCCCCTCAGGACCTTTCTAAAGGCCCTCAGACCCTTCTAATGCACCTCAGGGCATTTATAAAGGTTCCCAGACCCTTCTAGAGCCCGTCAGGACACGTATAAAGGCCCCCAGACCATTCTAGAGCCCCTCAGGACACTTCTAAATCCCGCAGACCATTCTAATGCACGTCAGGGCCTTTATAAAGGTCCCCAGACCCTTCTACTGCCCCTCAGGAGCATTCTAAAGGCCCCCAGACCCTTCTAATACCCCACAGGGACTTTCTAAAGGTCCCCAGACCCTTCTAGAGCCCCTGAAGACCCTTCTAAAGGCCCCCAGACCCTTATAGAGCCCCTCAGGACCCTTCTAAAGTCCCCCAGACCCTGCTAATTCCCCTCAGGGCTTTTGTAAGGGCACCCAGACCCTTCTAATGCCCCTCAGGACCCTTATAAAGGCACCCAGACCCTTCTAGAGCCTCTCAGGACAGTTTTAAATGCGTCCAGACCATTCTAGACCCCCTCAGGACCATTTTAAAGGCCCCCAGACCCTTCTAATGCCCCTCAGGACCATTCTAAAGGCCCCCAGACCCTTGTAATGCCCCTCAGGGCCTTTCTAAAGGCCCCCAGACCCTTCTAGAGCCCCTCAGGACATTTCTAAAGGCCCTCAGACCCTTCTAATGCCCCTCAGGGCATTTATAAAGGTTCCCAGACCCTTCTAGAGCCCGTCAGGACCCTTATAAAGGCCCCCAGACCATTCTAGAGCCCCTCAGGACACTTCTAAAGGCCTGCAGACCCTGCTAATTCCCCTCAGGGCTTTTATAAGGGCACCCAGACCCTTCTAATGCCCCTCAAGACCCTTATAAAGGCACCCAGACCCTTCTAGAGCCTCTCAGGACAGTTTTAAATGCCTCCAGACCCTTCTAGACCCCCTCAGGACCATTCTAAAGGCCCCAAGACCCTTCTAATGCCCCTCAGGACCATTCTAATGGCCCCCAGACCCTTCTAATGCCCCTCAGGGCCTTTCTAAAGGCCCCCAGACCCTTCTAATGCCCCTCAGGACCCTTCTAAAGGCCCCCAGACCCTTCTAATGCCCCTCAGGGCCTTTCTAAAGTACCCCAGACACTTCTAGAACCTCTCAGGGCCTTTCTATATGACCCCAGACCCTTGTAATGCCACTCAGGGCCTTTCTAAAGGCCGCGAGACGCTTATAATGCCCCTCAGGACATTTCTAAAGGCCCCCAGACCCTTCAAGAGCCCCTCAGGACATTTCTAAAGGCACCCAGACCCTTCTAATGCCACTCAGGGCCTTTCTAAAGGCCGCGAGACCCTTATAATCCCCCTGAGGGCCTTTAAAAAGGTCCCCAGACCCTTCTGGACCCCCTCTGGACGCTTCTAGTAGCCCCCAGACCCTTCTAGAGCCCCTCAGGGCCTTTCTAAAGGCCTCCACACCCTTCTAATGACACTCAAGACCCATGTAAAGGCCCCCAGACCCTTCTAGATTGCCTCAGGACCCATCTAAAAGCCCCCAGACCCTTCTAATGCCTTTCAGGGCCTTTCTAAAGGCCTCCACACCCTTCTAATGACTTTCAAGACCCATGTAAAGGCCCCTAGACCCTTCTAGATTGCCTCAGGACCCATCTAAAAGCCCCCAGACACTTCTAATGCCTTTCAGGACCCTTATGAAGGCCACCAGACCCTTCTAATGCCCCTCAGGACCTTTCTAAAGGCCCTCAGACCCTTCTAATGCCCCTAAGGGCATTTATAAAGGTTCCCAGACCCTTCTAGAGCCCGTCAGGACCCTTATAAAGGCCCCCAGACCATTCTAGAGCCCCTCAGGACACTTCTAAAGGCCCACAGACCATTCTAATACCCGTCAGGGCCTTCATAAAGGTCCCCAGACCCTTCTACTGCCCCTCAGGAGCATTCTAAAGGCCCCCAGACCCTTCTAATGCCCCACAGGGCCTTTCTAAAGGTCCCCCAGACCCTTATAGAGCCCCTCAGGACCCTTTTAATGTCCCCCAGACCCTGCTAATTCCCCTCAGGGCTTTTATAAGGGCCACAAGACCCTTCTAATGCCCGTCAGGACCCTTCTAAAGGCCCCCAGACCATTCTAATGCCCCTCAGGACCCTTATAAAGGCCCCCAGACCCTTCTAATGCCCCTCAGGACCCTTCTAAAAGCCCCCAGACCCTTCTAATGCACCTCAGGGCCTTTCTAAAGTACCCCAGACACTTCTAGAACCTCTCAGGGCCTTTCTATATGACCCCAGACCCTTGTAATGCCCCTCAGGGCCTTTCTAAAGGCCCCCACACCCTTCTAATGACCCTCAGGACATTTCTAAAGGCCCCCAGACCATTCAAGAGCCCCTCAGGACATTTCTAAAGGCACCCAGAACCTTCTAATGCCACTGAGGGCCTTTCTAAAGGCTGCGAGACCCTTATAATCCCCCTGAGGACCTTTAAAAAGGCCCCCAGACCCTTCTGGACCCCCTAAGGACGCTTCTAATAGACCCCAGACCCTTCTAGAGCCCCTCAGGGCCTTTCTAAAGGCCTCCACACCCTTCTAATGACCCTCAAGACCCATGTAAAGGCCCCTAGACCCTTCTAGATTGCCTCAGGACCCATCTAAAAGCCTCCAGACCCTTCCAATGCCTTTCAGGACCATTATGAAGGCCACAAGACCTTTCTAATGCCCCTCAGGACCTTTCTAAAGGCCCTCAGACCCTTCTAATGCCTTTAAGGGCATTTATAAAGGTCCCCAGACCCTTCTAGAGCCAGTCAGGACCCTTATAAAGGCCCCCAGATCATTCGAGAGCCCATCAGGACACTTCTAAAGGCCCGCAGACCATTCTAATGCACGTCAGGGCCTTTATAAAGGACCCCAGACCTTTCTACTGCCCCTCAGGAGCATTCTAAAGGCCCCCAGACCATTCTAATGCCCCTCAGGACCATTCTAAAGGTCCCCAGACCCTTCTAGAGCCCCTGAAGACCCTTCTAAAGGCCCCCAGACCCTTCTAATGCCTTTCAGGGCCTTTCTAAAGGCTTCCACACCCTTCTAATGACACTCAAGACCCATGTAAAGGCCCCTAGACCCTTCTAGATTGCCTCAGGACCCATCTAAAAGCCCCCAGACCCTTCTAATGCCTTTCAGGACCCTTATGAAGGCCACAAGACCCTTCTAATGCCCCTCAGGACCTTTCTAAAGGCCCTCAGACCCTTCTAATGCACCTCAGGGCATTTATAAAGTTTCCCAGACCCTTCTAGAGCCCGTCAGGACCCTTATAAAGGCCCCCAGACCTTTATAGTGCCCCTCAGGACACTTCTAAATCCCGCAGACCATTCTAATGCCCGTCAGGGCCTTTATAAAGGTCCCCAGACCCTTCTACTGCCCCTCAGGAGCATTCTAAAGGCCCCCAGACCCTTCTAATGCCCCACAGGGCCTTTCTAAAGGTCCCCAGACCCTTCTAGAGCCCCTGAAGACCCTTCTAAAGGCCCCCAGACCCTTATAGAGCCCCTCAGGACCCTTCTAAAGTCCCCCAGACCCTGCTAATTCCTCTCAGGGCTTTTATAAGGGCACCCAGACCCTTCTAATGCCCCTCAGGACCCTTATAAAGGCACCCAGACCCTTCTAGAGCCTCTCAGGACAGCTTTAAATGCCTCCAGACCATTCTAGACCCCCTCAGGACCATTTTAAAGGCCCCCAGACCCTTCTAATGCCCCTCAGGACCCGTCTAAAGGCCCCCAGACCCTTCTAATGCCCCTCAGGGCTTTTCTAAAGTACCCCAGACACTTCTAGAACCTCTCAGGGTTTTTCTATATGACCCCAGACCCTTCTAATGCCCCTCAGGGCCTTTCTAAAGGCCCCCAGACCCTTCTAATGCCCCTCAGGACATTTCTAAAGGCACCCAGACCCTTCTAGAGCCCCTCAGGACATTTCTAAAGGCACCCAGACCCTTCTAATGCCACTCAGGGCCTTTCTAAAGGCCGCGAGACCCTTATAATCCCCCTGAGGGCCTTTAAAAAGGCCCCCAGACCCTTCTGGACCCCCTCTGGACGCTTCTAATAGCCCCCAGACCCTTCTAGAGCCCCTCAGGGCCTTTCTAAAGGCCTCCACACCCTTCTAATGACACTCAAGACCCATGTAAAAGCCCCCAGACCCTTCTAGATTGTCTCAGGACCCATCTAAAAGCCCCCAGACCAATCTAATGCCTTTCAGGGCCTTTCTAAAGGCCTCCACACCCTTCTAATGACGTTCAAGACCCATGTAAATGCCCCTAGACCCTTCTAGATTGCCTCAGGACCCATCTAAAAGCCCCCAGACCCTTCTAATGCCTTTCAGGGCCCTTATGAAGGCCACCAGACCCTTCTAATGCCCCTCAGGACCTTTCTAAAGGCCCTCAGACCTTTCTAATGCCCCTCAGGGCATTTATAAAGGTTCCCAGACCCTTCTAGAGCCCATCAGGACCCTTATAAAGGCCCCCAGACCATTCTAGAGCCCCTCAGGACACTTCTAAAGGCCTGCAGACCCTGCTAATTCCTCTCAGGGCTTTTATACGGGCACCCAGACCCTTCTAATGCCCCTCAAGACCCTTATAAAGGCACCTAGACCCTTCTAGAGCCTCTCAGGACAGTTTTAAATGCCTCCAGACCCTTCTAGACCCCCTCAGGACCATTCTAAAGGCCCCAAGACCCTTCTAATGCCCCTCAGGACCATTTTAATGGTCCCCAGACCCTTCTAATGCCCCTCAGGACCCTTCTAAAGGCCCTCAGACCCTTCTAATACCCCTCAAGACCCATGTAAAGGCCCCTAGACCCTTCTAGATTGCCTCAGGACCCATCTAAAAGCCCGCAGACCCTTCTAATGCCTTTCAGGACCCTTATGAAGGCCACAAGACCCTTCTAATGCCCCTCAGGACCTTTCTAAAGGCCCTCAGACCCTTCTAATGCCCCTCAGGGCATTTATAAAGGTTCCCAGACCCTTCTAGAGCCCGTCAGGACCCGTATAAAGGCCCCCAGACCATTCTAGAGCCCCTCAGGACACTTCTAAAGGCCCGCAGACCATTCTAATGCCCGTCAGGGCCTTTATAAAGGACCTCAGACCCATCTACTGCCCCTCAGGAGCATTCTAAAGGCCCCCAGACCCTTCTAATGCCCCACAGGGCCTTTCTAAAGGTCCCCAGACCCTTCTAGAGCCCCTGAAGACCCTTCTAAAGGCCCCCAGACCCTTATAGAGCCCTTCAGGACTCTTCTAAAGTCCCCCAGACCCTTCTAATTCCCCGCAGGGCTTTTATAAGGGCACCCAGACCCTTCTAATGCCCCTCAGGACCCTTATAAAGGCACCCAGACCCTTCTAGAGCCTCTCAGGACAGTTTTAAATGCCTCCAGACCCTTCTAGACCCCCTCAGGACCATTCTAAAGGCCCCCAGACCCTTCTAATGCCCCTCAGGGCCTTTCTAAAGGCCCCCATACTTTTGTAATGCCCCTAACGTCATTTCTAAAGGCACCCAGACCCTTCTAATGCCACTCAGGGCCTTTCTAAAGGCCGCGAGACCCTTATAATCCCCCTGAGGGCCTTTAAAAAGGCCCCCAGACCCTTCTGGACCCCCTCAGGACGCTTCTAATAGCCCCCAGACCCTTCTAGAGCCCCTCAGGGCCTTTCTAAAGGCCTCCACACCCTTCTAATGACCCTCAAGACCCATGTAAAGGCCCCTAGACCCTTCTAGATTGCCTCAGGACCCATCTAAAAGCCCCCAGACCCTTCTAATGCCTTTCAGGACCCTTATGAAGGCCACAAGACCCTTCTAATGACCCTCAGGACCTTTCTAAAGGCCCTCAGACCCTTCTAATGCCCCTCAGGGCATTTATAAAGGTCCCCAGACCCTTATAGAGCCCCTCAGGAGCATTCTAAAGGTCCCCAGACCCTTCTAATGCCCCACAGGGCCTTTCTAAAGGTCCCCAGACCCTTCTAGAGCCCCTGAAGACCCTTCTAAAGGCCCCCAGACCCTTATAGAGCCCCTCAGGACCCTTCTAAAGTCCCCCAGACCCTGCTAGTTCCCCTCAGGTCTTTTATAAGGGCACCCTGAATCTTCTAATGCCCCTCAGGACCCTTATAAAGGCACCCAGACCCTTCTAAAGCCTCTCAGGACAGTTTTAAATGCCTCCAGACCCTTCTAGACCCCCTCAGGACCATTCTAAAGGCCCCCAGACCCTTCTAATACCCCTCAGGGCCTTTCTAAAGTACCCCAGACACTTCTAGAACTTCTCAGGGCCTTTCTATATGACCCCAGACCCTTGTAATGCCACTCAGGGCCTTTCTAAAAGCCGCGAGACCCTTATAATCCCCCTGAGGGCCTTTAAAAAGGCCCCCAGACCCTTCTGGACCCCCTCAGGACGCTTCTAATAGCCCCCAGACCCTTCTAGAGCCCCTCAGCGCCTTTCTAAAGGCCTCCACACCCTTCTAATGACCCTCAAGACCCATGTAAAGGCCCCCAGACCCTTCTAGATTGCCTCAGTACCCATCTAAAAGCCCCCAGACCCTTCTAATGCCCCTCAGGACCCTTCTAAAGGCCCTCAGACCCTTCTAATGCCCCTCAAGACCTATGTAAAGGCCCCTAGACCCTTCTAGATTGCCTCAGGACCCATCTAAAAGCCCCAAGACCCTTCTAATGCCTTTCAGGACCCTTATGAAGGCCATAAGACCCTTCTAATGCCCCTCAGGACCTTTCTAAAGGCCCTCAGACCCTTCTAATGCCACTCAGGGCATTTATAAAGGTTCCCAGACCCTTCTAGAGCCCGTCAGGACCCTTATAAAGGCCCCCAGACCATTCTAGAGCCCCTCAGGACACTTCTAAAGGCCCGCAGACCATTCTAATGCCCGTCAGGGCCTTTCTAAAGGTCCCCAGACCCTTCTACTGCCCCTCAGGAGCATTCTAAAGGCCCTCAGACCCTTCTAATGCCCCACAGGGCCTTTCTAAAGGTCCCCAGACCCTTCTAGAGCCCCTGAAGACCCATCTAAAGGCCCCCAGACCCTTATAGAGGCCCTCAGGACCCTTCTAAAGTCCCCCAGACCCTGCTAATTCCCCGCACGGCTTTTATAAGGGCACCCAGACCATTCTAATGCTCCTCAGGACCCTTATAAAGGCACCAGGAATCTTCTAGAGCCTCTCAGGACAGTTTTAAATGCCTCCAGACCCTTCTAGACTCCCCTCAGGACCATTCTAAAGGCCCCCAGATCCTTCTAATGCCCCTCAGGACCATTCTAAAGGCCCCCAGACCATTCTAATGCCCCTCAGGGCCTTTCTAAAGGCCCCCAGACCCTTCTAATGCCCCTCAGGGCCTTTCTAAAGTACCCCAGACATTTCTAGAACCTCTCAGGTCTTTTCTATATGACCCCAGACCCTTGTAATGCCCCTCAGGGCCTTTTTAAAGGCCCCCAGACCCTTCTAATGACCCTCAGGACATTTCTAAAGGCCCCCAGACCCTTCTAGAGCCCCTCAGGACATTTCTAAAGGCATCCAGACCCTTCTAATGCCACTCAGGGCCTTTCTAAAGGCCGCGAGACCCTTATAATCCCCCTGAGGGCCTTTAAAAAGGCCCCCAGACCCTCCGGGACCCCCTCAGGATGCTTCTAATAGCCCCCAGACCCTTCTAATGCATTTCAGGGCCTTTCTAAAGGCCTCCACACCCTTCTAATGACCCTCAAGACCCATGTAAAGGCCCCCAGACCCTTCTAGATTGCCTCAGGACCCATCTAAAAGCCCCCAGACCCTTCTAATGCATTTCAGGACCCTTATGAAGGCCACAAGACCCTTCTAATGCCCCTCAGGACCTTTCTAAAGGCCCTCAGACCCTTCTAATGCCCCTCAGGGCATTTATAAAGGTTCCCAGACCCTTCTAGAGCCCGTCAGGACCCTTATAAAGGCCCCCAGACCATTCTAGAGCCCCTCAGGACACTTCTAAAGGCCCACAGACTATTCTAATGCCCGTCAGGGCCTTTATAAAGGTCCCCAGACCCTTCTACTGCCCCTCAGGAGCATTCTAAAGGCCCCCAGACCCTTCTAATGCCCCACAGGGCCTTTCTAAAGGTCCCCAGACCCTTCTAGAGCCCCTGAAGACCCTTCTAAAGGCCCGCAGACCCTTATAGAGCCCCTAAGGACCCTTCTAAAGTCTCCCAGACCCTGCTAATTCCTTTCAGGTCTTTTATAAGGGCACCCAGACCCTTCTAATGCCCCGCAGGACCCTTCTAAAGGCCCCCAGACCCTTCTAATGCCCCTCAGGGCCCTTCTAAAGTACCGCAGACACTTCTAGAACCTCTCAGGCCCTTTCTATATGATCCGAGACCCTTGTAATGCCCCTCAGGGCCTTTCTAAAGGCCCCCATACCCTTCTAATGCCCCTGAAGACCCTTCTAAAGGCCCCCAGACCCTTCTAGAGCCCCTCAGGACATTTCTAAAGGCCCCCAGACCCTTCTAGAGCCCCTCAGGACATTTCTAAAGGCACCCAGGCCCTTCTAGATTGCCTCAGGACCCATCTAAAAGCCCCCAGACCCTTCTAATGCCTTTTAGGACCCTTATGAAGGCCACAAGAACCTTCTAATGCCCCTCAGGACCTTTCTAAAGGCCCTTAGACCCTTCTAATGCCCCTCTGGGCATTTATATGGCTTCCCAGACCCTTCTAGAGCCCGTCAGGACCCTTATAAAGGCCCCCAGACCCTTATAGAGCCCCTCAGGAGCATTCTAAAGGCCCCCAGACCCTTCTAATGCCCCACAGGGCCTTTCTAAAGGTCCCCAGACCCTTCTAGAGCCCTTGAAGACCCTTCTAAAGGCCCCCAGACCCTTCTAATGCCTTTCAGGGCCTTTCTAATGGCTTCCACACCCTTCTAATGACCCTCAAAACCCATGTAAAGGCCCCTAGACCCTTCTAGATTGCCTCAGGACCCATCTAAAAGCCCCCAGACCCTTCTAATGCCTTTCAGGACCCTTATGAAGGCCACAAGACCCTTCTAATGCCCCTCAGGACCTTTCTAAAGGCCCTCAGACCCTTCTAATGCACCTCAGGGCATTTATAAAGGTTCCCAGACCCTTCTAGAGCCCGTCAGGACACTTATAAAGGCCCCCAGACCATTCTAGAGCCCCTCAGGACACTTCTAAATCCCGCAGACCATTCTAATGCACGTCAGGGCCTTTATAAAGGTCCCCAGACCCTTCTACTGCCCCTCAGGAGCATTCTAAAGGCCCCCAGACCCTTCTAATACCCCACAGGGACTTTCTAAAGGTCCCCAGACCCTTCTAGAGCCCCTGAAGACCCTTCTAAAGGCCCCCAGACCCTTATAGAGCCCCTCAGGACCCTTCTAAAGTCCCCCAGACCCTGCTAATTCCCCTCAGGGCTTTTGTAAGGGCACCCAGACCCTTCTAATGCCCCTCAGGACCCTTATAAAGGCACCCAGACCCTTCTAGAGCCTCTCAGGACAGTTTTAAATGCCTCCAGACCATTCTAGACCCCCTCAGGACCATTTTAAAGGCCCCCAGACCCTTCTAATGCCCCTCAGGACCATTCTAAAGGCCCCCAGACCCTTGTAATGCCCCTCAGGGCCTTTCTAAAGGCCCCCAGACCCATCTAGAGCCCCTCAGGACATTTCTAAAGGCCCTCAGACCCTTCTAATGCCCCTCAGGGCATTTATAAAGGTTCCCAGACCCTTCTAGAGCCCGTCAGGACCCTTATAAAGGCCCCCAGACCATTCTAGAGCCCCTCAGGACACTTCTAAAGGCCTGCAGACCCTGCTAATTCCCCTCAGGGCTTTTATAAGGGCACCCAGACCCTTCTAATGCCCCTCAAGACCCTTATAAAGGCACCCAGACCCTTCTAGAGCCTCTCAGGACAGTTTTAAATGCCTCCAGACCCTTCTAGACCCCCTCAGGACCATTCTAAAGGCCCCAAGACCCTTCTAATGCCCCTCAGGACCATTCTAATGGCCCCCAGACCCTTCTAATGCCCCTCAGGGCCTTTCTAAAGGCCCCCAGACCCTTCTAATGCCCCTCAGGACCCTTCTAAAGGCCCCCAGACCCTTCTAATGCCCCTCAGGGCCTTTCTAAAGTACCCCAGACACTTCTAGAACCTCTCAGGGCCTTTCTATATGACCCCAGACCCTTGTAATGCCACTCAGGGCCTTTCTAAAGGCCGCGAGACGCTTATAATGCCCCTCAGGACATTTCTAAAGGCCCCCAGACCCTTCAAGAGCCCCTCAGGACATTTCTAAAGGCACCCAGACCCTTCTAATGCCACTCAGGGCCTTTCTAAAGGCCGCGAGACCCTTATAATCCCCCTGAGGGCCTTTAAAAAGGTCCCCAGACCCTTCTGGACCCCCTCTGGACGCTTCTAGTAGCCCCCAGACCCTTCTAGAGCCCCTCAGGGCCTTTCTAAAGGCCTCCACACCCTTCTAATGACACTCAAGACCCATGTAAAGGCCCCCAGACCCTTCTAGATTGCCTCAGGACCCATCTAAAAGCCCCCAGACCCTTCTAATGCCTTTCAGGGCCTTTCTAAAGGCCTCCACACCCTTCTAATGACTTTCAAGACCCATGTAAAGGCCCCTAGACCCTTCTAGATTGCCTCAGGACCCAGCTAAAAGCCCCCAGACCCTTCTAATGCCTTTCAGGACCCTTATGAAGGCCACCAGACCCTTCTAATGCCCCTCAGGACCTTTCTAAAGGCCCTCAGACCCTTCTAATGCCCCTAAGGGCATTTATAAAGGTTCCCAGACCCTTCTAGAGCCCGTCAGGACCCTTATAAAGGCCCCCAGACCATTCTAGAGCCCCTCAGGACACTTCTAAAGGCCCACAGACCATTCTAATACCCGTCAGGGCCTTCATAAAGGTCCCCAGACCCTTCTACTGCCCCTCAGGAGCATTCTAAAGGCCCCCAGACCCTTCTAATGCCCCACAGGGCCTTTCTAAAGGTCCCCCAGACCCTTATAGAGCCCCTCAGGACCCTTTTAATGTCCCCCAGACCCTGCTAATTCCCCTCAGGGCTTTTATAAGGGCCACAAGACCCTTCTAATGCCCGTCAGGACCCTTCTAAAGGCCCCCAGACCCTTCTAATGCCCCTCAGGACCCTTATAAAGGCCCCCAGACCCTTCTAATGCCCCTCAGGACCCTTCTAAAAGCCCCCAGACCCTTCTAATGCACCTCAGGGCCTTTCTAAAGTACCCCAGACACTTCTAGAACCTCTCAGGGCCTTTCTATATGACCCCAGACCCTTGTAATGCCCCTCAGGGCCTTTCTAAAGGCCCCCACACCCTTCTAATGACCCTCAGGACATTTCTAAAGGCCCCCAGACCATTCAAGAGCCCCTCAGGACATTTCTAAAGGCACCCAGACCCTTCTAATGCCACTCAGGGCCTTTCTAAAGGCTGCGAGACCCTTATAATCCCCCTGAGGACCTTTAAAAAGGCCCCCAGACCCTTCTGGACCCCCTCAGGACGCTTCTAATAGCCCCCAGACCCTTCTAGAGCCCCTCAGCGCATTTCTAAAGGCCTCCACACCCTTCTAATGACCCTCAAGACCCATGTAAAGGCCCCCAGACCCTTCTAGATTGCATCAGGACCCATCCAAAAGCCCCCAGACCCTTCTAATGCCTTTCAGGACCCTTATGAAGGCCACAAGACCCTTCTAATGCCACTCAGGACCTTTCTAAATGCCCGCAGACCTCTCTAGTGCCCCTCAGGGCATTTATAAAGGTTCCCAGACCCTTCTAGAGCCTGTCAGGACCCTTATAAATGCCCCCAGACCATTCTAGACCCCCTGAAGACCCTTCTAAAGGCCCCCAGACCCTTATAGAGCCCCTCAGGACCATTGTAAAGTCCCCCAGACACTGCTAATTCCCCTCAGGGCTTTTATAAGGGCACCCAGACCCATCTAATGCCCCTCAGGACATTTCTAAAGGCCCCCAGACCCTTCTAGAGCCCCTCAGGACATTTCTAAAGGCACCCAGACCCTTCTAATGCCACTCAGGGCCTTTCTAAAGGCCGCGAGACCCTTATAATCCCCCTGAGGGCCTTTAAAAAGGCCCCCAGACCATTCTGGACCCCCTCAGGACGCTTCTAATAGCCCCCAGACCCTTCTAGAGCCCCTCAGGGCCTTTCTAAAGGCCTCCACACCCTTCTAATGACCCTCAAGACCCATGTAAAGGCCTCTAGACCCTTCTAGATTTGCTCAAGACCCACCTAAAAGACCCCAGACCCTTCTAATGCCTTTCAGGACCCTTATGAAGGCCACAAGACCCTTCTAATGCCCCTCAGGACCTTTCTAAAGGCCCTCAGACCCTTCTAATGCCCCTCAGGGCATTTATAAAGGTTCCCAGACCCTTCTAGAGCCCGTCAGGACCCTTATAAAGGCCCCCAGACCATTCTAGAGCCCCTCAGGACACTTCTACAGGCCCGCAGACCATTCTAATGCCCGTCAGGGCCTTTCTAAAGGTCCCCAGACCCTTCTAGAGCCCCTGAAGACCCTTCAAAAGGCCCCCAGACCATTATAGAACCACTCAGGACCCTTCTAAAGTCCCCCAGACCCTGCTAATTCCTCTCAGGTCTTTTATAAGGGCACCCAGACCCTTCTAATGCCCCTCAGGACCCTTATAAAGGCACCCAGACCCTTCTAGAGCCTCTCAGGACAGTTTTAAATGCCTCCAGACCCTTCTAGACCCCCTCAGGACCATTCTAAAGGCCCCCAGACCCTTCTAATGCCCCTCAGGGCCTTTCTAAAGGCCCCCAGACCCTTGTAATGCTCCTCAGGGCCTTTTTAAAGGCCCCCAGACCCTTCTAATGCCCCTCAGGACATTTCTAAAGGCCCCCAGACCCTTCTAGACCCGCTCAGGACATTTCTAAAGGCACCCAGACCCTTCTAATGCAACTCAGGGCCTTTCTAAAGGCCGCGAGACCCTTATAATCCCCCTGAGGGCCTTTAAAAAGGCCCCCAGACCCTCCGGGACCCCCTCAGGATGCTTCTAATAGCCCCCAGACCCTTCTAATGCATTTCAGGGCCTTTCTAAAGGCCTCCACACCCTTCTAATGACCCTCAAGACCCATGTAAAGGCCCCCAGACCCTTCTAGATTGCCTCAGGACCCATCTAAAAGCCCCCAGACCCTTCTAATGCCTTTCAGGACCTTTCTAAAGGCTCTCAGACCCTTCTAATGCCCCTCAGGGCATTTATAAAGGTTCCCAGACCCTTCTAGAGCCAGTCAGGACACTTATAAAGGTCCCCAGACCCTTATAGAGCCCCTCAGGAGCATTCTAAAGGCCCACAGACCATTCTAATGCCCGTCAGGGCCTTTATAATGGTCCTCAGAACCTTCTACTGCCCCTCAGGAGCATTCTAAAGGCCCCAAGACCCTTCTAATGCCCCACAGGGCCTTTCTAAAGGTCCCCAGACCCTTCTAGAGCCCCTGAAGACCCTTCTAAAGGCCCCCAGACCCTTATAGAGCCCCTCAGGACCCTTCTAAAGTCCCCCAGACCCTGCTAATTCCTTTCAGGGCTTTTATAAGGGCACCCAGACCCTTCTAAGGCCCCTCAGGACCCATGTAAAGGCCCCTAGACCCTTCTAGATTGCCTCAGGACCCATCTAAAAGCCCCCAGAACCTTCTAATGCCTTTCAGGACCCTTATGAAGGCCACAAGAACCTTCTAATGCCCCTCAGGACCTTTCTATAGGCCCTTAGACCCTTCTAATGCCCCTCAGGGCATTTATAAAGCTTCCCAGACCCTTCTAGAGCCAGTCAGGACACTTATAAAGGTCCCCAGACCCTTATAGAGCCCCTCAGGAGCATTCTAAATGCCCCCAGACCCTTCTAATGCCCCACAGGGCCTTTCTAAAGGTCCCCAGACCCTTCTAGAGCCCCTGAAGACCCTTCTAAGGGCCCCCAGACCCTTATAGAGCCCCTCAGGACCCTTCTAAAGTCCCCCAGACCCTGCTAATTCCTCTCAGGGCTATTATAAGGGCCACAAGACCCTTCAAATGCCCCTCAGGACTCTTATAAAGGCACCCAGACCCTTCTAGAGCCTCTCAGGACAGTTTTAAAGGCCCCCAGACCCTTCCAATGCACCTCAGGAACCTTCTAAAGGCCCCCAGACCCTTCTAATGCACCTCAGGGCCATTCTAAAGTACCCCAGACACTTCTAGAACCTCTCAGGGCTTTTCTATATGACACCAGACCCTTGTAATGCCCCTCAGGGCCTTTCTAAAGGCCCCCATACCCTTCTAATGACCCTGAGGACATTTCTAAAGGCCCCCAGACCCTTCTAATGCCCCTCAGGACATTTCTAAAGGCACCCAGAACCTTCTAATGCCACTCACGTCCTTTCTAAAGGCTGCGAGACCCTTATAATCCCCCTAAGGACCTTTAAAAAGGCACCCAGACCCTTCTGGACCCCCTCAGGACGCTTCTAATAGCCCCCAGACCCTTCTAGAGCCCCTCAGGGCCTTTCTAAAGGCCTCCACACCCTTCTAATGACCCTCAAGACCCATGTAAAGGCCCCCAGACCCTTCTAGATTGCATCAGGACCCATCTAAAAGCCCGCAGACCCTTCTAATGCCTTTCAGGGCCTTTCTAAATGCCTCCACACCCTTCTAATGACCCACAAGAACCATGTAAAGGCGCCTAGACCTTTCTAGATTGCCTCAGGACCCATCTAAAGGCCCCCAGACCCTTCTAATGCCTTTCAGGACCCTTATGAAGGCCACAAGACCCTTCTAATGCCCCTCAGGACCTTTCTAAAGGCCCGCAGACCTTTCTAGTGCCCCTCAGGGCATTTATAAAGGTTCCCAGACCCTTCTAGAGCCTGTCAGGACCCTTATAAAGCCCCCAGTCCATTCTAGAGCCCCTGAAGACCCTTCTAAAGGCCCCCAGAATCTTATAGAGCCCCTCAGGACCCTTCTAAATTCCCCCAGACCCTGCTAATTCCCATCAGGGCTTTTATAAGGGCACCCAGACCCATCTAATGCCCCTCAGGACATTTCTAAAGGCCCCCAGACCCTTCTAGAGCCCCTCAGGACATTTATAAAGGCACCCAGACCCTTCTAATGCCACTCAGGGCCTTTCTAAAGGCCGCGAGACCCTTATAATCCCCCTTAGGGCCTTTGAAGAGGCACCCAGACCCTTCTGGACCCTTTCAGGACGCTTCTAATAGCCCCCAGACCCTTCTAGAGCCCCTCAGGGCCTTTCTAAAGGCCTCCACACCCTTCTAATGACCCTCAAGACCCATGTAAAGGCCCCCAGACCCTTCTAGATTGCCTCAGGACCCATCTAAAAGTCCCCAGACCCTTCTAATGCTTTTCAGGACCATTATGAAGGCCACAAGACCCTTCTAATGCCCCTCAGGACCTTTCTAAAAGCCCTCAGACCCTTCTAATGCCCCTCAGGGCCCTTCTAAAGGCCCCCAGACCCTTCTAATGCCCCTCAGGGCCTTTCTAAAGTACCCCAGACACTTCTAGAACCTCTCAGGGCCTTTCTATATCACCCCAGACCCTTGTAATGCCCCTCAGGGCTTTTCTAAAGGCCCCCATACCCTTCTAATGCCCCTCAGGACATTTCTAAAGGCCCCCAGACCCTTCTAGAGCCCCTCAGGACAATTCTAAAGGCACCCAGACCCTTCTAATGCCACTCAGGGCCTTTCTAAAGGCCGCGAGACCCTTATAATCCCCCTGAGGGCCTTTAAAAAGGCCCCCAGACCCTTCTGGAACCCCTCAGGACGCTTCTAATAGCCCCCAGACCCTTCTAGAGCCCCTGAGGGCCTTTCTAAAGGCCTCCACACCCTTCTAATGATCCTCAAGACCCATGTAAAGGCCTCTAGACTCTTCTAGATTTGCTCAAGACCCACCTAAAAGACCCCAGACCCTTCTAATGCCTTTCAGGACCCTTATGAAGGCCACAAGACCCTTCTAATGCCCCTCAGGACCTTTCTAAAGGCCCTCAGACCCTTCTAATGCCCCTCAGGGCATTTATAAAGGTTCCCAGACCCTTCTAGAGCCCGTCAGGATCCTTATAAAGGCCCCCAGACCATTCTAGAGCCCCTCAGGACACTTCTAAAGGCCCGCAGACCATTCTAATGCCCGTCAGGGCCTTTCTAAAGGTCCCCAGACCCTTCTACTGCCCCTCAGGAGCATTCTAAAGGCCCCCAGACCCTTCTAATGCCCCACAGGGCCTTTCTAAAGGTCCCCAGACCCTTCTAGAGCCCCTGAAGACCCTTCTAAAGGCCCCCAGACCCTTGTAATGCCCATCAAGGCCTTTCTAAAGTACGCCAGACACTTCTAGAAACTATCAGGGCCTTTCTATATGACCCGAGACCCTTCTAAAGCCTGTCAGGGCATTTCTAAAGGCCGCGAGACCCTTATAATCCCCCTGAGGTCCTTTAAAAAGGCACCCAGACCCTTCTGGACCCCCTCAGGACGCTTCTAATAGCCCCCAGACCCTTTTAGAGCCGCTCAGAGCCTTTCTAAAGGCCTCCACACCCTTCTAATGACCCTCAAGACCCATGTAAAGGCCCCTAGACCTTTCTAGATTGCCTCAGGACCCATCTAAAAGCCCCCAGACCCTTCTAATGCCTTTCAGGACCCTTATCAATGCCACAAGACCCTTCTAATGCCCCTCAGGACCTTTCTAAAGGCCCTCAGACCCTTCTAATGCCCCTCAGGGCATTTATAAAGGTTCCCAGACCATTCTAGAGCCCGTCAGGACACTTATAAAGGTGACCAGACCCTTCTACAGCCCCTCAGAAGCATTCTAAAGGCACCCAGACCCTTCTAATGCCCCACAGGGCCTTTCTAAAGGTCCCCAGACCCTTCTAGAGCCCCTGAAGACCCTTCAAAAGGCCCCCAGACCATTATAGAGCCACTCAGGACCCTTCTAAAGTCCCCCAGACCCTGCTAATTCCTCTCAGGGCTTTTATAAGGGCACCCAGACCCTTCTAATGCCCCTCAAGACCCTTATAAAGGCACCCAGACCCTTCTAGAGCCTCTCAGGACAGTTTTAAATGCCTCCAGACCCTTCTAGACCCCCTCAGGACCATTCTAAAGGCCCCCAGACCCTTCTAATGCCCCTCAGGGCCTTTCTAAAGGCCCCCAGACCCTTGTAATGCCCCTCAGGGCCTTTTTAAAGTCCCCCAGACCATTCTAATGCCCCTCAGGACATTTCTAAAGGCCCCCAGACCCTTCTAGACCCGCTCAGGACATTTCTAAAGGCACCCAGACCCTTCTAATGCCACTCAGGGCCTTTCTAAAGGCCGCGAGACCCTTATAATCCCCCTGAGGGCCTTTAAAAAGGCCCCCAGACCCTCCGGGACCCCCTCAGGATGCTTCTAATAGCCCCCAGACCCTTCTAATGCATTTCAGGGCCTTTCTAAAGGCCTCCACACCCTTCTAATGACCCTCAAGACCCATGTAAACGCCCCCAGACCCTTCTAGATTGCCTCAGGACCCATCTAAAAGCCCCCAGACCCTTCTAATGCCTTTCAGGACCCTTATGAAGGCCACAAGACCCTTCTAATTCCTCTCAGGACCTTTCTAAAGGCCCTCAGACCCTTCTAATGCCCCTCAGGGCATTTATAAAGGTTCCCAGACCCTTCTAGAGCCCTTCAGGACCCTTATAAAGGCCCCCAGACCATTCTAGAGCCCCTCAGGACACTTCTAAAGGCCCACAGACCATTCTAATGCCCGTCAGGGCCTTTATAAAGGTCCTCAGAACCTTCTACTGCCCCTCAGGAGCATTCTAAAGGCCCCCAGACCCTTCTAATGCCCCACAGGGCCTTTCTAAAGGTCCCCAGACCCTTCTAGAGCCCCTGAAGACCCTTCTAAAGGCCCCCAGACCCTTATAGAGCCCCTCAGGACCTTTCTAAAGTCCCCCAGACCCTGCTAATTCCTTTCAGGGCTTTTATAAGGGCACCCAGACCCTTCTAAGGCCCCTCAGGACCCATGTAAAGGCCCCTAGACCCTTCTAGATTGCCTCAGGACCCATCTAAAAGCCCCCAGACCCTTCTAATGCCTTTCAGGACCCTTATGAAGGCCACAAGAAAATTCTAATGCCCCTCAGGACCTTTCTATAGGCCCTTAGACCCTTCTAATGCCCCTCAGGGCATTTATAAAGCTTCCCAGACCCTTCTAGAGCCAGTCAGGACACTTATAAAGGTCCCCAGACCCTTATAGAGCCCTTCAGGAGCATTCTAAAGGCCCCCAGACCCTTCTAATGCCCCACAGGGCCTTTCTAAAGGTCCCCAGACCCTTCTAGAGCCCCTGAAGACCCTTCTAAGGGCCCCCAGACCCTTATAGAGCCCCTCAGGACCTTTCTAAAGTCCCCCAGACCCTGCTAATTCCTCTCAGGGCTATTATAAGGGCCACAAGACCCTTCAAATGCCCCTCAGGACCCTTATAAAGGCACCCAGACCCTTCTAGAGCCTCTCAGGACAGATTTCAATGCCTCCAGACCCTTCTAGACCCCCTCAGGACCATTCTAAAGGCCCCCAGACCCTTCCAATGCACCTCAGGACCCTTCTAAAGGCCCCCAGACCCTTCTAATGCACCTCAGGGCCTTTCTAAAGTACCCCAGACACTTCTAGAACCTCTCAGGGCTTTTCTATATGACACCAGACCCTTGTAATGCCCCTCAGGGCCTTTCTAAAGGCCCCCATACCCTTCTAATGACCCTGAGGACATTTCTAAAGGCCCCCAGACCTTTCTAATGCCCCTCAGGACATTTCTAAAGGCACCCAGAACCTTCTAATGCCACTCAGGGCCTTTCTAAAGGCTGCGAGACCCTTATAATCCCCCTGAGGACCTTTTAAAAGGCCCCCAGACCCTTCTGGACCCCCTAAGGACGCTTCTAATAGCCCCCAGACCCTACTAGAGCCCCTCAGCGCCTTTCTAAAGGCCTCCACACCCTTCTAATGACCCTCAAGACCCATGTAAAGGCCTTTAGACCCTTCTAGATTGCCTCAGGACCCATCTAAAAGCCTCCAGACCCTTCCAATGCCTTTCAGGACCATTATGAAGGCCACAAGACCCTTCTAATGCCCCTGAGGACCTTTCTAAAGGCCCTCAGACCCTTCTAATGCCTTTAAGGGCATTTATAAGGGTTCCCAGACCCTTCTAGAGCCTGTCAGGACCCTTATAAAGGCCCCCAGATCATTCTAGAGCCCATCAGGACACTTCTAAAGGCCCGCAGACCATTCTAATAAAGGTCCCCAGACCCTTATAGAGCCCCTCAGGAGCATTCTAAAGGCCCACAGACCATTCTAATGCCCGTCAGGGCCTTTATAATGGTCCTCAGAACCTTCTACTGCCCCTCAGGAGCATTCTAAAGGCCCCAAGACCCTTCTAATGCCCCACAGGGCCTTTCTAAAGGTCCCCAGACCCTTCTAGAGCCCCTGAAGACCCTTCTAAAGGCCCCCAGACCCTTATAGAGCCCCTCAGGACCCTTCTAAAGTCCCCCAGACCCTGCTAATTCCTTTCAGGGCTTTTATAAGGGCACCCAGACCCTTCTAAGGCCCCTCAGGACCCATGTAAAGGCCCCTAGACCCTTCTAGATTGCCTCAGGACCCATCTAAAAGCCCCCAGACCCTTCTAATGCCTTTCAGGACCCTTATGAAGGCCACAAGAACCTTCTAATGCCCCTCAGGACCTTTCTATAGGCCCTTAGACCCTTCTAATGCCCCTCAGGGCATTTATAAAGCTTCCCAGACCCTTCTAGAGCCAGTCAGGACACTTATAAAGGTCCCCAGACCCTTATAGAGCCCCTCAGGAGCATTCTAAATGCCCCCAGACCCTTCTAATGCCCCACAGGGCCTTTCTAAAGGTCCCCAGACCCTTCTAGAGCCCCTGAAGACCCTTCTAAGGGCCCCCAGACCCTTATAGAGCCCCTCAGGACCCTTCTAAAGTCCCCCAGACCCTGCTAATTCCTCTCAGGGCTATTATAAGGGCCACAAGACCCTTCAAATTCCCCTCAGGTCTTTTATAAGGGCACCCAGACCCTTCTAGAGCCTCTCAGGACAGTTTTAAAGGCCCCCAGACCCTTCCAATGCACCTCAGGAACCTTCTAAAGGCCCCCAGACCCTTCTAATGCACCTCAGGGCCAATCTAAAGTACCCCAGACACTTCTAGAACCTCTCAGGGCTTTTCTATATGACACCAGACCCTTGTAATGCCCCTCAGGGCCTTTCTAAAGGCCCCCATACCCTTCTAATGACCCTGAGGACATTTCTAAAGGCCCCCAGACCCTTCTAATGCCCCTCAGGACATTTCTAAAGGCACCCAGAACCTTCTAATGCCACTCACGTCCTTTCTAAAGGCTGCGAGACCCTTATAATCCCCCTAAGGACCTTTAAAAAGGCACCCAGACCCTTCTGGACCCCCTCAGGACGCTTCTAATAGCCCCCAGACCCTTCTAGAGCCCCTCAGGGCCTTTCTAAAGGCCTCCACACCCTTCTAATGACCCTCAAGACCCATGTAAAGGCCCCCAGACCCTTCTAGATTGCATCAGGACCCATCTAAAAGCCCCCAGACCCTTCTAATGCCTTTCAGGGCCTTTCTAAAGGCCTCCACACCCTTCTAATGACCCACAAGAACCATGTAAAGGCGCCTAGACCTTTCTAGATTGCCTCAGGACCCATCTAAAGGCCCCCAGACCCTTCTAATGCCTTTCAGGACCCTTATGAAGGCCACAAGACCCTTCTAATGCCCCTCAGGACCTTTCTAAAGGCCCGCAGACCTTTCTAGTGCCCCTCAGGGCATTTATAAAGGTTCCCAGACCCTTCTAGAGCCTGTCAGGACCCTTATAAAGCCCCCAGACCATTCTAGAGCCCCTGAAGACCCTTCTAAAGGCCCCCAGAATCTTATAGAGCCCCTCAGGACCCTTCTAAATTCCCCCAGACCCTGCTAATTCCCATCAGGGCTTTTATAAGGGCACCCAGACCCATCTAATGCCCCTCAGGACATTTCTAAAGGCCCCCAGACCCTTCTAGAGCCCCTCAGGACATTTCTAAAGGCACCCAGACCCTTCTAATGCCACTCAGGGCCTTTCTAAAGGCCGTGAGACCCTTATAATCCCCCTGAGGGCCTTTAAAAAGGTCCCCAGACCCTTCTGGACCCCCTCTGAACGCTTCTAATAGCCCCCAGACCCTTCTAGAGCCCCTCAGGGCCTTTCTAAAGGCCTCCACACCCTTCTAATGACACTCAAGACCCATGTAAAGGCCCCCAGACCCTTCTAGATTGCCTCAGGACCCATCTAAAAGCCCCCAGACCCTTCTAATGCCTTTCAGGGCCTTTCTAAAGGCCTCCACACCCTTCTAATGACTTTCAAGACCCATGTAAAGGCCCCTAGACCCTTCTAGATTGCCTCAGGACCCATCTAAAAGCCCCCAGACCCTTCTAATGCCTTTCAGGACCCTTATGAAGGCCACCAGACCCTTCTAATGCCCCTCAGGACCTTTCTAAAGGCCCTCAGACCCTTCTAATGCCCCTCAGGGCATTTATAAAGGTTCCCAGACCCTTCTAGAGCCCGTCAGGACC
Organism: Coccyzus lansbergi; assembly: GCA_033558105.1. Taxonomy (NCBI): domain Eukaryota; kingdom Metazoa; phylum Chordata; class Aves; order Cuculiformes; family Coccyzidae; genus Coccyzus; species Coccyzus lansbergi. The sequence goes on along the minus strand of JAUMJK010001975.1, from coordinate 15,148 downwards.
CTTATAAATGCCCCCAGACCATTCTAGAGCCCCTCAGGACACTTCTAAAGGCCCACAGACCATTCTAATACCCGTCAGGGCCTTCATAAAGGTCCCCAGACCCTTCTACTGCCCCTCAGGAGCATTCTAAAGGCACCCAGACCCTTCTAATGCCCCACAGGGCCTTTCTAAAGGTCCCCCAGACCCTTATAGAGCCCCTCAGGACCCTTCTAATGTCCCCCAGACCCTGCTAATTCCCCTCAGGGCTTTTATAAGGGCCACAAGACCCTTCTAATGCCCGTCAGGACCCTTCTAAAGGCCCCCAGACCCTTCTAATGCCCCTCAGGACCCTTATAAAGGCCCCCAGACCCTTCTAATGCCCCGCAGGGCCTTTCTAAATTACCCCAGACACTTCTAGAACCTCTCAGGGCCTTTCTATATGACCCCAGACCCTTGTAATGCCCCTCAGGGCCTTTCTAAAGGCCCCCACACCCTTCTAATGACCCTCAGGACATTTCTAAAGGCCCCCAGACCATTCAAGAGCCCCTCAGGACATTTCTAAAGGCACCCAGACCCTTCTAATGCCACTCAGGGCCTTTCTAAAGGCTGCGAGACCCTTATAATCCCCCTGAGGACCTTTAAAAAGGCCCCCAGACCCTTCTGGACCCCCTCAGGACGCTTCTAATAGCCCCCAGACCCTTCTAGAGCCCCTCAGCGCCTTTCTAAAGGCCTCCACACCCTTCTAATGACCCTCAAGACCCATGTAAAGGCCCCCAGACCCTTCTAGATTGCATCAGGACCCATCTAAAAGCCCCCAGACCCTTCTAATGCCTTTCAGGGCCTTTCTAAAGCCCTCCACACCCTTTCTAATGACCCTCAAGACCCATGTAAAGGCCCCCAGACCCTTCTAGATTGCCTCAGGACCCATCTAAAAGACCCCAGACCCTTCTAATGCATTTCAGGACCCTTATGAAGGCCACAAGACCCTTCTAATGCCCCTCAGGGCATTTATAAAGGCCCCCAGACCATTCTAGAGCCCCTCAGGACACTTCTACAGGCCCGCAGACCATTCTAATGCCCGTCAGGGCCTTTATAAAGGTCCCCAGACCCTTCTACTGCCCCTCAGGAGCATTCTAAAGGCCCCCAGACCCTTCTAATGCCCCACACGGCCTTTCTAAATGTCCCCAGACCCTTCTAGAGCCCCTGAAGACCCTTCTAAAGGCCCCCAGACCCTTATAGAGCCCCTCAGGACCCTTCTAAAGTCCCCCAGACCCTGCTAATTCCCTTCAGGGCTTTTATAAGGGCCACAAGACCCCTCTAATGCCCCTCAGGACCCTTATAAAGGCACCCAGACCCTTCTAGAGCCTCTCAGGACAGTTTTAAAAGCCTCCAGACCCTTCTAGACCCCCTCAGGACCATTCTAAAGGCCCCCAGACCCTTCTAATGCCCCTCAGGACCCTTCTAAAGGCCCCCAGACCCTTCTAATGCCCCTCAGGACCCTTATAAAGTCCCCCAGACCCTTCTAATGCCCCGCAGGGCCTTTCTAAATTACCCCAGACACTTCTAGAACCTCTCAGGGCATTTCTATATCACCCCAGACCCTTGTAATGCCCCTCAGGGCCTTTCTAAAGGCCCCCACACCCTTCTAAAGGCCCCCAGACCATTCAAGAGCCCCTCAGGACATTTCTAAAGGCACCCAGACCCTTCTAATGCCACTCAGGGCCTTTCTAAATGCTGCGAGACCCTTATAATCCCCCTGAGGACCTTTAAAAAGGCACCCAGACCCTTCTGGACCCCCTCAGGACTCTTCTAATAGCCCCCAGACCCTTATAGAACCCCTCAGGGCCTTTCTAAAGGCCTCCACACCCTTCTAATGACCCTCAAGACCCATGTAAAGGCCCCCAGACCCTTCTAGATTGCATCAGGACCCATCTAAAAGCCCCCAGACCCTTCTAATGCCTTTCAGGGCCTTTCTAAAGGCTTCCACACCCTTCTAATGACCCTCAAGACCCATGTAAAGGCGCCCAGACCCTTCTAATGCCTTTAAGGGCATTTATAAGGGTTCCCAGACCCTTCTAGAGCCTGTCAGGACCCTTATAAAGGCCCCCAGATCATTCTAGAGCCCATCAGGACACTTCTAAAGGCCCGCAGACCATTCTAATAAAGGTCCCCAGACCCTTATAGAGCCCCTCAGGAGCATTCTAAAGGCCCACAGACCATTCTAATGCCCGTCAGGGCCTTTATAATGGTCCTCAGAACCTTCTACTGCCCCTCAGGAGCATTCTAAAGGCCCCAAGACCCTTCTAATGCCCCACAGGGCCTTTCTAAAGGTCCCCAGACCCTTCTAGAGCCCCTGAAGACCCTTCTAAAGGCCCCCAGACCCTTATAGAGCCCCTCAGGACCCTTCTAAAGTCCCCCAGACCCTGCTAATTCCTTTCAGGGCTTTTAAAAGGGCACCCAGACCCTTCTAAGGCCCCTCAGGACCCATGTAAAGGCCCCTAGACCCTTCTAGATTGCCTCAGGACCCATCTAAAAGCCCCCAGACCCTTCTAATGCCTTTCAGGACCCTTATGAAGGCCACAAGAACCTTCTAATGCCCCTCAGGACCTTTCTATAGGCCCTTAGACCCTTCTAATGCCCCTCAGGGCATTTATAAAGCTTCCCAGACCCTTCTAGAGCCAGTCAGGACACTTATAAAGGTCCCCAGACCCTTATAGAGCCCCTCAGGAGCATTCTAAATGCCCCCAGACCCTTCTAATGCCCCACAGGGCCTTTCTAAAGGTCCCCAGACCCTTCTAGAGCCCCTGAAGACCCTTCTAAGGGCCCCCAGACCCTTATAGAGCCCCTCAGGACCCTTCTAAAGTCCCCCAGACCCTGCTAATTCCTCTCAGGGCTATTATAAGGGCCACAAGACCCTTCAAATGCCCCTCAGGACTCTTATAAAGGCACCCAGACCCTTCTAGAGCCTCTCAGGACAGTTTTAAAGGCCCCCAGACCCTTCCAATGCACCTCAGGAACCTTCTAAAGGCCCCCAGACCCTTCTAATGCACCTCAGGGCCAATCTAAAGTACCCCAGACACTTCTAGAACCTCTCAGGGCTTTTCTATATGACACCAGACCCTTGTAATGCCCCTCAGGGCCTTTCTAAAGGCCCCCATACCCTTCTAATGACCCTGAGGACATTTCTAAAGGCCCCCAGACCCTTCTAATGCCCCTCAGGACATTTCTAAAGGCACCCAGAACCTTCTAATGCCACTCACGTCCTTTCTAAAGGCTGCGAGACCCTTATAATCCCCCTAAGGACCTTTAAAAAGGCACCCAGACCCTTCTGGACCCCCTCAGGACGCTTCTAATAGCCCCCAGACCCTTCTAGAGCCCCTCAGGGCCTTTCTAAAGGCCTCCACACCCTTCTAATGACCCTCAAGACCCATGTAAAGGCCCCCAGACCCTTCTAGATTGCATCAGGACCCATCTAAAAGCCCCCAGACCCTTCTAATGCCTTTCAGGGCCTTTCTAAAGGCCTCCACACCCTTCTAATGACCCACAAGAACCATGTAAAGGCGCCTAGACCTTTCTAGATTGCCTCAGGACCCATCTAAAGGCCCCCAGACCCTTCTAATGCCTTTCAGGACCCTTATGAAGGCCACAAGACCCTTCTAATGCCCCTCAGGACCTTTCTAAAGGCCCGCAGACCTTTCTAGTGCCCCTCAGGGCATTTATAAAGGTTCCCAGACCCTTCTAGAGCCTGTCAGGACCCTTATAAAGCCCCCAGACCATTCTAGAGCCCCTGAAGACCCTTCTAAAGGCCCCCAGAATCTTATAGAGCCCCTCAGGACCCTTCTAAATTCCCCCAGACCCTGCTAATTCCCATCAGGGCTTTTATAAGGGCACCCAGACCCATCTAATGCCCCTCAGGACATTTCTAAAGGCCCCCAGACCCTTCTAGAGCCCCTCAGGACATTTCTAAAGGCACCCAGACCCTTCTAATGCCACTCAGGGCCTTTCTAAAGGCCGTGAGACCCTTATAATCCCCCTGAGGGCCTTTAAAAAGGTCCCCAGACCCTTCTGGACCCCCTCTGGACGCTTCTAATAGCCCCCAGACCCTTCTAGAGCCCCTCAGGGCCTTTCTAAAGGCCTCCACACCCTTCTAATGACACTCAAGACCCATGTAAAGGCCCCCAGACCCTTCTAGATTGCCTCAGGACCCATCTAAAAGCCCCCAGACCCTTCTAATGCCTTTCAGGGCCTTTCTAAAGGCCTCCACACCCTTCTAATGACTTTCAAGACCCATGTAAAGGCCCCTAGACCCTTCTAGATTGCCTCAGGACCCATCTAAAAGCCCCCAGACCCTTCTAATGCCTTTCAGGACCCTTATGAAGGCCACCAGACCCTTCTAATGCCCCTCAGGACCTTTCTAAAGGCCCTCAGACCCTTCTAATGCCCCTCAGGGCATTTATAAAGGTTCCCAGACCCTTCTAGAGCCCGTCAGGACCCTTATAAATGCCCCCAGACCATTCTAGAGCCCCTCAGGACACTTCTAAAGGCCCACAGACCATTCTAATACCCGTCAGGGCCTTCATAAAGGTCCCCAGACCCTTCTACTGCCCCTCAGGAGCATTCTAAAGGCACCCAGACCCTTCTAATGCCCCACAGGGCCTTTCTAAAGGTCCCCCAGACCCTTATAGAGCCCCTCAGGACCCTTCTAATGTCCCCCAGACCCTGCTAATTCCCCTCAGGGCTTTTATAAGGGCCACAAGACCCTTCTAATGCCCGTCAGGACCCTTCTAAAGGCCCCCAGACCCTTCTAATGCCCCTCAGGACCCTTATAAAGGCCCCCAGACCCTTCTAATGCCCCGCAGGGCCTTTCTAAATTACCCCAGACACTTCTAGAACCTCTCAGGGCCTTTCTATATGACCCCAGACCCTTGTAATGCCCCTCAGGGCCTTTCTAAAGGCCCCCACACCCTTCTAATGACCCTCAGGACATTTCTAAAGGCCCCCAGACCATTCAAGAGCCCCTCAGGACATTTCTAAAGGCACCCAGACCCTTCTAATGCCACTCAGGGCCTTTCTAAAGGCTGCGAGACCCTTATAATCCCCCTGAGGACCTTTAAAAAGGCCCCCAGACCCTTCTGGACCCCCTCAGGACGCTTCTAATAGCCCCCAGACCCTTCTAGAGCCCCTCAGCGCCTTTCTAAAGGCCTCCACACCCTTCTAATGACCCTCAAGACCCATGTAAAGGCCCCCAGACCCTTCTAGATTGCATCAGGACCCATCTAAAAGCCCCCAGACCCTTCTAATGCCTTTCAGGGCCTTTCTAAAGCCCTCCACACCCTTTCTAATGACCCTCAAGACCCATGTAAAGGCCCCCAGACCCTTCTAGATTGCCTCAGGACCCATCTAAAAGACCCCAGACCCTTCTAATGCATTTCAGGACCCTTATGAAGGCCACAAGACCCTTCTAATGCCCCTCAGGGCATTTATAAAGGCCCCCAGACCATTCTAGAGCCCCTCAGGACACTTCTACAGGCCCGCAGACCATTCTAATGCCCGTCAGGGCCTTTATAAAGGTCCCCAGACCCTTCTACTGCCCCTCAGGAGCATTCTAAAGGCCCCCAGACCCTTCTAATGCCCCACACGGCCTTTCTAAATGTCCCCAGACCCTTCTAGAGCCCCTGAAGACCCTTCTAAAGGCCCCCAGACCCTTATAGAGCCCCTCAGGACCCTTCTAAAGTCCCCCAGACCCTGCTAATTCCCTTCAGGGCTTTTATAAGGGCCACAAGACCCCTCTAATGCCCCTCAGGACCCTTATAAAGGCACCCAGACCCTTCTAGAGCCTCTCAGGACAGTTTTAAATGCCTCCAGACCCTTCTAGACCCCCTCAGGACCATTCTAAAGGCCCCCAGACCCTTCTAATGCCCCTCAGGACCCTTCTAAAGGCCCCCAGACCCTTCTAATGCCCCTCAGGACCCTTCTAAAGGCCCCCAGACCCTTCTAATGCCCCTCAGGACCCTTATAAAGTCCCCCAGACCCTTCTAATGCCCCGCAGGGCCTTTCTAAATTACCCCAGACACTTCTAGAACCTCTCAGGGCATTTCTATATCACCCCAGACCCTTGTAATGCCCCTCAGGGCCTTTCTAAAGGCCCCCACACCCTTCTAAAGGCCCCCAGACCATTCAAGAGCCCCTCAGGACATTTCTAAAGGCACCCAGACCCTTCTAATGCCACTCAGGGCCTTTCTAAATGCTGCGAGACCCTTATAATCCCCCTGAGGACCTTTAAAAAGGCACCCAGACCCTTCTGGACCCCCTCAGGACTCTTCTAATAGCCCCCAGACCCTTATAGAACCCCTCAGGGCCTTTCTAAAGGCCTCCACACCCTTCTAATGACCCTCAAGACCCATGTAAAGGCCCCCAGACCCTTCTAGATTGCATCAGGACCCATCTAAAAGCCCCCAGACCCTTCTAATGCCTTTCAGGGCCTTTCTAAAGGCTTCCACACCCTTCTAATGACCCTCAAGACCCATGTAAAGGCGCCCAGACCCTTCTAGATTGCCTCAGGACCCATCCAAAAGCCCCCAGACCCTTCTAATGCCTTTCAGGACCCTTATGAAGGCCACAAGACCCTTCTAATGCCACTCAGGACCTTTCTAAATGCCCGCAGACCTTTCTAGTGCCCCTCAGGGCATTTATAAAGGTTCCCAGACCCTTCTAGAGCCTGTCAGGACCCTTATAAATGCCCCCAGACCATTCTAGACCCCCTGAAGACCCTTCTAAAGGCCCCCAGACCCTTATAGAGCCCCTCAGGACCATTGTAAAGTCCCCCAGACACTGCTAATTCCCCTCAGGGCTTTTATAAGGGCACCCAGACCCATCTAATGCCCCTCAGGACATTTCTAAAGGCCCCCAGACCCTTCTAGAGCCCCTCAGGACATTTCTAAAGGCACCCAGACCCTTCTAATGCCACTCAGGGCCTTTCTAAAGGCCGCGAGACCCTTATAATCCCCCTGAGGGCCTTTAAAAAGGCCCCCAGACCATTCTGGACCCCCTCAGGACGCTTCTAATAGCCCCCAGACCCTTCTAGAGCCCCTCAGGGCCTTTCTAAAGGCCTCCACACCCTTCTAATGACCCTCAAGACCCATGTAAAGGCCTCTAGACCCTTCTAGATTTGCTCAAGACCAACCTAAAAGACCCCAGACCCTTCTAATGCCTTTCAGGACCCTTATGAAGGCCACAAGACCCTTGTAATGCCCCTCAGGACCTTTCTAAAGGCCCTCAGACCCTTCTAATGCCCCTCAGGGCATTTATAAAGGTTCCCAGACCCTTCTAGAGCCCGTCAGGACCCTTATAAAGGCCCCCAGACCATTCTAGAGCCCCTCAGGACACTTCTACAGGCCCGCAGACCATTCTAATGCCCGTCAGGGCCTTTCTAAAGGTCCCCAGACCCTTCTAGAGCCCCTGAAGACCCTTCAAAAGGCCCCCAGACCATTATAGAACCACTCAGGACCCTTCTAAAGTCCCCCAGACCCTGCTAATTCCTCTCAGGTCTTTTATAAGGGCACCCAGACCCTTCTAATGCCCCTCAGGACCCTTATAAAGGCACCCAGACCCTTCTAGAGCCTCTCAGGACAGTTTTAAATGCCTCCAGACCCTTCTAGACCCCCTCAGGACCATTCTAAAGGCCCCCAGACCCTTCTAATGCCCCTCAGGGCCTTTCTAAAGGCCCCCAGACCCTTGTAATGCTCCTCAGGGCCTTTTTAAAGGCCCCCAGACCCTTCTAATGCCCCTCAGGACATTTCTAAAGGCCCCCAGACCCTTCTAGACCCGCTCAGGACATTTCTAAAGGCACCCAGACCATTCTAATGCCACTCAGGGCCTTTCTAAAGGCCGCGAGACCCTTATAATCCCCCTGAGGGCCTTTAAAAAGGCCCCCAGACCCTCCGGGACCCCCTCAGGATGCTTCTAATAGCCCCCAGACCCTTCTAATGCATTTCAGGGCCTTTCTAAAGGCCTCCACACCCTTCTAATGACCCTCAAGACCCATGTAAACGCCCCCAGACCCTTCTAGATTGCCTCAGGACCCATCTAAAAGCCCCCAGACCCTTCTAATGCCTTTCAGGACCTTTCTAAAGGCCCTCAGACCCTTCTAATGCCCCTCAGGGCATTTATAAAGGTTCCCAGACCCTTCTAGAGCCAGTCAGGACACTTATAAAGGTCCCCAGACCCTTATAGAGCCCCTCAGGAGCATTCTAAAGGCCCACAGACCATTCTAATGCCCGTCAGGGCCTTTATAATGGTCCTCAGAACCTTCTACTGCCCCTCAGGAGCATTCTAAAGGCCCCAAGACCCTTCTAATGCCCCACAGGGCCTTTCTAAAGGTCCCCAGACCCTTCTAGAGCCCCTGAAGACCCTTCTAAAGGCCCCCAGACCCTTATAGAGCCCCTCAGGACCCTTCTAAAGTCCCCCAGACCCTGCTAATTCCTTTCAGGGCTTTTATAAGGGCACCCAGACCCTTCTAAGGCCCCTCAGGACCCATGTAAAGGCCCCTAGACCCTTCTAGATTGCCTCAGGACCCATCTAAAAGCCCCCAGACCCTTCTAATGCCTTTCAGGACCCTTATGAAGGCCACAAGAACCTTCTAATGCCCCTCAGGACCTTTCTATAGGCCCTTAGACCCTTCTAATGCCCCTCAGGGCATTTATAAAGCTTCCCAGACCCTTCTAGAGCCAGTCAGGACACTTATAAAGGTCCCCAGACCCTTATAGAGCCCCTCAGGAGCATTCTAAATGCCCCCAGACCCTTCTAATGCCCCACAGGGCCTTTCTAAAGGTCCCCAGACCCTTCTAGAGCCCCTGAAGACCCTTCTAAGGGCCCCCAGACCCTTATAGAGCCCCTCAGGACCCTTCTAAAGTCCCCCAGACCCTGCTAATTCCTCTCAGGGATATTATAAGGGCCACAAGACCCTTCAAATGCCCCTCAGGACTCTTATAAAGGCACCCAGACCCTTCTAGAGCCTCTCAGGACAGTTTTAAAGGCCCCCAGACCCTTCCAATGCACCTCAGGAACCTTCTAAAGGCCCCCAGACCCTTCTAATGCACCTCAGGGCCATTCTAAAGTACCCCAGACACTTCTAGAACCTCTCAGGGCTTTTCTATATGACACCAGACCCTTGTAATGCCCCTCAGGGCCTTTCTAAAGGCCCCCATACCCTTCTAATGACCCTGAGGACATTTCTAAAGGCCCCCAGACCCTTCTAATGCCCCTCAGGACATTTCTAAAGGCACCCAGAACCTTCTAATGCCACTCACGTCCTTTCTAAAGGCTGCGAGACCCTTATAATCCCCCTAAGGACCTTTAAAAAGGCACCCAGACCCTTCTGGACCCCCTCAGGACGCTTCTAATAGCCCCCAGACCCTTCTAGAGCCCCTCAGGGCCTTTCTAAAGGCCTCCACACCCTTCTAATGACCCTCAAGACCCATGTAAAGGCCCCCAGACCCTTCTAGATTGCATCAGGACCCATCTAAAAGCCCCCAGACCCTTCTAATGCCTTTCAGGGCCTTTCTAAAGGCCTCCACACCCTTCTAATGACCCACAAGAACCATGTAAAGGCGCCTAGACCTTTCTAGATTGCCTCAGGACCCATCTAAAGGCCCCCAGACCCTTCTAATGCCTTTCAGGACCCTTATGAAGGCCACAAGACCCTTCTAATGCCCCTCAGGACCTTTCTAAAGGCCCGCAGACCTTTCTAGTGCCCCTCAGGGCATTTATAAAGGTTCCCAGACCCTTCTAGAGCCTGTCAGGACCCTTATAAAGCCCCCAGACCATTCTAGAGCCCCTGAAGACCCTTCTAAAGGCCCCCAGAATCTTATAGAGCCCCTCAGGACCCTTCTAAATTCCCCCAGACCCTGCTAATTCCCATCAGGGCTTTTATAAGGGCACCCAGACCCATCTAATGCCCCTCAGGACATTTCTAAAGGCCCCCAGACCCTTCTAGAGCCCCTCAGGACATTTCTAAAGGCACCCAGACCCTTCTAATGCCACTCAGGGCCTTTCTAAAGGCCGCGAGACCCTTATAATCCCCCTTAGGGCCTTTGAAGAGGCACCCAGACCCTTCTGGACCCTTTCAGGACGCTTCTAATAGCCCCCAGACCCTTCTAGAGCCCCTCAGGGCCTTTCTAAAGGCCTCCACACCCTTCTAATGACCCTCAAGACCCATGTAAAGGCCCCCAGACCCTTCTAGATTGCCTCAGGACCCATCTAAAAGTCCCCAGACCCTTCTAATGCTTTTCAGGACCATTATGAAGGCCACAAGACCCTTCTAATGCCCCTCAGGACCTTTCTAAAAGCCCACAGACCCTTCTAATGCCCCTCAGGGCCCTTCTAAAGGCCCCCAGACCCTTCTAATGCCCCTCAGGGCCTTTCTAAAGTACCCCAGACACTTCTAGAACCTCTCAGGGCCTTTCTATATCATTCCAGACCCTTGTAATGCCCCTCAGGGCTTTTCTAAAGGCCCCCATACCCTTCTAATGCCCCTCAGGACATTTCTAAAGGCCTCCAGACCCTTCTAGAGCCCCTCAGGACAATTCTAAAGGCACCCAGACCCTTCTAATGCCACTCAGGGCCTTTCTAAAGGCCGCGAGACCCTTATAATCCCCCTGAGGGCCTTTAAAAAGGCCCCCAGACCCTTCTGGAACCCCTCAGGACGCTTCTAATAGCCCCCAGACCCTTCTAGAGCCCCTGAGGGCCTTTCTAAAGGCCTCCACACCCTTCTAATGATCCTCAAGACCCATGTAAAGGCCTCTAGACTCTTCTAGATTTGCTCAAGACCCACCTAAAAGACCCCAGACCCTTCTAATGCCTTTCAGGACCCTTATGAAGGCCACAAGACCCTTCTAATGCCCCTCAGGACCTTTCTAAAGGCCCTCAGACCCTTCTAATGCCCCTCAGGGCATTTATAAAGGTTCCCAGACCCTTCTAGAGCCCGTCAGGATCCTTATAAAGGCCCCCAGACCATTCTAGAGCCCCTCAGGAGCATTCTAAAGGCCCCCAGACCCTTCTAATGCCCCACAGGGCCTTTCTAAAGGTCCCCAGACCCTTCTAGAGCCCCTGAAGACCCTTCTAAAGGCCCCCAGACCCTTGTAATGCCCATCAAGGCCTTTCTAAAGTACGCCAGACACTTCTAGAAACTATCAGGGCCTTTCTATATGACCCGAGACCCTTCTAAAGCCTGTCAGGGCATTTCTAAAGGCCGCGAGACCCTTATAATCCCCCTGAGGTCCTTTAAAAAGGCACCCAGACCCTTCTGGACCCCCTCAGGACGCTTCTAATAGCCCCCAGACCCTTTTAGAGCCCCTCAGGGCCTTTCTAAAGGCCTCCACACCCTTCTAATGACCCTCAAGACCCATGTAAAGGCCCCTAGACCTTTCTAGATTGCCTCAGGACCCATCTAAAAGCCCCCAGACCCTTCTAATGCCTTTCAGGACCCTTATCAATGCCACAAGACCCTTCTAATGCCCCTCAGGACCTTTCTAAAGGCCCTCAGACCCTTCTAATGCCCCTCAGGGCATTTATAAAGGTTCCCAGACCATTCTAGAGCCCGTCAGGACACTTATAAAGGTGACCAGACCCTTCTACAGCCCCTCAGGAGCATTCTAAAGGCCCCCAGACCCTTCTAATGCCCCACAGGGCCTTTCTAAAGGTCCCCAGACCCTTCTAGAGCCCCTGAAGAACCTTCTAAAGGCCCCCAGACCATTATAGAGCCACTCAGGACCCTTCTAAAGTCCCCCAGACCCTGCTAATTCCTCTCAGGGCTTTTATAAGGGCACCCAGACCCTTCTAATGCCCCTCAAGACCCTTATAAAGGCACCCAGACCCTTCTAGAGCCTCTCAGGACAGTTTTAAATGCCTCCAGACCCTTCTAGACCCCCTCAGGACCATTCTAAAGGCCCCCAGACCCTTCTAATGCCCCTCAGGGCCTTTCTAAAGGCCCCCAGACCCTTGTAATGCCCCTCAGGGCCTTTTTAAAGTCCCCCAGACCATTCTAATGCCCCTCAGGACATTTCTAAAGGCCCCCAGACCCTTCTAGACCCGCTCAGGACATTTCTAAAGGCACCCAGACCCTTCTAATGCCACTCAGGGCCTTTCTAAAGGCCGCGAGACCCTTATAATCCCCCTGAGGGCCTTTAAAAAGGCCCCCAGACCCTCCGGGACCCCCTCAGGATGCTTCTAATAGCCCCCAGACCCTTCTAATGCATTTCAGGGCCTTTCTAAAGGCCTCCACACCCTTCTAATGACCCTCAAGACCCATGTAAACGCCCCCAGACCCTTCTAGATTGCCTCAGGACCCATCTAAAAGCCCCCAGACCCTTCTAATGCCTTTCAGGACCCTTATGAAGGCCACAAGACCCTTCTAATGCCTCTCAGGACCTTTCTAAAGGCCCTCAGACCCTTCTAATGCCCCTCAGGGCATTTATAAAGGTTCCCAGACCCTTCTAGAGCCCTTCAGGACCCTTATAAAGGCCCCCAGACCATTCTAGAGCCCCTCAGGACACTTCTAAAGGCCCACAGACCATTCTAATGCCCGTCAGGGCCTTTATAAAGGTCCTCAGAACCTTCTACTGCCCCTCAGGAGCATTCTAAAGGCCCCCAGACCCTTCTAATGCCCCACAGGGCCTTTCTAAAGGTCCCCAGACCCTTCTAGAGCCCCTGAAGACCCTTCTAAAGGCCCCCAGACCCTTATAGAGCCCCTCAGGACCCATGTAAAGGCCCCTAGACCCTTCTAGATTGCCTCAGGACCCATCTAAAAGCCCCCAGACCCTTCTAATGCCTTTCAGGACCCTTATGAAGGCCACAAGAAAATTCTAATGCCCCTCAGGACCTTTCTATAGGCCCTTAGACCCTTCTAATGCCCCTCAGGGCATTTATAAAGCTTCCCAGACCCTTCTAGAGCCAGTCAGGACACTTATAAAGGTCCCCAGACCCTTATAGAGCCCTTCAGGAGCATTCTAAAGGCCCCCAGACCCTTCTAATGCCCCACAGGGCCTTTCTAAAGGTCCCCAGACCCTTCTAGAGCCCCTGAAGACCCTTCTAAGGGCCCCCAGACCCTTATAGAGCCCCTCAGGACCCTTCTAAAGTCCCCCAGACCCTGCTAATTCCTCTCAGGGCTATTATAAGGGCCACAAGACCCTTCAAATGCCCCTCAGGACCCTTATAAAGGCACCCAGACGCCTTCTAGAGCCTCTCAGGACAGATTTCAATGCCTCCAGACCATTCTAGACCCCCTCAGGACCATTCTAAAGGCCCCAGACCCTTCCAATGCACCTCAGGACCCTTCTAAAGGCCCCCAGACCCTTCTAATGCACCTCAGGGCCTTTCTAAAGTACCCCAGACACTTCTAGAACCTCTCAGGGCTTTTCTATATGACACCAGACCCTTGTAATGCCCCTCAGGGCCTTTCTAAAGGCCCCCATACCCTTCTAATGACCCTGAGGACATTTCTAAAGGCCCCCAGACCTTTCTAATGCCCCTCAGGACATTTCTAAAGGCACCCAGAACCTTCTAATGCCACTCAGGGCCTTTCTAAAGGCTGCGAGACCCTTATAATCCCCCTGAGGACCTTTTAAAAGGCCCCCAGACCCTTCTGGACCCCCTAAGGACGCTTCTAATAGACCCCAGACCCTTCTAGAGCCCCTCAGGGCCTTTCTAAAGGCCTCCACACCCTTCTAATGACCCTCAAGACCCATGTAAAGGCCTTTAGACCCTTCTAGATTGCCTCAGGACCCATCTAAAAGCCTCCAGACCCTTCCAATGCCTTTCAGGACCATTATGAAGGCCACAAGACCCTTCTAATGCCCCCTGAGGACCTTTCTAAAGGCCCTCAGACCCTTCTAATGCCTTTAAGGGCATTTATAAGGGTTCCCAGACCCTTCTAGAGCCTGTCAGGACCCTTATAAAGGCCCCCAGATCATTCTAGAGCCCATCAGGACACTTCTAAAGGCCCGCAGACCATTCTAATAAAGGTCCCCAGACCCTTATAGAGCCCCTCAGGAGCATTCTAAAGCCCACAGACCATTCTAATGCCCGTCAGGGCCTTTATAATGGTCCTCAGAACCTTCTACTGCCCCTCAGGAGCATTCTAAAGGCCCCAAGACCCTTCTAATGCCCCACAGGGCCTTTCTAAAGGTCCCCAGACCCTTCTAGAGCCCCTGAAGACCCTTCTAAAGGCCCCCAGACCCTTATAGAGCCCCTCAGGACCCTTCTAAAGTCCCCAGACCTGCTAATTCCTTTCAGGGCTTTTATAAGGGGCACCCAGACCTTCTAAGGCCCCTCAGGACCCATGTAAAGGCCCCTAGACCCTTCTAGATTGCCTCAGGACCCATCTAAAAGCCCCCAGACCCTTCTAATGCCTTTCAGGACCCTTATGAAGGCCACAAGAACCTTCTAATGCCCCTCAGGACCTTTCTATAGGCCCTTAGACCCTAATAATGCCCCTCAGGGCATTTATAAAGCTTCCCAGACCCTTCTAGAGCCAGTCAGGACACTTATAAAGGTCCCCAGACCCTTATAGAGCCCCTCAGGAGCATTCTAAATGCCCCCAGACCCTTCTAATGCCCCACAGGGCCTTTCTAAAGGTCCCCAGACCCTTCTAGAGCCCCTGAAGACCCTTCTAAGGGCCCCCAGACCCTTATAGAGCCCCTCAGGACCCTTCTAAAGTCCCCCAGACCCTGCTAATTCCTCTCAGGGCTATTATAAGGGCCACAAGACCCTTCAAATGCCCCTCAGGACTCTTATAAAGGCACCCAGACCCTTCTAGAGGCCTCTCAGGACAGTTTTAAAGGCCCCCAGACCCTTCCAATGCACCTCAGGAACCTTCTAAAGGCCCCCAGACCCTTCTAATGCACCTCAGGGCCAATCTAAAGTACCCCAGACACTTCTAGAACTCTCAGGGCTTTTCTATATGACACCAGACCCTTGTAATGCCCCTCAGGGCCTTTCTAAAGGCCCCCATACCCTTCTAATGACCCCTGAGGACATTTCTAAAGGCCCCCAGACCCTTCTAATGCCCCTCAGGACATTTCTAAAGGCACCCAGAACCTTCTAATGCCACTCACGTCCTTTCTAAAGGCTGCGAGACCCTTATAATCCCCCTAAGGACCTTTAAAAAGGCACC